>JAJMLA010000010.1:0-558699 GCA_030569415.1 Yamadazyma mexicana
CTTACACCAGACACACCCTTACACCAGACACACCCTTACACCCTTACACCAGACACACCCTTACACCCTTACACCAGACACACCCTTACACCAGATACACCCTTACACCCTTACACCAGACACACCCTTACACCCTTACACCAGACACACCCTTACACCCTTACACCAGACACACCCTTACACCAGTCACACCCTTACACCAGACACACCCTTACACCAGACACACCCTTACACCCTTACACCATTTCGAATCCTTCAGCGGCCTCCTGTTGAAGGTTATAGTTAGCATCCACTAAGTAGTTCAAAATACCATCGGCAAAGACGATGGCTTCATCTCTGTCTGCAAAGAACTCAGCAGACACACTACCCAAGAAAAAACGGCAAAAAAGCTTTTAAGTGAGAAGAAAGCATGGAAAAGTTATGATGTAAGAACTAGTCTCCCCGTCCATTCTATGAAAATCTGTCAAATAAAAGGTTTTGATATCACACGACTGTTAATTCCACCTACAGGAAATAAGTTCTTTTTTTAGACCGTCACCATTTTTTTCGTCATTTTCTCCACCTATGTCATGACCACTAGGTGTTATTTGAAGCTTGAACACAATTTTGGTTGTTTGTCCGAGTTAATATTTATCCCAGTATGAAAAGGAAAATTGTAAAAACTACCTTCCTAGTTAGCAGGAAACGTATCTTTAGTTATTTGGCTGTCACTAAGAGTTGACTGAAGAGGAGTAATAACAAAGTTTAAATTTAACCAATGTGCCCTGTTTGGCTGACATGACAGGCAGATACGAGAAAAATAATTACCGCACGTTTGAAAGCAAGACAGAGCTCATACCCAGAAGAAAAAATAAAGTATAAGGGGCGAACTTCTTCCTTTTCCTTTGATTCATCACAGTTACATTCAATCATGTCTCAAGAAAGCTTGGTTGAGAAGGAAGAAGCTTCAACTTCTACTGATGGGCTCAGAGCCTTGAAAGAATTTGCATTCAAGGATTTGCCATTCGACGCGAAATACAAAAGGGAAAGGAAGCTCTTGCTTACGGCTTATGAGATTTCTTCTGGTGCTACAAGGGAGCAACAAACAGAAATAAACAATATCTTGTCTAAATATGATCCTATCATGTGGGACTTGATTTTGAAGTATGGAGAAGATTTGAGACCTGATGTTTATCTGGAATACTTAAAGGAATTAATTTTCACCACGGATAAACATGAGGAAGATATTAAGAAAGACTATATTGAAGCAGTTGCAAGGCCCAAGACAAAGGAACATGAGGAATTTGTAAGAGCCAACATGACGAGCCGCACTTTGATTGTGGCTGCCTTTAGTGGGATTGTGTTGCTTGGGGTCTTGGCCGGAGCTTTCACAGGGTATAACCTGTAAATACAGTTCGTTTATGTTAAATCTACTGAATTCAAAAAAAGGCAAAGGTCCTTGAAAATAGCAAGTATCAAGGGAAACATATATCACTCACAGGTATCCCACACTTGGAGATACCTTGCCGTGAAGAAGACGTTAGGTACCAATAATATATTAATTTCACCTACGTGCGAACTAAAGAAACGTTGTTAAGGAACTATCTCTCCAAATTCATTCACTAGTGAACCCGGAAAAGTCGACAAGAAGCTTGTAAAGGTCAGTTCTGTTTTGTACTATATTTTTTGTGTGCGGCTCTCAAATATTCAATAAATACGTGAAAAAACAAATTGATCGTTCCAAGTATTTCAAGCAAACTAAATGCTTTGGCTGGCTTTACTGGCATTGACTTTCCTTCTCTTAATAGGCTATTGTATTTGTGCAGAAAATAATATGGTAACAAGAAAAGCAGCCTACAGATTCAAGGTGGAGGGTGAAGTCAATGAAGTCAATGTTAACCGGGCAGCACGAAAATTTATTGAATTTCATAATATTAAAGGACGCCATGTAACAGGCATTGAAACAGTGACGGTAAATCGTGAAACTTTTGTAATACTGGTGTCAGGCAGAAATAAGATTTCAGGTAGTTGAAGCGAAGATTTGTAATCGCTCGTGAACTTCAGGAAGTTGTTCATATGTTGTAGGTTACCAAGCAAATTCAGAGGTTTATGAAAGATTAAAAGAATGGATTTTGCTGATTAAGTAACTCGAAAATTGGTGTTGGATAGTAGGCATGTCATCCAATTTCCCTGAACAGATTCATCGGCGTATTCTCCTAATCGAACCACGATGGTATAATTTAAAGGCCTCCAAACGTCTGAAATCTGTGCTAGAGATAAATATTTCAGGACCATTGTCAGAATCAATAGAAACATATTGTAACTGAAGGTTGCGGGCTGTCTGAATTATTTCATCTCTGTTTAACTCTTTGTGAGGCAAGTATTCGATGTCTAACTGTGGGTTTATAATGTAAATCAAATACATAAATCTACCTAGATTAACTTCCCTTCCTTCAGAACGAAAACTAGGTTATTATATATTAATTTTTTGATGCTAGATAAGTGATTATTTGCAAATCAAGGGGGATACTGGCTGGCTAAAGAATATCGGATGTGGGGTGCACTAATCTGCAATATCATACGTCAATCTCTTTCCCCCAGCATGGTTATCCGAGTTCGCTGGATATCTCTCCCTTTCCTAAGATGGCATCATACCTAAAAAAGCGGTCGATCAAAAAACGGTATAGTGTGTCAATAAAACCTTAGAAGTACTGTAAACAGACTTTCTATCCACTAATAGGAGAACAGCTATAAGCAAATTATAGTTGCGTCACGCTTTGCTTCAAGCTAATTAGAAACCTTACGACAGTAATTGTCCATAAAAAGTGACAAGCAGATACGAGCGGTGCGGCATTTTGACAGAGAACTAGGGCTCTTGGCCATAATTGTTGATAAAATGGTGCTTTACGCATTTAGCCTTCGCACGATACGAAGAATTATATAAACATCTCTCTTTCCATTAGGTTACCTGTCATGTCAACCAAGCAGGGCACATTGGTTAAGTCTAAACTTTCTTCTTACTCCTCTCCAGTCAACTCTCAATGACGCCCAAATAACTGAATATACGTTTTCCAATAACTGTAACTTTTACAATTTCCCCTTTCATATTGGGGTATATTAACCGGGACAAACAAAGAAAACCGTGTGCAAGCTTCAAAAAAAAGGACTTATGTCCTGCGGGTGGAATTTACAGTCGTGTGACATCAAAACCTTGTATTTGACAAACCTTGAATACAATAGACGGGGAGACTAGTTCTTACATATCAAATTCTCCATGCTTTCTTCTTATTTGAAAGCTTTTTTGCTCCTTTTTTTTGGGCAGTGTGTCCGCTGAGTTCTTCAACATTCAGTTCCACTACGAAAGACTAGAGCTTCTGTTGTATTATCTAGGTGAGTCGTTGTTGAACTAGCAGAAGCATCTGAGTGCGGGCGAAACAACATTCGTATATTCAAGAGGCAGGGACCAAGAGTATTTCAGAGAAGCAGCGTAGTGGTATTATAAAGACATTCATGTTGACGAAAGTATTTATATATCTTGTTCGAGGGCATGTATCAGGAATATGGATAACTGTACAGCTAGAGCATCAATTTAAAATATCGAAGAGGCACTTGCTTATTATTCAAGGAGACTGGCACTGCACCACAGCAATTTGGGAAAGAGGGTTAGGATATTCTAGTAATGATGTCGATGAATTTGAGCTACACTTAAGACATTTTTTACTAACTTACTATATATTTATGAATACCTTTGCCTTGTAGGTTACCTTGATATCTACATTGATCAGCATTTACAACTACCAATGGTACAAGTTACAGCAATTAGTTAACTCTAAGAGGCCGTTCTCCTGACTGCGGTTTATTAAAAAAAGACTATACTCGTAATATAAAACAACATTTTGATATTTATTATAAAAGACCTAAACTATTACTGGCAGTTCAGCTACTGTATTGCTACACTCACCAAGAAAAGCACTACAATTGCTGCAACGATACACAACAAACACAAGCCTAATTTACGCTGCTGTATCTCCATTTCTTCTCTTGTGGCAGGAGGAGCAAAAGTTATCCACGACATGATGACTCTTCAGATTGCTCAACTATATCTATAGGAAACCAAAAAAAAAAAAGAGTTGGGGGGGCTCCTTTATACTCTCAATAAAAGAGACAAAAAAAAAGTTCGTCGCCCTTTTTGATAAAAGTGTTCCACCCCTCATAAGTGGACGGCAAAGGATACGCGGAGTACTACACTAGGTATTCTAGCCCCTACATTCACTACTATCAAAAATTTCAACTTTAAAAAGCACGCCTTTGGTCGTATATGCAAGACTTGAGCTTAAATCCTTGATAGAAACCATAACTTTGACAGCTCTATAAAAAGGTAGCAAACACCTCTTTGCGATCTATATTTTAAAGGTAACTACATATTATGAAATTCTTTACAGTAATTCTAACTTTATTTTTATGGAGATCAGTGGCTCCAATCTCCGTTCTGAAAGAGTTGAAAGTTGACGAGGTTACCAACTGCGAACTTTCCTTGAGCAAAAGAGAATCTTTTGAGTTGATGTCACCAGGCCATGTTTTGGAAGAACGTGACTGGAAGAAGATGGCTATTGGAGGTGCAATGAATATCGTTGTCGACACCAAAGATGTCGCTAAGAAGGTAGCCGGGTTTGTTTGTACAGGCTCAGCTTTGGCAATTTTGGGAGAAGCTCTCGGGGGTACTGGATGGTGCTTAGGTTCAATAGGGGTATATTTACTTATGTCATTTATTGAAGGGGCATATAATTCTGGTGCTGATGATCAGACAAAGAGAGATCTTCGCTATTGGAATGAATATGGGCAAGAATATTGGCATAGTAGTAATAATGAAGGAATCGTGTACACCAATGTGACTCAGACAGTTAGAAACGCTACGGTTAGTCTATTGGGCGATAATACTGGAAATAATACATTGTTTCATCTTGAGTGCGTGCTTCATGTTCAGAACGTAACTGCCGATGGCTATAGCTTCTCGAGCGAAGAATACCATGGTGATATCAACCGGCCAAACTCCGATCTTTACGTAGCATGGTACACCGTTGGTAACGAGAGTGGGGTTGTGGTACCACAAGGGTCCAATCATATTGATGACTTGGCTACCTATTTTTCAGACGATTATGATGCTAGCATGTTAACAAAAAGGCTGGCCTGGTGGAAAGCTAGCTGGGCGTCTTATAGGGGCAGGAAAGTCAAAAAACTGGAAGAGGTTGCAGAAGGCCATAACGCAGAAGCTATGCTTTATTACGGAAGATACAAAAAGGACATTGCTGATTATTTCAGCAAACACAGATTCACAAGACACTGTATTTCTGTATATGATAGTACTTACGGAAATGACATCGTTAAAGGGGAATTCCGTGTAGATTCCAAAGGACCTGTGTCTCTGAAATGCCATGTTTAATGATGCTAGCCAGCTTCGGATGATCCCGGTTTGATCGGATCCATCACCAGTTGTATTTGTGTGTAAGTGTGTATCGCGTATTACTATTAACTGTTTTTAAGAGACACCTATTGTAATTACCATTTAGAATGAAGCAGAGATCAGTGCTAAAATAGTGCATTTTACGCATCTTTTTGACTTTCGCAGACCCGAGGAACTATAGTAACAAAAAGAACACCGTTGTGGTACGGATTTAATCTGTAAACAAGTTTTACTGTTCTTCGGCATCATAAGACCAATAAATCCCAAAAGAAGTTTCCGATCGTATGCAGTCTCTTCAATCATCACGGGATACCTCATACGAGTTGTCCATAAAAAGTGACAGGCAGATACGAGCCGTGAGGCCTTTTGACAGAGCAATCTCTCACCTGGCCAAAACTTTTGTCGATGCAGGAAGGTATGGATCTGATGGGCTATATAAAGCCTCAATTTCTGCCTTATCCGCAGTTTTCTATATTGAATTACTTAAAACACTGAGGACTGTGCAGACAAAATCTTTACCATCTTAGCGAGTCTAGATTAGTTTCGAGCAGATGTTACATTACAATGCGGTTTTTTATATTGTGGTATATCACCATAGTCACAGCCTTCTTAAGGCCAAAGCAGGTGCTAGAAGAACAGTTGGTACCGTGTTTGGGAAATGACAGCATCAAGTGTTTGATTAACTACAGTAACTATCATATCCGGGTATATATACGTGATGATAGAATGTATGACGAAGAACGCACAGACAATAAGTTGTTCGAATGCATTAAGACTTTGAACGACTCAGCGCCAGTTGGTGTTGCTGATGGCCCGGTTGAGGCATTGTATGGAATATATAACATTGGAGATAACTTGGGCTATTGTGATGACATTGACTCTGAGGAAGAAGACACTGCTACATCGACATTTCTGGTGACTGGAACGTCCGTTGAGGCGGCATCTGAACCAACACAGGTATTTAATCATACAGCTGATGGGGTAACAAGCACTGCCGGGTTACAAAAGAGGTCTATTGCATACGTATCACTATATAATGCACTAGCCCAATTGATAGCATCATCCCAAGTGGCCACTGGGTCCGAATTACAGTAAACAGTAATTGAGCCTGCTGTCAAATCATATCCAGTAAATCCCTCACGTTTGGTTTTCCCCTCCAGGTAATAATCCAATGCCGTGTTGTTAATGGGGGTTATAGATATCAGACCATCGTTACGGTGTGTTATCAGTGCGTGTAACAGACCTAAGCTACTATTCGAGGCTGATTCATCAAATTACAAGTGTCGGGTGGCTAGTGTAGTAGTATTGGTCAATATTTGTTTGCCCCCCGCACGCCACACTCAAGTCTGTAACGTCTAATGATCTTTTTGTTGCAGAATCAGTACTGCGGTAACTATGTACCGCCAAGCCGGTTGCCACGGTTGAAGACAAGATTGATACAGCACATGTGCCAACATCATACCAATCACCGGTTGTTGCACTTTTACAGTCACCGATCACATCCCATATTGAGACTAGACTTGTACTAGCACCAGCAATGAGCATACGACCATAAGATTGATCAGAAAACCTAATCTGATTAGAAGTTACTTATATTAATAATAAAACATTCGGAGGGATAGCCTTAACTGTTACTGCCAAAGTTATCACATCTACCAAACCAGTTAAAGAATTTAATTGCCAACGAAACATATATCAATAGAAATAACCCCACTAACACTAAAATTCTAAGTAATTTAATTTCTGATTCTGTAAGCATTCCACCTCACCTAGTTAAATAATTTTATAAGGGTTGGAACAGGTATTTATAATTATCGTAAAATTATTAATGCCGTATATGTACCTATAATATTATGAGTACGGTATCCCCTTTTAACCAGTCTTTTTTGAGTTTTTGTTGGGAATTGTGGGAACCAAATTGAAAGTAGATAAACGCGACATCCCAATTATGAAAGTGCGCTATTCATCCTGCCTCATGCGAGTTGTCCATAAAAAATGACAGGCAGATACGATTAGCGCGGCATTTTGACAGAGAACCAGGGCTCGTGACAAAACGCTATTGTTCTCGATATATTTTTTAGTCACGTCTGGCACGCCTCGTCGAAATAACTCGATACAGAAGGACCACGAAAGTTTAGGGTGCTGGTCCTAAGATTCGAGAGAATGGTGACTGAAAGGTGGCTTTATCAGCTGCCACCATGGCTTTTCTTTTCTTTTATTGCGTAAATAAGCAGCACGAAAAGAAAACAAAGATGTCTTACGATCTTGACTAAAACTAATTCGGAAAACATTGTTGTATACCGTACTTTTCAGATTGGAAGTCAAGACACTTTTGCCTATATATGGAGATTTTTCTCCTTTTTTTTTTCTCTTGAAGTAAAACGGAAAATAGCACTATGGGTACGGATTATCCCTTGACTGATGCTGAAAGAGCCAAAATGAACAAGTATACTACCAAAGGTACTTTTATTACTTTCATTCTTGCATTGGTAGCTGCTTTCATCGGTGCAATAGTAGGTGCCAATGTCAAAGTGCAGAAAAACTCGTAACATCGCATATAAAGGACTTAGTTTCTCCTTAATTTTTTTTTTATGTTTTTTTCAGGAAAGGAATTATGGAAGCTAATAGTTATTTTGATGAAGGGGAAAGTGCCCAGTATAAGCTAGCAAAGAAGGAGTATCATAAGCTCATGTTTCCCGTTGTGGCTGTTGCTGTGGTGTTGTCATTTGCAAGTGGTTTATTTGGTGCTATGATAGGTGTGACAATTAGAGTTAGGACGTAGTTTAATAGTAAATATAATGGGAAGATGAGGTGTTAGCGAAAGATGTCGTAGTGTGATAACCGTGACAGTAGGCTTTCTACATGAAGTGTCGACGGGGTTGTGTTCTGAGTCACTCTCTCATAGTTGGGAGTGTCCCATTATGGACGCCCACAAAAGTTTGGTCTACAGCGTGATGAGAAAAAATACATGATGGTTTACTAAGGAGAGTATGAGCGAACTGTGTCTTTTGGTGATAGTTAATCCAAGTGACCCGACCGCATGGGCTGTACTTATTTATCTTCTTTTATATCCTGACACCAGACGTTTTAAAAGGGGCCAATAATTTATATATACCGAAAACATTTGGAAAATTCACCCAATTTTTCTGATTTCTCCCGTAACGAATGATTTTTACAGGAATCGAAAAAGAACATTGTTGGGACGTCATTTTACGACCTTATTTTTAAACCCAACAATGGTTCGAGAATATTAAAACGAAACTTCTCGTTTAGGGTGAAACAAACCTTTAGAAGAAGCAACTCTTGCCGTGAATAAAAAGGGCTCGTATGCTTCTAGTGCAAACAAGACCATTGAACCGTAGTGTAAAGTTGCCCTAATCTCGAGCTAGATAACTTGACTACCAGAAGGGTATCCTACATTACCCTTGCATTATCAACGAGGACGTTTAAAAGTGGTTGACGGGTCCATTACCATCTAACTGATTTAGTGGGTGACGGTGTCACAAAAAAAAGCCGTAAAAAATAATCGGGCAAAAAACATGTGCCTTATACGGGGGTATAAAAGGGCGGATTTTTCCTGTCATATCAATTTGTATCGTAATTATGAATTCTATCAATTTTGCACCAGATTACGAGCCTTACTTTATCAAGGCATTTTACACCACTTCAGGAATTGTTATTGCAGTGACTGTTAATGCCATCATCCCATTCTTTTTGGCGTATATTATCTTGAAAAAGGGAAACCTCATCTGAGTAAGGAAGATTTCTCCTGGCCATTGCATCCCCATTTTGATTCCTTGAGTAGTGACAAACATAGTGTATAGAAATAGATATTGATTACCAGACTCAGTTACCAAGACTTAACTCTTATCTACAAACACACCGTGTCGCAATTTTCACATATCAGTTGATTACGGATTCACCATTCCAATTCTCTTCATTAGACAGGCCCGTAACCTAAGGAGATGAACATGTCATTTGAATGAATGGTAGTTTCTTCGAAGGGCATCCCGTTTTCTGTTGCCAATAGCTACGGTAATAATAGCGGAGTGAAAACTGCTCAATCTTTGAAAAGTTGCTGCTAGAGCTGTATTACAGTTTCACCCTTCTTGTGCTTGCTGTATTGCTTTCTACAAAACACCTTTACTTGTACCAGGGCAATATGTAGATGAACATAAACGTTTAAGGCAATCGTGACAGAAGATCAGCGTTGCCATCGACTAAAAAAAATATATGCAGGATTTGGCTAAACAATAATTAGGACGTTAGCAACGGCTGACGGGTTATTATTCAAACTCTCCGAGATACGCTGATTCAAGACTCCCAGATTATTTGGTATGATGAGTCGAAGACCTTTACAGAAAAAACTGATATTTAGTACAGTTGTTGTACCTTCTTGCATGTCCCTTGTGAAGTTGCTTTCTGCATTTTCCTTACTTGGAATTATACCTGGTCCCTAATATACATTACCATCAACAATCCACTTTGGGTAATCCTGTGGGGTCAGGTACCATCCAATAAGGAAAATTGCATAGATATTAGCGCACTTGCTGCTGGGGTACGGATATTTTTTTGTAGCTTGCTAAATTGGGACCATCTCATATAAGTTCAACTCAGTTACCGCAATAATCGGTTGTCAAATTTGTATCTGTTCCACAATATCTATGAAGTTGTCTCTGATCCATGCATACGCGACCCTCACACTATTAGTGGCCAACATATGTTTCCTAGTTGTTGCTGTATACTCCAGAGTATCTTCTAGCTCCTTAAGAGATTTTTTAAATAAGTTTTGCAGCCCAGATCTCAATCCTAAGCCATATGCTGTGCAGTCCAGTTACACCGACCCCTTGAAAATCCTTCTGCACTATCCCATAGATCTTGAAAACGCCACGGCCGTGTTTAACACTGTACAGAGTGCATTAAAACAGAAAGACTCGAACGTTAACCCCGTTGGAGTGTCCTTCATACCTGCTTATATACCTGCAAATACCCGACTTTACCACTCACGATCAAGCAGAGAGATCCCCAGTCTGTATCAGTGGGTGGCTTTCAGTAGTGAGTACAGCTACAGTTTCGGTCTGTTTTCAAGAAAGGTCCAAGGCAATGAAGAGGACATGGCCAAGGATCCTCGTCAAGATGTTCTTTTCACGTTCAGGGCAAAGCATCTGTTAGATAAACTCATCTATTTAGATGGAGCTTCTGCTGCAAAGGTAGCCCCAAAAATGGACCAGCAAGCAATCCTTTCAAATATAACCGACGCCTCGGGAAAGAACGAAGAGGAAGCAGCAAAACGTATTTGTAAGTGGGGCCAAAAGTTCGGATTGCAAGGATTCATTAGGTTGGAAATTGGCTTTGAAATGGTTCTATGCGATTTCCATAGAGATCTCGAATTAGTCTCCAACATTACTTTAGCACACGCTAATGATGTCCTCGACTTCCCACGAGATGAGTCCAAATACCTCCCTCGGGAACCATGGAAATTGGGTGATAACCACTTTAGATTTGAAGCAGATTGGAGTGACAGCTACGTTGATTACAATTCACTGTCATTCAATCGCACCTTGTTGCTTAGCCATCTTGGGGTGGTGGCATTATTCGATTGGACAAGGTCCGGAAGTGTTATAGACGATGGGGAAATCCGTATACTTTTGGATCTCTCAGGTATGGTGACTCCATTGAATAAGACTTACATCGATCCCGACTCATATAGAAGAAACATTAGTTACATTTCCCAGGATCTTAAAGATGATATTGTCTCCAGTTTGGAGAAAGTATTGCAAACACCTGTGGATCCCTTCTACAAAACCAATTGGCAAGGTCTCACCCAAGCCGTTGTTGATAAGTTCAGCTTTTTACTCATCAACTTGAATAACACCTTGAGCAAAGACGTACCATTGAAAGAGAAGAGTGACCGTATTCAAATACTCACTTATAATGTTGTTAGAAGGTACACACACGGAGAGTTTGACGCTGGTGAGCAGAAAGACTTGGCATTTCGGGAATTTGTACAAGATTTTGTTTATCACACGTTTCCCCTAAGGAACACTGACACTTTCATCTATGCTTCAGTTGCAAAAGTGGTGGCAGAAATAGGAGATCTCATTTTCCACGCTTTTAATGTTTCTAAAACAATTAGCAGCGACATCTACATCACCAATGGGAGTACTTCCTTCGACACAGAAATCAATAGTCTCCGGCAGAGGGTGGTAGACTTTCTTAATATCTTAGACTGGGCCCTGTTCTACGGATGTTCAAAGAAATGTGGTCCAGACCAATTATGTTTTACGCCAACTTGGGGACCAGGGCCCTTTGGGTACCATGCCGAGCCAAACGAATTTTTCACGTATGACGGCCAAGTGCATCGGTTGAACTACGAGTTCAAATGTGTAAGCTACAATGACATGGCGCCCTCTATTCCTCAGCTAAATTGATCTTACCAAAGTTTATGATCATCAAAAAGGAAAAGGAATAAAAGTTTTGAATTTAATAGAAGTTTGATTAACTATTTATTGTTGGTCCTATCATGTATTATACACCCGTAGCAGAACCCTCAAGCATGTGTAAGCAACTTTTTATGTTGAAAGAAGGTCACGTGATTCTATATGGTTATGAGCACTGTCCCTTATCAGAACTATTTATATAGGTGCGGCCCCAACTGCCAGCTGTCAAAAATTCAAGTCATTGATCACAGCATGAAGTATCAAGGATTCTTTGTGAAAACTGAAAACGCCATAACTGTGAATTTCTTCGGTCTTATCTCCTTTACGTTCGCAAAAGGAAATGGAGAGCAAGGTCCACATGAGGAAGGCGAATTAAGTACCTAAATTTCATTCTTTCGATAGTGTTCAGTTGAATATACAACTCTACTGGGACGGGTATACCTCATAAAAAACATTTCTTTTCTCTATTTACACCTTTCAAATATGACCCCCTTGTTTGCAAAGAGAGTAGAAAATACCATTGGTATCTTTCAATAACTCCTGTGGAGCATCGAACTCCTTAACTTCACCTCTTTCAAGGACCAAGATCCTATCACTGTCCATAATAGTTTCGATTCTGTGGGCAATGGTCAAAATTGTCTTATCCTTAAACTCAGATCTGATAGTGTCCTGAACGATCTTGTCAGTCCTAACGTCAACAGACGCAGTAGCTTCGTCTAAAACAAGAATCTTAGAAGGGTTAAGCAAAGCTCTAGCTAAACACATCAACTGCTTTTGACCTGCAGACAAATTATTTCCTCCCTCTTCAACAATGGCATCCAATCCGCTTACATAGACTTTAGGTTCATCCTTTTTGCCTTCATCGATAGCATCATCTTCTTTCATAGCCTCAGTCTTCATGCCCTGGACATGCTCTTTCAAGTGACTTAATTCCAATGCTTTCCATATTTCGTCATCGGTGTATTTCCCGAGTGGGTCCAAATTGTACCTAACGCTACCATGCATGGCCTGTGAGTCTTGTGGGATGATATTCAATTTGGATCTCAAGTCGAAAAGACCAATCTTGCTGGTGTCAATGCCATCAATCTCAATATGACCGGCACTGGCCTCAATAATACGGAATAATGCCAAGGTCAATGATGATTTCCCAGCACCAGTTCTACCCACTATACCAATCTTCTCGGATGGTTTGATATTTATGTTCAAGTTCTTCAACACGGGATCCAAGTTTTCTCTATACTTTGTTTCGTATTTTTGGAAAGACACAGCACCTTGTTGTGGCCAGGAATCAGCAGGTCTATTTTCATCAATTATCATTGGTGCTTCTGGAGTTAGATTACAGTATTCGAGCAATCTTTCTAGCGTGATAGATCTGTTCTCGAGATCGGAATATGTTCTGACAATTGCGTTCAATGTCAGGGTAACATCTAAGATATAAGTCATTAAGAAACCAACTAAACCAGGTCCTAATGGGTGCTTGGACATCAAACTTCCCAAAATTAACAAAGAGGAACAGTACACGATCACAGCCGACAATCCTTGTAATCTCATCGATAACCATCTGTCACAGGCTAAATTAGACTGCTCAACAAGCATGAACTTATTCAAATTGTCCAGAGACTTGAATTTGAATCTGTCAACCTGGTCATATGCCACAATGGTATCCACACCAGAGACTGACTCTTGCAAATGAGAGAATATTGGACTCTTACGAGCACTTCTGACTCTTTTGAATTCTCTTGAAGCAGGAATAAACCATCTTCTGAAGTTATCATAGAAGAAAAGCATCACAATAATCACCAAAAGCATGAATGGTAGATTGAAAACGACAATAGCAAACACCGAGAGGGCTTTGAGGGTGAACATCGCAAAGAAAGTCACAGCCCAAATCAATTGGGAATCCACAACACTTATATCCTCAGTGAATCTGTTCAAAATTCTACCAACAGGCGTGGTTTCAAAGAAAGACATAGGAGCTCTCAAAACACTTCTAGCCATTGTGTCGTGGAAAAACTTACTACCCCTGATAGCTACCAAGGAGAATAAAACAAGAGACGATGTCAAGGTACAAAGTCCTCCAAGAATACCAGCACCAGCGTATAACATCAAATACAAGAAAATATGAGTGTTTCTTCCTTCTTTGGCATTTTCGTCAGACCAGTGTTTCAACACGAAAGTATTGGAAAGAAGAGCAAAAGTACTCATAAGCATGATGGTAAGGTACAATGCCACATATCCGTATCCACAAGCTTCGATGTACTTTTTGTAAATCATCAAGTTTGTCTTACCCTTACCTTGAATTTCTTCAGTGTCACCGGTTCTTTTAAACGCAGGGTCATCTTTAAAGTCACCTTCATAATCGTGGCCGAAGGAAACAAAACTAGGAGCCAAAGTGCCATTAGACATGACTCTCTTCAAAGGAACACCATCCGAGCCATCTGGCTTGAATTCACTAACTTCATTCTCAGAAACTGATGCGTTAGAGCTTTCAACAGTTTGTGGGTTCTCTGGAGTCAAAGATGCAGGTTCTTCTTCAGGTTCTTCTACTTCTTCCTCTGCGTCCTTTTTACCAAACTCTTCAATCAACTTGAATATTTCCGACTTAGCAGTCATAACTTCATCAAAGGTACCATGTTCTGTGATCTTTCCTCCAGATAACAATACGATATCTGCAGCTTCGTGCAATACTGGCACAGAATTGGTGGCTAAAATGATTGTCTTGGAAGCCAACAATCCTTTCTTACCCAAGACATTTTTGATAAGGTTTTTACCAACATGAGTATCCACGGCTGAAAGGACATCATCAAGGACGTATATATCAGCTCTTGAGTAGACAGCTCTAGCCAAAGAAATTCTAGCCTTTTGACCTCCAGAAAGGGAGATACCTTTTTCTCCAACAATAGTAGCGTCACCATCTGGCAAAACTTCAAAATCCTTAGTCAATTCACAAGCACTTATAACAGTATCATAAAATATAGGGTCATATTTTCTTCCGAAAAGAATGTTCTTTCTCACTGACGAGTTTAGAATCCAAGCACTCTGTGCACAATAAGCCATAGAGCCATCGATAGTCAACTCGGGCCTCGAGACCTTGGTATCAAGCGGGATACAGCCTAAAATGGCTTTCAAAAATGTAGTCTTCCCCGAACCAACTTTACCCACAATACAAGATAACTCTCCTTTTCTTGCGGTGTAATTTATATCGTGAAGGGCAATTGGGTTCAGTTCAGATTCAGATTCCACATTGGCTTCTTCATCATTGGCCCTGTGACTCTTAGCAAACTCTTCGATGGCTTTTTCTTCATCTGAAGAGGAATCCCACACAAAAGTGGCATCCTTAATTACAACTGACGCTTCACCTTTCTTTAACAGAGTGTTTACTCTCTTATAACCGACAACTTCTAACTCTTGCATCTCGAATAAAGTGGCCAATCTTCCAATAGCGACCTTCGTTTGGGCAATAGAACTGAAGATACTGGGCAATTCCAAGATAGGGCCAGACAACAAATCAAAAATAGTTAAAGCAGGAAATACAACGGCAGGAGTTAAAGTGACCTTAGATACCAACGCAGCATAAGTGAAAGTGGCAATAGCAACAAAGATCGGAATGGAGTCCCAGATAAAGTTAATAACCGACATAAGGATCCCGATTTTCTTCATAGTTACCAATTCTTTGTTGTTTCTAACGTCAAATAATTTGTCAAGCATAGAATTCTCCCAGGAGTACAACTTGATACTTTTGATGGAATTGAGGATTTCACTAGTCACTTTGGCTCTTTTATCCTTCAACTTTGACATTCTCTTCATGTGACCAATGACAATAGTGAACGAAGCCGAGGCAACGGGAATCATAACTACTGCAGTAGCCAATCCAGCATAAGCAGCAACACCGATGAAATTGTACAATGTAACCATGTAGATAACAAGTCTGAAAGGTTGAGTCAAAATGTTGACAATAATGTTTGGGGAATGTCTCAATGTCAGGACATCTTGAGCCATATTATTGACGATTTCACCCACAGACTTTGATTTTCTGGCCTTTGGAGATAACTTCAAGCCTTTGTTATAAACATGAGTAGATAAGGCAGTGTTGATAGAATCACCCATGCATTGGGCATTCACGAAATTCCTGTTGAAAGAAACATATTTTGTAACGGAAAGCAAGTAGATTCCTGTAGCAATTGCAAATCCAACGATAACTGGTTGTTCCTTAATAGGCTCGTCTGTGTCACCACTTTTGATAGACAAAAAGTATTTGTTCGTAGCAAATATCAAGAACAGTCTCAAAAGATAAGGCTGAGTAATACCAGCAAACAATTCTGACAAGTTGAACACCAAAGAACCAAACAAAAACTTCTTGGTTAATAACAACAATGGAATGAAGAGCGAAGGTTCTTGTTTCACAAACGGCTTTCCTGTTTTCTTACACTTTTCAAACATAACCTTGTTCTTCTTTTCAGCTTTTTCGACAGAAGCCTTCCAGTACTTCAAAAACTGGTTATAGGCAACTTCATTATCCACGTCAATGACATAAGGAGGCAACTCATCAACTTCAATGTGTTCAGTTTTCCGGGCAGTTTTGATGGTATCTTGGAGATAAGTGAAAAAGAGTCTGGTCAAGATATTTCTTTCCCTTCTTGGGTCCCACTCATTCAATTCAAAGTATTCCAAAAGTTCCGTGGATGGTTTGTAGAACCATGATTCCAATGCGAATATAATGATGGAGTTCAACAATAAAAATACTTCAACCACAATCACCGTCGATTGAGCCGATTTGCTGGTGTTTGGGACGTAGATCTTGTAGGGAGAAAGGGAATCTTGAAGAACTATGACCAAATTAACCACGATTTCCACCAACCAGTAAAATAACAATGATGTTGAGGCTGCGATGGACCTGGTAGGCTCGGCCACCTGCAAAGGTGCCACAAACACGATAAGTGTTAAACATCTGGACAACACGGAAGTGGTTTTCACATCCCCGAACGAAGACCATTCAAAGCTGAGCAATACCAAAGACAAAAGGCATTGGATAAACACAGAATTGAGTTTGATTAAATTGAAAATTCCTACACTTTTGACATTGAAAGGAGAACCAAAGGAATATTTGATAGGAAAAGGCCCAAATGAGTTGAAAAATAACCGCTTCACCAACTGTGATGACACGGGGATAATGAAAAACAAGCTCGTGACTGTGACGACGGCAGCTAAAAAGCAAGGGTTCAAGGAATTATGATAAGGGTCGTACAATGGGCTGTTCCAAGACAGCCTGAAAGAACAAGTATCTAGTTCTTTAAGGGCCTGCAAGTCGACATCGAAAATAGACGAGGTGTCGATAAATCCCAGCAAAGAACTGGACGCCATGTTCATTAATAAGGAGTACTATTTCTCTGCTTATCGAAAAACACGAGAATTTACTTTATATTTATTTGTCTTTTGCTTTTAATTTTTCAGTCATAATCTTTCAGGTGCGTGTACTGCATAGAAATGATAAGAGCCTCTTCGGGAACTGGTTCAGAATAAAAATGCGTTTACGAATAAATCCCCGTTATTGTATTTACTCTTGTGTTCCAAAATGTGCCTTTTTTTGTTGTAAGGGCGATAAGGCCGGCCGTATCACTCTTTTCGGTCCAGGTATGAGATTATAATCGAAAATGACTAATTTTGCGTGAACTTCAATTATCATGCAAATTTTGCAGTTTTCTCATTGGACGAACAGCACCACCGAATATTTAGATTATTAAACAACCTTTGAGTCGGCTCTATGTGTCCTCTTCGTAAACTAAATCTAGTGCCGTTGAACAGAGATGGTTGTTTAGTGTGAATGGCATAAACTTGACACGTCATGGTCCTTTTTGAGTTAAACTTTTCGAAAGAAGATAAGATTATGATGTTGTGGCAGGAATATCAACGGCCCCAAGTGAGAGATTATACCTTCGTGTGATGCTGTCACCTCCGTTACTAACAATCTAAGTGGAATTTTTTGATCATTTGAGCTCCAGAAACAGCGGGTTCAGCAGTGTAGGCCTCGTGGCTTTGATGCCAGACGCCTCAGTAGTCAACCCATACCCCCATTCCCGTCCCTCTCTATTAGGTGTAGAATTATCTTTTAAAATAATTACGGAACTACCATTGTTGGCATAGTGATATAAATTTGTGTGGCTGCGAAAACACCAATTTTGCAATTAATGATGTCAACGAAAGCCTGACTCCTGTTCCATTTTATACACATTGTCTAACAGTCCAACAAGGGTATCCTCCTGGAGTGCTACACCAAAATACTTTCAAAGTAAACTAGAACCAAATTGGAAATGGGTTCGTGTAAACCAAACTATGTCAAAGCACGACAACGCCACACTTTAAAGTTTGATTGTCCTTGAGCATAAAACTATGATTTCTCTCAAAACTGATTTCAGCGTAATTCCAAGTCTATGACGTTTAGTAAAAGAGTGGCTATCATTGGAGGGGGTGCTGCTGGGCTTGTCCAAGTCAAAGCGTTGAATCAAGAGCCGTTAAAGCCAGAGATCGATGTGTACGAAGCCAGGTCCACGTTGGGAGGTGTATGGAATTATAACATGAATAAGGAACGATACTTTTCTGAAGAAAAGCTCAAGGCTGATAAAGAGTACAACTATTCTGCCGTTTATGATGGCTTGGAGACAAATGTGTTGAGTGAAGTAATGCAGTTCAACGAGTTCCCGTTTTCCAAGAAGGATATTGATTTTCCCAGTAGAGCCGAAGTATTGGAGTATTTATTAAGGTTTGCAGGCACTGTGGGGACCCATAATTTGTACTTGAACACTTTAGTGGAGTCGATCTCTAAAGAAGATGATACTTGGACCCTCAAAAGTCAGAACTTGGTCACAGGGGAGACCAACACCAAGACTTACGACGCCATTGTGGTTGCAAGTGGCCACTACGATGTTCCAGCATTTCCAGACACACAAGGGCTTGATGAATGGCAGAAAGTCGACCCAGAATCTGTGATTCATGCCAAATTCTACGATAAGGCTTCAGCTTATAAGGACAAAAAAGTGTTGATTATTGGTGCCTTCGCCAGTGGAACAGATATAGCTTTGCAGCTAAGTGCAACCGCAAAAGAGGTAGTGGTATCGGCCATAACTAATCCTACTTTGAGCAGATTAGAAAACCCCTATATCACACAGGTAGGGAAAGTGGATAGCTACGATGTCAAGACACGGTCTGCTAAAATAGGAGACTTAGTCGTACGTGATATTGACAGTATAATCGTCTGTACGGGGTACAAGTATGTGATTCCATTTTGGCAAACAGATATTGCAAAGGACCGGTATATCAGTGATTTGTACCAGCATATCTTCTACACAAAAGACCCTACTATATCTTTCCTTGGACTAGTCCGTGATGTGAGTCCACTTCCGTGTACTGAGGCACAGGCGGCCGTTGTGGCCAGGTCTGTGACCGGAAGACTAAAACTTCCAAGCCAAGAAGAAATGCAACAATGGGTTGACAAATTGATTGAAGAAAAAGGAGCTGATGTGCACAGAGTGCCTTTCCCCGAAGAAGCAGAGTATATCAATGGCTTGCATGACTGGCTCAAAGACCTGGGCGCCTTGGATGGATACCAGTTTCAAAGGTTAGAGGGAGAACGATACGCCAGAAGAGACATTAACTTCAAGGTGAAATTCGAACGTGTGTTTGCCCGTAACGAAACTACGGTGAAGAAAAGGGTAAGTAGTGAATAATCACAACACATGACAATATAAGTCTCTTATGCTATCTAACCACTTTTATATCTCTTTTCCAGTCTCTGTCTTCAACAATATCGTAAGTCAACCTGATATCTTCAGGAGTTCCCTTGAAGGGTCCTTGCACCTGCTCTGGGCTCAACCTGGCGTATCCTATGACCACGCCACGATGCTTCAAGGTAACATAGTACGTATTAGAGAGCCACTTTCCTCCATCTTTATTCATCATGTAGTCCATTGCCCAGTATATAGCATCCTTTTGGTCTTTAACACTCCAGTTTCCTCCCACATTCCAAAACTTATAGTAAATAGCGCCGATTTGCCCAGAATGGGAGTACTTATCTGTCCCAAGACCAAACTTTCCATAAACTCCCATACTAGCCAATAAAGTGGTCAACACAAAGATACATAAGGTAACTAGGTTGCTGTACCAGCTCCCTGCTCTTGTGAAGCTTCTACTTTCCTGTTCCATAGCAAAACCAAATATTGAAGAAGACAAAGTGGGATATAGCCACTATTTATGCTAGCGTATCGACCTAGGTGTCCTTTTTATGAGCCCTGTGGCCGTATATCCTAGTCATCTCATAAGTCACGTGAGGATAAAATAAAGGGCTAATAGCCGAAGACGGTCAACCGCTGGTACCTATTTGGGCAAGATCGTATTTGTGTACCTAACCAGTCCCGTTTTAATCAAGTCCGATCTCCACTTGCGGCTATAGCCTGTGCTAACCTTCGATTACCGGAGACTCCACTTTTTGCTCTTCTCGATTTAGGATAAATGTTTATCCTAAAACATATATATAGAGAACCAAGCGATGAAGCCACATAAACTAAAGAAAAAATGGCACCTTCACGTACAGGTGAGCTAGATGGAACCCTTGGAATAGTCGTAGTCGGGGCTGGTCTTATAGGCCCGCGTCATGCTGCTCATGTCATCAAAAACCCAAGCACCAGTTTATTTGCTATAGTAGACATGAATCCCGCAGTGGAACAATTGGCACAGAAACTCAACACCAGGTACTTCCAGACAATTGATGCTATGATAAGCTACTGTGACACTAATGACCAAAGGCGGCCTGATGGTGCGATAATATGCACCCCTAACCATACGCATATCAGTGTGGCTGCAAAACTCGCCGAATTCGGCATAAATCTCTTGATTGAGAAGCCAGTGGGATCAGACCCTCAAAGCTGCAGGTATTTAGGGTCATTGGTTCAAGAGAAAGGTGTGAAAGTGCTTGTGGGTCACCACCGGCGGTTCAATCCATTCATTGTGGCAACTAAAACCCATTTACATAAAGTAGGAAAGGTTATAGCAGTGCAGGGGACATGGGCCTTGAAAAAACCAGCAGTTTACTTCCAAGAGTCGCCTTGGAGATCACAAAAGGCTGCTGGGGGAGGAGCTACGTACATCAACTTGGTACATGATTTGGACTTGATGCAGTACTTGTTTGGCAGAATAGTAAGAGTTTTTGCAGAGCCGTTGCCCAAGCAAAGATACAACGATGCTGACGAGGGTGTTTCCTTGACCATGAGGTTCGAAAACGGGGCCAGTGGGACTTTCATATGCACAGATAACTGTCCTTCACCTTTCAATTTCGAAAGCAGCACAGGAGAGAACCCTACGGTGCCTTACGCTAAGAACGTGCAGGGCTTGTACAGGGTTTTTGGCACCGAAGGAACGCTTTCTGTGCCTGATTTCAAGTTGTACAAAGGCACCAGCTGGTTGGAAGAATTAGAGTGTGAGGTCGTAGAAGACGACAAGGCAATGGTGTACCAGAAGCCTTTCGAAGCCCAATTGGACCATTTTGTGGACATGCTAACTAGTGGTGTGGCCCCAGCATGTACCATAGATGACGGCATTTCAGCCTTGTTGGTCATCCAAGCAGTCAAGGAGTCTATGGAGTCTGGATTTCCCAAAGCCGTTAAGTTTCCCGAGGAAATCGATCACGAAACAATTTTGTACGTTTAATATATGAGTTATGAATTGTCGTATCGCTTGCCTATTTAGGCAGGTGGAAGGGGTCAAGTTAAAAAACGAGCGAGCTGCCTCTATTTTACTTTCCCTAACTATGAGCAAAATCGTAGCACAGGTTCCATTTCACGACAAGGAGATCGTGGTGTTAGGGGCAGGAATCATCGGGTGCTCCGTTGCCCGTACCCTTCTTCTCAATGGCTTCAAAGTTGTTCTTGTCGGAAAGCATTTGCCAGGCGACACTGATATCTGGTACGCATCCAATTGGGCGGGAGCTTTGTGGCTGGGAGCTCAAGGAGTGGACGAGGAGAAGAAGTACTTGCAGGTGGTTGCTTACAGAAGGTTCTTGGACGATTTGAGGAAGAACCCCACTTGTGGAGTGTGCAAAATTAAGGTTAAGCAGGTGTTTGAAGAGTTTCCTAGTGATACTGAGAAACTATGGTTTGCTGGAGTCAACAGCAGTTTCAGGGACTTGAAGGAGACTGAGTACGATACTTCTGAGTTTCAGTATGGCTGTGAATACGATTCTGTGTCGATTGAGCCCAACCGGTACTTAAAATACGTCCAAGAAGAGATTGAAAAATTAGGTGGTGCTTTCGTCCGTAAAGAGATTCTGGACATCCAGGAGCTTTACGAAGCATACCCAAAGTCCTCTGTGTTTGTGAATGCTTCCGGGGTGGGCCCCAAGTACATCAAAGGCATTTTAGATCCCGATACGTACCCTAACCGGGGCCAGAATGTCTTGGTGAAGCTGAAAAGCACCACGGCTGCAACACGTGTGGGAGGAGATTATACCTACGTGATTCCTCGTCCCTTATCTGAGGTTGTGGTGTGTGGAGGTGTCAACCAGGGTGAAGTTTTCAGTGCCAAAATCGACCAGGAAGTCGTAGCAGACGAGTTGAGAAGAGCACACAAGCTAGCACCAGAAATTGTGCCTGAAGACCCAGAAATAGCAGGGTATGTTGTAGGTATAAGACCAGGGCGTAAGGGAACTTTTAGAATAGAGACGGAGGAACGTGATAATGGCCGCTTTATTGTTCATGCTTATGGATTCAATGGTAAAGGGTATGCTTATTCTTATGGGGCTGCGTACAAGGTGGCTAAACTTGTAGAGGACATTGAAAGGGCAGTTTCGCTTACGGCTCCCGTAAAGTAACATTCCTTGGTGCATAGTGATGTTTAGATTCGAAAAAGAACGTACACATATTTCTAGCATACGTAAAGATTAATCTATATAGAACTGTATATTGGCACAATCAACCGCATCTGTTCAATCAAATCAGGCCATGCTACCCACGTATTGCCGTCCGTGTTTCTCTTCCATGACTCCTGTACCAACCTCTTGACCGTCACGAGTTTGGCATCGTTCCTCGTTGCGTATGCCAGGTCCAACAGGCTCAAGAACTGGTTCCGGTGGTAGGCGTCGTGAATGTCGTTGCCTATTACAAACAACGGGAGAACAGGAAGAATGCCGTCGTCAGTCTTTAGGTGGTTCCACAAATGGTCTAGAAGAGGTATGACCCGCTTCATCTGAAGCAAGGTTCTTCCACTGCTAGAAGTCTGATTATAGATTAACTGGTAGATCAAGAGGATAGTGGCCTCTTTCAAAAACACTGTAAGGAAGTGCACTCTGGTATCCTTGTTAGGAACTATCATAGCCCTGGCTTTCTCCTCCAACGCCTGGCCCTCATGGAGAATGTCTATAATGTTTGCGTCATTTAAGAGCCTGTACCTACTATCTTCCCCACCTCTGTTCAAATCGCTGGCGTTCTTGGCCAAATCCATAAGCCCGTAGAGGTGGAAAACTCGCCCAATTATAGCACAGATATCGAAAAATGCAACATAACCTTCGGATGGCAGATCCACTAACTTGATATCCGATAAGCATTCAGTATTCTCAACCAATGGCACAGGTATAAATTTGGTGAAAAAGGTCAGCTTGAACACTTTGCAGAAGAAGCGGCCGTTGTGTGATTCACTAAATTTCTCAAACCCACCTCTTAAGGATATGGCTTTTATCAATAAACCACTAGCAGCAGGCCAAAAGCGGGCGTCTCCTTCTACTCGAAGTGACTGGGCCTCTATTAGCAAAAATAGCGTGGCAATAGTATGGTCACAGCATACAGCAGATATGAATTGAATGCGATGGTTTACGTTCTGAACGATTTCGGCCTGTAGCTCTTCCATAAACAGGAACTGTTTGGACGGCGCCTGGTGGCACACGGACCACAAGAAGATGGCTTTGAGAACTAGGATGTTGCTGAACGCCAAAGACAAGTATACACCAAGAAGTTCCTGTGTGAAATCAGTGCAATCGTTGGTTTCGTAGAGGATACGATTAGTGTTCGCTGGGAAGTTGATGCAAAAGTAGTTAAGAAGGTTCTCAACCTCAGATATAGGAATAAACCCTGGCAAGTTAATGAACACTCCTTCAACTTTATTATCGCCCGGAGTATGGTTACCCAGGATCAACGACGGCATTTCCAAGAAAATCTCGTTCTTAAGACAGTTGTCATCGATATCTTGGAGCAGATTGTATTCCCCCGTGAACTCATTGGGGCCGTTTCTGTACGAGTATTTGAGAAATAACGATACCAGAGGGTCCATCTCGGTGTCTGCAATGTACTCGGGCACTTTCTTAAAGAACTGCTGGACATCGCCATTGAACCCAAACTTGCGGTTCGTTCTGCTCTCAAAATTGGTGTTGCTGTCGATCAAAGGCACCTCCACCGTGGCTTCTTCGAGGATATTGCCCTGAAGCAACGACAGGATGGAGATTCTCTTCTCGTATATACCACGAAAGGAGCTGCGGATGGTTTTAAGACCGTCACCTTTACTGTTGAAGCTGAGATAGTGGAGAATAATGTTGCGCCTGATAAGAAGGTTAACTGTGGGAACTGTTTGGGCATCTGTGGGCGTAACTTGTGTCTCGACATGTGGTTGTGGCGTTTGCCTCGCTTGTAATGTCTGTTGCAGTGATGTTAGGGGTGGTTCCTGCTTCTGCCTGGCTTTTTTATCTGTATGTGATCCTACCTGCGAGTCTGCTTCTGAACTTTGCTTTTTCTCTATATCTCTGGGCCTCTTATGTGGGGCTTGGTAGTATATCGGCTGGAACTCTCGTAGCTTGCACTCCAAACCCTTCTTTTCACACACTTTGCATATCTTGCTACCGGACTCAATCTCACACCGTTTGCTGATTGGTTAGTAAAAAGCTTATCCTCTGCAAGGACTGTACATACTTCCTTCGCCTACACTCCTCGCATCTGTTCCTGTTAATGCCAGGTCTACGGTGTCTTGTTATCATTGAATTTGGTAAATGAGAAGATAACGAAAACGGTATTTCGAAAGATAAGCGAAAAAATGAGATAAGTTCACCATATACACTACATTGACTAAAACTTACCTCTTTTTTGATCTTGAAAAAAATAGGGAGAGCAGCCTGTCTGAGACAAAGGAACGTATCAAGTGCTTTAGATTCATTTACTACTAACAGCGAATTCGATAATAAGGTCTGCCAACTCGTCTAACACGCCATCCTCTTCATTTACGAGTCCTGGGATAGTCCCCTCTATATCTTTGACGTCTTTCTCTACCTCCTTAAAAAGCTCCTTTTTATCAGCATTCTCCCAGTTCTTATTATTTTCAAGCCAGTCTTGGCTTAAGGGTACACAAAAATCCAAATTTTCACCTCGTAGGGCCACCTTTGCCTGCTCTAAAAACAACTGCATGTAGAACAATGTCTTTGGTTTACTGGAATCTTTCCGGGCCACATTTAAGTTGTTGTTTGCCATCCCCAAAGTACCTCGTATGAACTCACATTTGCGACTGGCAAGAATTTGCAGTCGCCTGTGGTACAAGAAGTCAGCTATGGGCTTGAAATCGGGATGTACATAGCTTGGATATGTGTGTATGTACTCTAAGGTGTTGCAAGCACCCTTGTCCAAAAGCTGGAAAAGGCGTACTGTTGATATGACTACACCCTCAATGTGGGATTCAGGCATTCTGAATTTTCTGCCTTCCGAAGAATTGAACAAGAGTTCTCTTTTAGACGAGCTGTACACAACGGTGACATCGTAGTCAGATTGTTCGGTATGACTGCCACGCATACGTGAGCCCCTCAAGTATATAGCCATTATTTTGTGGCTGTATTCAGCACCATTGTTGATTATTGGTGTTAGTAGATCCATGATTTATCGAGAAGTGAGTCACCGTGAAATTGAGAATGCTATATAGTTTTTATTGTTTCTAAACTTTTTACCTAAATACAAGCATCAGACAGATTGCGACTCATAAGTGCCATATTCTGAGCGTGTGCGTCTGATACGGGTCTCAATGTGGTCTTACTTATGCCTGGTATCCCATTTAAATTATGACTCATATGATTAATTCTATGCTCATGGTTACTCACACGCATCGTCACCTGCAATGCTGGAGATGAAGGCAGTACTGGAGAAAAGGAAGAAGCAGAGCCATCAGAGTACGGAGATACTAACACCATGGCTAGTACCGTTTAATCTTAGAAGTTATAGTGCGTGAACCAAATTGAGTCATTTGACTCAGTATCGCTATAGTACCTGCGGCTGAATCCGAATGCAGGGCACCTTTCTATACGGACATTAAAAGTCTTTGGCCGTGAAAAGTGCAATTCACGGTTATACAACTGCGTTTGATCAGCCAGTTGCCAATAGTCTACGGACCTTTGATTCAGTAGAAGCCAAACCATAGTAATTCGACAGTAGAAACTAGTGAAAAAAAAAAAGACGTTAATTTGGAACACAAAAAAACAGCACTTACCAACGAATGCTACGTGGGTATGCTCCCAAAATGTGTGAGTAGCGGGCAGATCGACCAAGTGCCCAACAAGGACTTCCCAACATAGCGAAATGCCGTAAACCCAAAGTTTCCACGGGAAGCATCTCATCCCTGTATCGGGATTCAAAGATCTTATTTCGGTTAATCCAAGTACCCGAAATCATCGCTGTTTCAAGCCCGTGACAAAGAGTCCGGAGCGTTGACATACTAACAAAGAAGCCAAAGGTAAAGCTTCAAAAGAAAACGCAGTAAAAAACTTGGGTGTCTGTCTCTCTCGTCCTAAACCTAACTTTACTGAGACTCTCCTATTCTATCCCGCTGACAAAAAGTCCTTCCCCTTATCCATTTGTTGGCCCTTTGACAATACGATTAAACCCCAAAAAAGAGATCTTCTACTAAAAATACCGTGTCTGCACCAATTTGAGTCATTTGACTCAATGAGTCCAACAAAAAAAATTCTTGTCTCGCAATAACTTAATTTTGCAACATAAATAACCCTCCATACGCCGCCTTTTTTCACTTCTCTACTTTTTTCACATCTTCAAACTTTCCAAAATGGAACACAAGAATAGCGAAGAAACCTTTGACGAAGAAGCTGGGCCTGTGTTGGCACCCTCGTTGGATGCCGACCCAAAAGCCCTCAAAAAAGTTTACAGGAAATTAGATGCTAGAATTATTCCTGGATTATGGATATTGTATTTTATGAGCACGTTATTATCCAACTCATTTGGATTGACGTTGACCATGAATGCAGAAGTTGGCCATTCGCTTGCACAGACGCTTAATCTTCAAGGTAAAGATACCAGTAAGGCGTCGGCATTGAACTATGTGGGTTTCATTATTTTTGATGTGCCCATGAACCTTATTATGACTAGGGTCAGTCCACACTCGTGGCTCTGTAGGATTATTCTTACTATTGGAGTGGTGGATATTTGCTTTTCTGCGTTGACTAATGCCAGTGGGTTGATTGCTATTCGGTTTTTCAGTGGTGTGGCTGGTAGTGGGTTCTGGCCTGGTATGACGCTTTATTTATGCTACTTCTACCCTCCAGAAAAGCAGACCAAGCGTATAGGGTACTACTTTACGGCGGCCCAGATTTCAGCAGCAGTTGCAGGGTTGATCAACGCCGGGTTCCAGAAAATGGACGGGTTACAAGGCTACTATGGCTGGCAATGGATGTACATTATTTACGGAGCAGTCACTATGTTTGTGGGAATCGTGTCGTTATGGTGGTTGCCTGATAAACCACACGTCGGGGAACCTCCAAAAGAAAAAGGTGCTATCAAGTCTTTTTACGACAAGGTGTTCCCTGCAGCCCAGCCTTTGACCCCCACTGAGCAGCTTCTCCACCACGAAGACCTCGCCAGCTATAAGATGGGCCCTGTAGCCTGGGGCTGGAGAGATCTCTGGAAAGTATTCACTG
The DNA here is from genome assembly GCA_030569415.1 of Yamadazyma mexicana. Lineage (NCBI taxonomy): Eukaryota > Fungi > Ascomycota > Pichiomycetes > Serinales > Debaryomycetaceae > Yamadazyma > Yamadazyma mexicana. The sequence goes on from JAJMLA010000010.1 coordinate 27,815, forward strand.
ACTTGCGGATCTGGCCCTTGATTATCATGTACTTTGGTGTGGTGGGAACAGGATTCGGGTTGGCTGTCTTTGGGACCACCATTATCCGTGCCAACAACCCCAGCTTGAGCTCCATCAACGTTTCTTTGTTGTATGCTCCCATCTGGCTTTTTGATTTCGGTGGTATCATTACCATGACCCCATTGTCTGACAAGTACAAAAAGCAGAGATATTTAGTGTTTTCGGCAGCTACTTTGATTATTATTGTTGGTATGGTGGTTGCAACTTACGCCCCTGGGTCATGGAGCAGGTACGGTGGCCTTCTCATTGCTGGTTACGGATTGGGGGCCACTGTGCCAACTTGCATGTCTTTGTCAGCAGAAATATTCGGAGAAAGTTACGGAGAAGTTGGTATTGCTTGTGCAGCTGCTTTGGTCAGTGGCTTGGGGAACTTGGGGTCTGTGACCGCTACGTACGCCTTGTACAGTGGTTGGCCAGAGGATAAGGCCCGGTTGTATGAATACTCTAATATGATGTTGGTGCTTATGTTGGGAGTCAGTATTGTGGCTGCGTTTGTGTTGCAGGGAATCAGAGACCTCAAGTGGATCAAGAACAGGATCCCAAGCCGTGAAGAAAGAGAGGTAGAGCTGTATTAGACTCCTCCGTTGAAAAGAGGTCTTCAAAAACATTAGTATATAATACAGAGGTGCTAAATATATACCTAAACCTAACTACATTATCGTCGAGGACTTAGTGCTGCATTATCTCTATTTAATTTATCGGGGCACCACCATTGCATTAAATGGAATCAATACAGCATTTTCTGTATCCTCTGATTTTGAGGATTTTAATATGGCTGATTATATTATGGCTTGAATGTGGCTGCAAAAATACTCCGAGCGCTACTATGTACACATCTAAAAACAAAACATGTATTCAAACTAAGCTAACTAATCAATAGTAGTAATACTGGAAGCCGTGGTGTACTTTGCAGGGGCCAATTCAATGTACTTGTCTTCCAAGTTGTAGACGGCATAAACATTTCTTAAGAAGTTGTCACCGTAAGTGTTCAAGTTGGAAGGTTGAACACCCAAACCAACTTGCTCAAGTTTATTACCATTTTCATCATACAATGGAATGGTAAGGTCTTTCTTTGGAAGTGGGATTGAAAGACCCTGGAAGTTGAAGGAAATGGTTTTATCTGGCACAGAGCTAGCAGAATCGAAGTAGTAAATCTTGTTTTCATTATCCCACTTGGCACCCAAGTCACTAGCCAAACCAGAAGCTTGGTCTGATGGAATGTAGGAAATGGTAGAACCAGAGTCTAAGGTGGCATCTAAAGGACCGGTGCTGTAACCGTCACTGACAGAAATACCCGTACTGTGAATGGTCAATCTGTCGCTGGAAACGACAGGGTATCTCTTCAAGCTACCGGTATATTTGGCATTGTCAATACCACCGAAGAGAATGGTACCAGACTCAGCATCTTCGGTGTTTAAGTAAAGGGAGTAAGCTTCCTTGTTGATCAAACCTGCGTTTTTCAAAGCAATTGGGAAGTTGTTGTATTCAGGCAGGGCACCTTCTAAGGTCTTTAACCCGACACCAAGAATACCAAGTTTCTGGTCCTCACTGACCTCAGTAGCATCACCGAACTCAAACTGAGTTAAAGTAGGACCGTCCTCACCCAAGGCAACAGAATCGGTTCCAAAGTCACCGATAGCATAACTTCCATCTTCGTATGCATCATACAATTGCACACCAATATCCTTGTAAGTGCTGGACAGAGAATGGTCAAAAGTACCATAGTCACCTTGAACACCAGCAGAAGTATCAATTACCCATAAGTCAGAAGACCCAGTATCGATATCAACGCCGATCTTTTGTTTGTTACTTCCAAAGTAAAGATAAGTGATGTAGTAGGTATCCTCATTCAAAAGTTTAAGGGATTCAGTACCAGATCTTGTTTCCAACCCAGCTGGAGTTGAAGTCAGGTTGAGCTTCTTCGAAGTGGAGGTATGGACATTGAAATCAAGGGAAAGCACACCATCACTTGTCAGGTTGACTGGAGCAGCCACCACAATACTGGCAAGGGCTAAGATGGAAGTGAAAACGGCTTTGTTGAACATATTTCGTTTGGTTGTTGTTCTATGTTGTAGATTAATGCACAACTTCAAATAAAACAGGAAAACCCACCTCCTTTTATACCTTTCTGCTACCATGTAGCACGCATATCTATTTACCTAAACACTCATGTAACAAAGCTTGTTAGCCACCACAGGGTTCCTGATTCAACTTTATTCTACGCTTTGCATATGTCAAATGTATATGCACGCTAACCATGCGGCAAAAAGGGGGTTTTGCAACGGTTTGACATGAAGCTTAAAATTAAGGTTGTAAGAATGTGTCGCTTGCGTTATTGTGGTCCTATACACCTGGATCCCGAGCATCCCAAAGTTACAAACAAGGAGACTTACCTGTGGAGCATTGAACTGTACCGAAAGTTACGTTAGGATTTGGCTTTCTTCTTTGTGGCTTCTTTCTTCGTCTGTGGAAGCAACTTGCAAGCACCTGGCTGGGCTTTAGGTAAAGTTGTGGCAGCTATGGCGGGTATGTGAGGCTCTGATGTCACAATTGCGTTCCCTGGATTTCTAATAAATTCAACGTGCTTCTTCAAAAGTATTTCTTTCCTTCTACCAGGACGATATTCGGAGAAGTGAATGGGGTTCCGATAAAATAATCACTGCATGAAGACCGTGCACGACCTCATAATCCTTTGCAGCAAGAATGCCAAGACTTGTTTTATGGCGTAAAATTACGGATGACTGCAAAAAATAGAGAAGGCATTAAGAAACGTGGCTCAAGACTTGAAACCCAAGCTTCCACATCCAGGTGTACGTCTCAAGAAAACTAATGTGATGGTGTAGTTTTCCACAGTCTACTCAGTCCGAAGAAGCCACATGGGTGGAGGACTTGGTTTGGAGCCCAATTGTCTCCTGTAAATGAAGCAGGAGCTGCGGAACCATACCTTCCATGAAATTCCAGACGTTGTCCTACATGCGCTTTTGCTCATATCTACACCCCTTCTACCTTATGCAAACTTTAATAGAACGAAAATAGCTTTAAGGTTTTAACATCACATACTATACTTTTCCGAGGGCATCTGTGCCATTTGGCTTTGTTGCTTCTAAACAATAGAACGGTATGGAAATAGCCACTCTGCCTCAGAGTGGATGGGTCATCACTTACCCGCCTAAAGTGACGTAGTACTTTGGTAGACACACCTTTTGCAGCCTTGAGAAGAGACACGATAAGAGATAAAATGGCGCTCCAGTTCAGACGTTCATTGTACGGCTCTTCACTCTATAGTAGTGATTTTAGAGTCACTAGTGTATTTCACAGGTGCCAATTGAGCATTCTTGTCATCAAGGTTGAAGACGATGTAAGCGTGCCTCAAGACATTATCACCAAAAATAGAAAAATCACCATGCTCCATGAAAAGAAGCACAAATCTGTCCACAACGTTTCCTTTGTCATCCGCTACTTTCTGGACACGTATAATATCTTCTCTTGGGACTGTGATGTTAACCCCTCCGAACTTGAAATCCAAAGTCTCTGGAACATCTTTCTCCGAATCAAAATAATAGTAATAACTACCTGCCTTAGCACCAATTCCGTCTGTAAACTCCTTCAAAAGATCAGGGGTCAAATAGGAAATAGCCGAACCCGAATCAAAAACCACTTTAAAAGGGGGTGTGCTATAATTCTTGGATGAGATTCCCTGACTGTCAACCTCGAAGTACACATCGCTAACAAAAGGAAGTTTGGTTAGCTCCCCACTGTACTTTGCTTGATCAATTCCTCCAAACAAAATAGAGCCTGTTGTGGCATTGATATCATTCAAGTACAAAGAATAGGCTGCTTTTTTTATGAATCCTTGTTTCTTCAAGGATACAGGGAAGTTGTCATATTCTTCGTTTGCCAGCTCCAACTTTGGAAACCCGATGCCCAAAATACCACAAGGAAAGCCAGGGTCGGCTTTGGTAGCGACGGCGAACTGCAAGTTCTTTATAGTTGGCGCATCTTCTCCCAAAGATACGTCATCGGTACTAAAGTTCCCCAAAACCTCATTCCCGTCACCGTATGCTATCAGAAATGGAATATCTGTACCTTTGAAGGTAGATGATTGACTTGTGTTGAAAGATCCAAATTGGCTCTGGCTTGCAAGTGAAGAATCAAATACCCACAAGTCAGCAGAGCCAGAATCAATGTTAACCCCTACCTTCTGTTTGTTACTGCCCACATAAATCTCCGCAAGGTAGTACAATTGTTCATTGGTAACGGGAAAGGTGTAAGTGCCAGTCTTGAGATTCGACTTGAGTGGAGAATCATCTGCAGTTTTCGACTTTGCTGCAAAATCAAGCTGATATACACCATCTTCTCTTTTATTTATTCCGCCAATGGAAGCAGCATCTGCTAATGCTGAAAGAAGCAAGCTGCCAACGAATGAACCCTTCAAAAACATGCTGGAGATATATACTGTAGCGACTGTCCTCAATTTATAGAATATCATGCAAATAATTAAGACCAAGCGCAATATATATGCCAAGCACTCATAGGCTAACTTTATTCTATATATAGGGATATTTTTAGTTTCATAATCCCAAGCTAACTACATGATTGGTGCTAACTTTTTGTATGCTACAATTCTTGGGTTTATCTGCGCTACATCTAATAATACTTCTTCACCTCTGGACAAATTCAGCCATCGTCTGGAAGTCTGGAAAATTATACACCCTGAGGGAACTGTCTGTTAAACTTTAGGCTTTTTGATCCACGAAACTTGAGCCACCAAACAGAAAGAGCCTTGGAAGGGCTTCACGGTGAGGCTTTTATAATTTCAGGTGTATTGCTGTGTAATAGGTTTTAGCTTCCGGTGTGTTGGGCTATTATTTGTCAGCTGTGATGGTATAAGCACAGCATAAGTAGTTTAAATTAAAGTTGGCAAATGACGTTGTTTTTCGGCAAGATAAGTGTGCAATGTGTTTGGGGCTTCCGCCCGACTTATTAGAAAGGTGTCAAGAACTTGCCTTAGAACCATTCAACTCTATACTGGTTGTTTGCTCGATTTTTTTTGCAGCCTTTATAACAAAAGAATGCACAAGCGCAGTTACATACGTCTATGTAAGGAGAGGTTGCACCTCGGTGGTAGCCACTTGGAACCTATCTAGAGACACCCAGGTGGTGCCACCAATCAGATTCATACATTTACCGATTCACACAAAAAAGTGCATGATGAATCTAAAAAAAGTTTGACAGTTTAGAGTGTTTTTGATGGCACGTCAACCTCTCTCCACACACATCCCTTTATTCCAAAAAACAGTATATTCACCTAGTCTATAGGTAACCTAGTTAAGATCCATCACTCAATTGTGGTAATACTAGAGTCGCTAGTGTATTTGACTGGGGCCAACTGAGCGTACTTATCGTCGACGTTGTACACAATATAAGCGTGTCTCAAAATATTATCACCAACGACAGCAGTATCACCACCGGGGAAGATGCTGAACGCGACTCTGTCGATGGGGTTTCCTTGGTCGTCGGTAAGAGACTGAATAAGGTCATCTCTTGGGACAGTAATGGAAACCCCATTGAGGTCAAAGTTTAAGCTTTCTGGGGCATCATCGGCTGAATCAAAGTAGTAATAACCACCAGAATTATCAGAAGCATATTTGGCACCTACAGCTACCACCAAGCCTTGTAAGACAGATGGAGGGATGAAGGTGTAAGTAGTACCGGAGTCTAAAATCCCATTGAATCCCACACTTGAATACCCAGTCAACGAAATAGACTCAAAGGCCACTTCGAAGTAGTCATTGCTAATAAATGGGACCTTGACTAAGTCACCAGAGTACTTGGCATTATCGATTCCTCCAAACAAGATACTTCCGGTCTTGGCGTCGATGTCGTTCAAGTACAATGAATAAGCAGCCTTGTTGATGAAGCCTTGTTTCCTCAAAGCAATAGGGAAATTGTCATACTGTTGTTGGGCAGCCTCTAAACTAGGGAATCCCACTCCAAAGATACCAAAGTCTTGTCCATCACTGGCCTGTGTAGCAACACCAAACTGGAATTTCTTCAATGTTGGTCCATCTGGTCCCAAAGACACGTCGTCGATACTGTAGTTCCCTTGAGTCAGGGTACCGCCTCCGTAAAAGATTTGGAAGGTAAGATCAGTGTCCACGTCGGTGGTAGACTGGCTTCTGTTGAAGGCACCAAGTGTGTTTTTACCTCCAATGGAAGAATCGAACACCCATAAGTCAGAAGACCCAGTGTCGATATCCACACCTATCTTTTGTTTGTTGCTGCCGAAGTAAAGCTCTGCAACGTAGAAATAACCTTCGTTGCCAAGAGGGATGTTCTCAGTACTTGCCTTGAAGCTCCCACTGATACCTGTTTTTGTGGTCTTGGGACCTTTTTTTGCAGCAAAATCGAGCTGGTATACCCCTTCTTCTCTTTTGTTTATTCCGGGAGCAGCCTCTGTCAATGCAGTGATTGCAAGTAAGACAGTAATAAAGAACTTTTTGGAAAACATTTGTGCTGGGGTGAAAAGATAAAATGGGCAGTTGCAGCAGGCACTTTATATACCCAAGTGTTCAGCAAAATCACATTCTAGGAGCCACAGGCATTCATTGCCCACATTAACCGCAAAGCATATTTCAGGCACCTCCAATGTGTGTTTGGCCACACAATTCGGCTATAGAACCTTAGTTTCTGTGTAACCAACATGGTGTGGAAGTGCACCATGTGGTTTATGTGTGGGCCGGTTGCTGTGGCTCGAACAAGGTGTCCGGGGAAATTAACTTTTTGAGCTTTTTTGCAACCACAAGCCAACCCTATTTTGTACACATAAAAACCCACGTCAAACAGCATGCGGACCCAACAATGGCTAAAGTATCAGCCACAGAGGCATACGGCACTTACGGCAAGCCATCCACTCAATTGTTCAGTGTAGCTGGCACTGTAAGCGCAAGCATATTATTGCCCCTTACGTTCTCATTTAGCTTTTAAGCTTTTGTGTTTGCAGGACTAACCAGAAGCAGACACTCCCCTATCCGAAATCCCCAAAGCGGCGCTGCCGTGGCAGAATCACAAGTAAGCATCTCTTTACTGTATTGGTGGGGGCCCTTGGACCCTTACACCAAATTGCCCCCGCCAAATATTTAACGCCCTCTAAAGCCCGCATCGGCTGCAATCTCCAAGTTTGCCGGTCCCTGATAAGAGCATGTACTCAGAAGGCACAAAAACCAAGTAAAACTAATATAAACGTATAAAAAAAGCACAAAGAGTCACGTCTGGCTCCATTCCAAGCCTTCGGCATATCAAACCCAGGCAGCAAAAGAACCACACCAGCAACCAGGCCCATCGTGGTAGCCATCATAGACTTAGATGGTGCGTGTCCCTACCACTAATATGTCACAAAGCGGATTTTTCTCGATAAGGGAATTGGTTACGAGATGGCACCGTAACTAGGCAAAGATAAGCCTTCCAGGAGACTTACAAATGGAAAACTCAGCCCGATGGTGCAAATAAATAATCTAAAATTGTGATCCACAAACAAAATCCATTTCATCCTTAAGAGTTTCTGGTAATGACAGACTTCATTCTCCCCACAATCACCACCCGTAAAAGACGGTTGGTAAGGCCCGAAGATAGGAAAAAAGCCATGTACAGCTGTGACTACTGCAAGAAGAAGAAGCTGGGGTGCCGGCGCAGCTCCAGTGATTTCGAGCTGTTGGAACCCTGTGTCAAATGTGTGCAACTAGGCATCGAGTGCAAAACAACTTTCAAAAGAAAGAAACGGCCCCAGACTGGACCACTAGAAAACGTTGATCTTCACTACAAGTGTCTTTTTTTCTTGGTAAAAGGGCTTTTTCCCGATGTGGACACCGCCAGTATCGACTCGTTGGTGGAATTGGGCGAATCGTTGGATATTATCATGCCGTCCACCGATGGCCAGTTTATGGACACCTTACTGGAGACCTTCGACGCCAAAGAGTCTACCACCGACTCAGACAGCTCCCCCGACGGGTCTCCGCTTGTGCTCAACCAGTCAGAGAAGATCATTATTGACCAGGGAGGAAACCACCACTATATTGGGCCTTTTGGAGCCCCCAGTCTCATCGACACTTGCATGAGCGTGGTTGCAAATAATCTCGACACCGATATGAAGACGCATGCGGTGCTGCTTATGAAGTCGGGTATGATTATCAGCTCCCAGATAGACAAAATCAACTATAACGTTGATTTCACTTCTTTCCCCGTGATCAGGTTCTCCAACAAGCAGGAGTTGGATCACTATGTTGACACTTTCTTCACTTACGTCCACCCCAGCTACTACTGCTTGAACGAAACTGATTTCCGGCAACTTTACAGCTCGTTCTGGTGGCTCAGCTCTACTCTGCTGAAGAATTTCATCTTGAGCCATGCACAGATCTGCTGCATCTATACGGTGCTTCTTTTGGGCAAAGAGTACGACCCCAGCTACCCGTCTTTGCACTTTGACACCGGTGAAATCTTGAACATCATCAAGCTATGCCTTCCCACCATGGTCTTGAGCCCTTCCATCGACAGCTTGCGGTGCCTTTTGCTCCTTTCTGTGCATATGGATATCAACAGAAAGAGAGAAACGGGCTATTTCTTAATAGAGCTTGTAGCCAGGCAGGCAACAGGCATGGGACTTAACAAAAAATCGATATTGTCGACGCCAGTGCCGGGCCCCACAGTTCCCACCAAGCAGCAGTTCAGTTTCTCTAGCAAAATGGCAGAGGAAATCAAAATGGTATGGTGGGCCATCTACGGCTACGAGGCGTCTTATAGCTTGAAAATGGGCAGGCCCTCGTGCTTCAAATCTGAAGATATCAATATTGGGTACCCTACACTTGAGAAGGAGGCTCAACACGACCCAGAACTACACACATACATTCTTCAAATGGTCCGGTTGCTGAAGATAGTGTATGAGATAGTAGAATGTCGGAAATTAGTGAAAAACGGTGTTCCTATCAGCAACATCACAATTCTCACCAGTCTCCAGATTATAAAGGCTGCAAAAAAATGGTACGCTGACATGCACATCGCCATGGAGCCATATGAGCTTGCCAGCTCTGCGGTTTCACGGCTTGGTATTCAGTTGAAGTTGAACTACCACTATTACCTAATATGCTTGACGTTGCCTTTCCTCTTGTACGTCACCGATAACGTGTCGAGGGGCCCTGTCCCCAACAAATACCGTACGCTTGTGAGCCAGTGCTTGAACTCATCTGTGCAGGTCACAGAGTTGTTCCAGCAGCTTTATGAGCGGGGCCTAGTTAACGGCTCTGTTGCGGGCGACATTTTTGCAGCCTATCATGCGGCTATGGCGTTGACTACGGGGTATGCACTTTTAGAGAACAATTCCACTTTCGATATGTCGCTGTCTGCACTCAAGGATCAGCTCTTGCGGCTACAAGTGACTATGTCTGATATTGACCACAAAGTGGCTGGCTCGTATACAAAAGTGGTCCAAATCATTCACATATTGGCCAATTCTATTGCTAGCGATAAGATTTCTAAGATCACCATTCTGGACTTAGACTTGAAGTACGAGTCCGATATGATACACCAGCCGGTGTTCGACTTGGAGGACCTGGCATATATCTTGAATGTTTCAGACTTGCTTGATTTCGATTTATAGTATACTTTTAGAGTTAGATCTGACTATACTGTAATTCTATCGCATCTGTGATCAAAAGTTTCTTAGAACAGCTTTCTCTCCTACAGCTTTCTTTACTATAACTTTCTCTCCTACAACTTTCTCTCACTTTCCTTCCAAAACTATGGCTCATCTCGCTCTCGGGATGTTTTTGCAATGATCCGGCTTGGAACTGTCAAACCGCCAAAATAAAGCGTATTTCCCTCATTCTTCCCTGTACTTCTACCATGAAGACAGATTCAGATGATGAGGCAGCCGTGGCCATAGAAGCGGTTGTATCTACAGAAGAAGACAATTTTTCCAGGTTCACCAGTTTCCAAAAACGCTTATATCTTGTCATAGTGTCACTAGCATGCTTCCTCTCTCCCATCAGCTCCACCATGTTTCTTCCTGCAGTCCCGGACATTGCAAAAGCACTCCACAGCTCCGAGAAAGTCATCACCAGTTCCAATGCCATCTACTGTGTATTCATGGCCATTTCGTCTTTTCTCTCTCTGTCGATGTCCAATAACTATGGCCGCAAATGGACTACCGTGGTGTGTGCTGGTGTGTACACTGTTGCAGGCATTGTAGTGTCTCAGTCAAGGAACGTTGCCATGTTTTTTGTGTTTCGGGCTATAATGGCTCTTTTTGGTACGGCGTTTTTCAGTATAGGTGCCATTATCATTAGAGACATCTTCCGACCTCAGGAAAGAGGAAGAGCCATGGGCATACTTTTGGTGGGATCCCAAGCGGGGCTTGCCATTGCTGCTGTGATAGGAGGCGTGTTAACTGAATACACTCATTGGCAGGTGATTTTCTACCTCCTTACGGGGCTCGGTGGTTTTGTGTTTGTGCTAGCGTTGGTGTGCTTGAAAGAAACAGGAGAGAACGTACTTCTTCTTGAGTACCAACGTCAAACTGGCAAAAAGCTCAAATGGTTCCCTATCAACTGGCTGGGTCCGTTCAAGATCATGAAATGTGTGCCGGTGGTGTTTACAACATACTCCTGCTGCACTTTGTTGTACAGTATATTTGCATTACTTACGCCGATCTCTTACGTGATAAAACGGCAGTTGCACATAGACCTGGTGGTGCTAAGTTCCCTTTTCTACCTTGCACCAGGACTGGGGCTTCTTTTGGGGAGTCTTATAGGGGACAAGTACTCTGACTACATGGTGCTTAAATACACCACTAAACGGGGAAAAAGAGTGGCTGAAGACAGACTCCGGGCCAGCTTGGCCTTCTTTGCTGGCTTGGGACCGGCTGCATTGATAGCGTACGGCTGGTGTTTGGATAAAAAGGTTGGTGGTATAGCTGCACCGGTGGTGTTCATGTTTTTGGTTGGACTAAGTCAGTGTATGGCATTTCCCAGCGTCAATTCTTATGTTCTTGATGCCATGCCTTTAAAACTAGTAGGCGTGGCCGTGGCCAACTCTTACATCTTCCGCTTCCTTTTTGGAGCTTTGGCCAGTGGGACTATTTTGCCGCAAATAGATAGCATTGGTGTTGGGTGGACATGTACTATAAGTGCATTTATACTCTGGTCTGGGGCATCTGCGTCTGTGTTGGTGATTATGTACGGGGAGAAATGGAGGGTGACTTTGATGGAGGAGACGAGAGTGGAGAAAGGAACAGGTACATAGTATAATACATTTTATGCAAATTATGAGTTTATAAATGTCAAAAATGGTTGCAAAATGTAAAATTTACAATTTAGATATTGTCTAAACTGAGTGAGAGTTTTCGAAACAAAAATAGGGTTAAAATCGCCGAAAAACCACTTTCCATATCCACACTTAGACCTCACTCTTATGCTAGTAGAATAACTAGAATACCCGTCAACAGCCCTAAATATTCATGGCATGTATAAGCCAACTTCGTGTCCTGCATATAATCCCACTAGGTCTATAACTTTTCATCAGTGCGAAAAAAAATTTAATAACAACTTCATGAGTGATTATAACGACTACAGAGGCGGATACGGTGGCCGTGGCCGTGGCCGAGGGCCCTACAGAGACAGCTACAGAGGTGGATACAACGGCGACAGAGGACATGACCGTGGGTACGACCGTGGATACGATTCCAACTACAGAGGCGGATACAGAGGAAGTTTTAGAGGCAACTACCGAGGCAGTTATAGGGGCAGACAGCACTCGTATGGCCACCAAGAGCGACCCCACGACCATTCACATGACCAGGGCCATGATAGACACAATTCAGACACACCTTCAGCTGGCCACATGCCACAACACCGGCATTCTGTGGGCAGAGAAGAGAAAAGCGAAGTCGCAAAGGAGAGTCGCAAGCCAGAACAGGCAGGGGTAGCTAAGGTGGAACGGGAAATGGAACAAATAGACGACGAGATTCTCAAGTTGAAGTTGGCGTTTATGAATAAAAAGTTGCAGTATCTGTTGATCCAACAGCAAGTGGCGAAGGAGGGATTAAGTGTGGATTTGAATAATGAAAAATTACAAGAAATGAGTTTGATGTAGGATATGTATAATAGGAATGTATTTTAGGTATTGTGTCTGAGTGGCAGTATAATGTTTCTGTGTAATTATATTTGTGTCTATGTAATTCTATTTGTGTAACATCTTTTTATGCCATTGTGTAGCTTTTATGGCATTTCGGTTCTGGCTGTACTGCCTCTAACTCCATCTCCCACTATAAAAGGAACTCGCGTTAAAAAAAAAAAATCAACACTAAAATGTTGGACTTATCCTTGAACCCCATAGTTGAAAAGTTCTTATACGGGTGTCTTTTGATCGGTGTGGTCAAAGTCACGTTCACCACGTTGTCTGCGCTTAGCATTCTTGCCGAATTGACAGTTTTACCTGCCACTAACTATAAAAAATATGGTAGCAACAAAAAATGTTGGGCTTTGGTTACAGGCGCCAGTGACGGATTAGGAGCCGAATATGCCAAACAATTGGCCGCCAAAGGGTTCAATATCGTGTTGGCCTCCAGAACCTTATCCAAATTAGAAGCCATTTCTCAAGAGATTGAAGAAAAGTACAAGGTCGACACCAAAATTGTGTCGGTAGACGTCTTACAAGTTCAAGACTCTATTAACAAGATTGTCCAATCCATTGAAGGATTACCTGTGAGTTTGTTGATCAACAATGTAGGCCAGAGTCACAGTATCCCTGTCCCATTTGCCGAGACCACCGAGAAGGAATTGGAAGATATCATCACTATCAATAATATCTTCACCTTGAAGTTGACCCAAGCAGTTATTCCTATTTTGAAGGCCACCGCCGCCGAAAACCACATCAAATCGTTGATTTTGACCATGGGTTCCTTTGGAGGATTGTTCCCCACCGCCTACTTGGCCACCTACTCCGGTTCCAAAGCCTTCTTACAGAACTGGTCCAGCAGTTTGACTGCCGAATTGGCTCCTGATAACATCGACGTTGAATTTGTCTTGAGTTACTTGGTTACCAGCGCCATGTCAAAGATCAGAAGAACCAGTTTATTGATCCCCAACCCCAAATCGTTTGTCAGATCCACATTGAACAGCGTCGGCAAGAGAGTTGGCGCCCAAGAAAGATACGGCACTGTTACGCCATACTGGTCCCATGCGCTCATGCACTTTGCAGTTGACCAGGCCGTTGGGGTTTACTCCAAAGGTGCCAGCTACGTGAATCACAAAATGCACAAAGACATCAGGAGACGGGCTTTGAAGAAAGCTGAAAGATTAAGAAAGCAGCAATGAACTGTCCATAAGTAAGTATGACATAACAAATTAGTACCAAATCACGTCGCACGGGACGGTCGCACCACGCACGAGCCTTCGCACCACGCGCACCGCGGCTTCTGTGCGCACCCAGAACCTTCTAGAAATTTCTATCTCTCCACCACAAAATCGTTCGCAACATAAATACTCAAACCGTTCCACATAAAAAATCAACTTTAAAATATCGAAAAATGGTCAAAGAAACGAAATTATATGATTTATTGGGCGTACTGCCCTCTGCTTCTGACACAGAGATCAAAAAAGCTTACAGAAAACAAGCATTGAAGTTCCATCCTGATAAACCAACAGGGGATACTGAAAAATTCAAAGAAATCAGTGAAGCCTTTGATATATTATCCAACGCCGATAAAAGACAGGTATATGACGATTATGGACTTGAAGCTGCCAGAGGAAACGCTCCCGCAGGCGGTAATCCATTTGCCGGTGCAGGAGGTGCAGGTGGATTTGGCGGTGGCAGTCCATTTGGAGGCTTTGGTGGAGGAGGCCATGGGTTCTCTCAAGCTGATGCTTTCAACATCTTCTCACAGATGGGAGGATTTGGTATGGATGATGGGTTCAGTTTTGGTGGTGGAATGCCTGGTGGAATGGGAGGTGGAATGGGTGGAATGCCCGGTGGATTTGGTGGCGGTAGAAGCAGCAGGAGACCTGAACCTGATACCGTTACTATGCCTATAGCCGTCAGTTTGGAAGATTTATACAACGGGGCCATCAAGAAATTGAAGATCAACAGAAAGAACCCTAACGGTGTGAAAGAACTGAAAGTCATAGATGTGCAATTGAAGCCAGGTTGGAAAGCCGGTACTAAGATCACTTTCAAGAATGAAGGTGATTACCAAAACGAATGTCAGGCCAGACAAACCATCCAATTTGTATTGGAAGAAAAACCACATCCTGTGTTCACCAGGGATGGTAACGACTTAAAGATGACCATCCCATTATCATTCAAAGAAAGTCTTTGTGGCTTCGATAAAGAAGTGACCACCATAGACGGAAGAAGGATCCCATTGTCCAGATCTTCCCCTGTCCAACCTTCAAGCGTCAACACATATCCTGGCTTAGGTATGCCAATTAGTAAGAGTCCAGGACAGAGAGGTGATTTGCATATATCTTACAAGATTGACTATCCACATTACTTAACCCCAGAACAAAAGAGAGTTATACAAGAGAACTTTTAAACCATGATTTAATATACCATGATCTTTCTTTTAATTATTCCATTCAAGTTTTATGAATCGTTGCTTTAGGCATTATAGACATGTATAGTTAGATAATATATCATCACGAAAAGAAAAAAGCGTGCGCGTACCAATATGGGTGCAAAAAATGGGGAAGCTTGAAGATAGGTTTTATGCCCTCTAGAATAAGTATCTATGCTCCTTAGAGTAAGACTTTACTTACAGTAAGAATATCCCTGAGTAAGGATCTTTATACGCTACCTAGAAAAGAATCTTGAATTCTCCAATATACAGTAGCGTCCTTTTCCTCTAACCCAAAATTGCATCTCTTTTCTTTCATGTAGAATAATCGTCTCTTCTAACTCAAATCGTCAACCCCAAGAGTGAGACACTGTCTATTGTGCACCATAGCAATCCTAAGAGTTCTTAAAGCAGCACAGTAAAGTCGATGTACAGGCTAGTAT
Source organism: Yamadazyma mexicana (assembly GCA_030569415.1). NCBI lineage: Eukaryota > Fungi > Ascomycota > Pichiomycetes > Serinales > Debaryomycetaceae > Yamadazyma > Yamadazyma mexicana. The sequence continues at coordinate 42,920 of JAJMLA010000010.1, forward strand.
GCATTGTATATAAATTACAAGAACGTCAAGTCTTTAGCGTCGTTAAGGATAGTGACACCACCATCAGTGAACTTCTTAGCGGTTTCGGCGCCCTTTTCTGGGAACACAGGTCTGCACATAGATTCAAGCACATAGGTCTTGAAACCAGAGGCAGCACAGTCAATGGCGGAGTTCATAACACAGACATCGTAAGCCAACCCGGTGAAAACCACATCGGTGACGTCTAATTTTCTTAAAGTATCTTCTATTTCGGTTTTGTGGATCTTCCAGCAGTCAGTGAAGCACGAGTAGTATTCTCTGTCCTGTAAGTAACCTTTCTTCACAATGGATTTAGGAACAGAATCTAATTTTTCAAATTCTGCTAAAAATGTAGGATCGATCTCAGCTCCATGACTGTGTTGCACACAGTGATCTGGCCAGACACATTGTTCCATGGTTTTCACCTTCCCTTCATCGTCTTTTTCACCGAATGGATGTTCAAACTGCAAATGAGTGAATGGTTCGACTCCGTGCTGAGATGCAAAAGAAATGTGATCGTGTGGGTGCCAGTCTTGGGTAGCGATAACAGTGGTCCATTTGAACTTGTCAGTATCGAGTAATTCACAGATAGGCTTGATGATATCTCTTCCTTCGTTGACGGCCAAGGATCCGTCGGCAGGTAAGAAGTCTTCTTGTAAGTCAATGACAACTAAGGCGGTTTTAGGCATGGTAGATAAGCAATAAATAGATGATAAAAATGAGATAGAAAAAATGCACTACGGAATTTCTCGTTCTTTATATATGTGGATTTTACATGCCTGCATAATGGGTGTTTGACACGGTATCGATACGGGCGTTCCTGATTCGGAGTCTGTGCCTGTGTTTGCGTTTGTGGTTTGGTTTAATCTGTTTTCGTGAATTGTGTTTGTGATCCTGTACCTGTATATATCGGTAGAGATGAGAGGGTGTTATCAGGTACTAAATCCTGCTCTTGTTATGTGGAGCCTATGCTCTTTAGGATCAATTCCTTAAGCCTTGGGGTCACTGGTGTTGTCAGTGCCATCGCTTGCCTCACCGTGGCATCGCTACAAACAGCGATAAGAATAGGAGGAAATATATTGTTGGCCGGAAATCTCGAGCGAGTTCGCTCGAGATAAGAGTTTAGCACTTTTTGCGCTTTCCCCACGCTATGTTTATTACAAATCCCGGCCGAGCTGGCACCAGGACAAGGACTGGGCGGAACACGAGGGAGAGAGTAGAGCAATAAGACAAAATAGGAAACTAGCAGCAGTATCCTTGGGTTTAAGGTGGTACGAGGCATTGGTGTGGGTTTTCTTATGCAGGCAGGGCCGTTAGGATTAAGATTCCGAATGGCTGAACGGTGGCATTAACTGCTTTTGGTGGAAGAAATCAGTGAATGTTGTTGATTGAATTGCATTTGGTGTGCTATCTTTGTGACTAATTTGTGCCTATAATGAGAATAACTGCAAGATGACTTGCATACTACATTATACCGTGTAGTTAGCATGTTGTACAGGTATTTGTAGATTTAGTTTCGTGTGTTGTCTCCATTTCAATTCCAGTCAGAGGAACTGGGAGTGAACTTGCTAGGATGTTGATTGCCATGAACATCCATGTAAATTTCTCAGACTTTCAACCAAGCTGCCGTTCAAACATTTGAATTTTCAAACTTTCAGACATTCCAAGCTCCAGAACCATACTCCAGTGAGACTAGCCGGGCCCGAAGACTTCACTACCATAGATAGCGTCAGCCATTCCACAGTCTCTTCTATATCACCTAAAGCTACACTCCTGGCTTCTAAAATCCTAGATTCTTCGTCTAATCTTTCTCAAATCTTCTAATCCTTCTTCAATCCTATCCTTGTAATCCTAGTAGCTCTTTCTCCTTCCAATTTCTAATCTCTTCAATTCTTGTAGCTTCTACAGCTTTCTACGCTTTGTACCACTATCTCTATTGTCTATAACTGCGACTGCGACTGAAAAAATCCAAAATACAAAACACCATCATGTCTGTCATTCTAGCATCTGCAGGTTACGACCACACTATCCGATTCTGGGACGCTCTTACAGGAGTGTGTTCAAGGACGATCCAGCATGCAGACTCTCAAGTCAATCGGTTGGAAATCACCAACGATAAGCGATATTTGGCCGCCGCGGGCAATCTTTATGTTAGATTATACGATATTAGACAAGTGGGCAGCGGGGGCGTCAGTGGCGGCAGTAGTGCCAATGACTCCAACCCAGTGATGACGTTTGAGGGCCACTCCAATAATGTGACGTCGTTGGCGTTCCAAATCGAAAATAAGTGGATGGTAACGTCGCTGGAAGACGGGTACGTCAAAGTATGGGACGTGCGGTCTCCTTCGGTCCAAAGAAGCTATAAACACAACTGTCCCGTGAACGAGGTGGTAATACACCCCAACCAGGGGGAACTCTTGAGTTGTGACCAGGATGGGAACATTCGAGTATGGGATTTGGGTGAAAACCAGTGTACTCATCACTTAATTCCTGAAGACGACGTGCCCATCAACTCGCTTACTGTGGCGAGCGACGGCTCGATGTTGGTCGCTGGAAACAACAAGGGGAACTGCTACGTGTGGAATATGACCAACCAGGGAGATATGACCACCCTTACACCTGCCACCAAGTTTCGGTCTCACCTGAAATATATTACCCGAGTGGTACTATCTACTGATATGAAACATTTGGCCACTTGTTCAGCTGACCACACCGCCAGAATCTGGGCCACCGAGGAAAACTTCGGGTTGGAGACAACGTTGCAGGGCCATCAACGGTGGGTTTGGGACTGTGCTTTCAGTGCCGACGGTGCTTATTTGGTGACTGCTTGTAGCGACCATTATGTGAGGTTGTGGGACTTGAGCAACAGCGAGACGGTTAGACAGTACAACGGGCACCACAAAGGTGCAGTGTGTGTGGCACTCAATGACGTATGAAGAAGAGGTATCGTGATGCAATATATTTGTCGCTATAATACAATATTAAACAAAGTTTATGACTCCAAGTCCAACATGTACTCCTTTTTGATATGCACAAATTCACCGAAGGATTTTTCAAAGGTGTCAAATGACTCTTCAGGGCTTTGTGGGTACTTGGCCGAAGTGTCTTCTGGAGCCCTGGATTTCCCTATAACGTACTCGGAGTCAAGTTTCGGAGCGAATATATGCTGGTCACTCTCGGGACTTGTAGCATCTTCATCGGATGGATTCGAAGGTGACAGGCGCTTTAAATCCAACAAGTCCAAGCCCTGCTTCAAGCTCTTGTTGTCAAAGACTTCCTGGCCTACAGAATCGTCCACTAATGCGGTGGCTTCAAGGTACAAATCAAGGTAATCTTGGATCCAAAATTTGGCCAAAACCACGTCCTGAGTGGACTCCGTCACTAATGCCTTGAAAACTTCCAGTATGATTGAAATAATGTACACTTTCATGGTCCGTACGCCAATAGGCATCGAGAATATGGTATCCATGATGGGCAGAAGCTTTTTGATTGTGATGTGGTCGATAACTTCTGGCACTTCATTTTGAAACACAGAAACCAATGTGGACACAGTGTTTGCGTCAAAAGGGAGTTTGTTGAACAATTTGGGGAACTGAATCTTTTGGTACCGGTGTTGGATCTGAGACAATGCTATTTTGTGGCGATTCAGTTTTATCTGCCGGGTAAGGTCGACAAAGCTAATGAACTTGTTAAGTGATTTAATAAAAAAGTCTGTACAGGACATCTTTATGGTCAAAAGTGGCGTGGGGAGCTTGTTGCTGATGGCCTGGAACAATTTGGGCCGGAACTGGGACGAGATGTCTCTAAACTGGGCCAAAAGGTCCTGGCAGATTTTGGAGTCATGGTTGGAAATGAAATAGTCCAAAGTGCCATAAATTATCTTCAACATCAACCTGTACATCGATAAGTCACATAAATAGACCCATTCATAGAGCAAATGGTGAGTGTACAATTTGAACACAGGAGACGTCAAGATCGACATGAAATTGCTGAAGTTGCTGTACACGGCGTTGGTGTCCATGAATCTAAGAGATTCGATCACACACAGGTGGTTGATCTTGTATAAGGCAAACAAGGTGTCGGCGATGTCCAAGTCGATATCCTGGGGCACGAACGGGTAGATATCCGGAAGGTTGATGGCTCCATTGAAGTTGATGGTTTTCAACTGCTGCCTGATGGTTTCAAAGACGTCTGTGCGGTACTGGTACCGTACAATGTGAAGACTATCCATCATTTGGTTCATGTCGAAAGGCGTATGGTCAGCCACCAAGTTGGGGATTTCGTACTTGTCGTTGATCAACTTGATGCCGCAATAATGGTACTTGGACTGGCCCCGTACTCCTAACCGTCTTATATTAAGATTGGGGAATAGCACTCTGATCAATTTTCCAAGACTGGCTGGTGTAAGGGGGAAGATGTTGAAATTGGAGTAGTAACCGACATATTTGGAATACACTCGGTTTCTAGGCACCACCGACGTGGGGCTGAGCTGGCAGTTCTGGATAAGCCAAACCATGGCGAAGATCTGGCGTTTGGATTCTTTGGAAAGGAGATTAAGAGACGGCTGAGTGTCGTGGGAGTGGCCCTCCTGGGGCTCAGATGCCAATGATTGTGATTGTGTTTGTGCTTGTGTTTGTGGCGCCCTTTCGGAAAGACTGGCCATTTCTAGTCTATGCAAGGAGCCAGTGTCGGTCGATTCAATCAAATCGTATGCTATGCGTTTTAATTCATTATCCTCAATAATGATGGTGCTGTCTCTGCGCCTCTTTCTGGGAGAGTCAAACACCGGGATCTGGGAGTCCAGGCGTCTGTGGCCCCTTACACCTCGTGGAGGAGTGGGGAACGGCGGCGTGGAAATGGGATCAAAAGAGTTAGGTATAGGTACCACTTGATTTGCAAATTGGGGCGCAGGCACCAGGGAATCCACGGACGGAGGGGCCAGAGGCACCGCCACGGGGTCCATGGAGTAGTCGTACGGATCATATCTCGAAAGCTCGTAGTTCAATCCTTGTTGGTTATAGATCATAAGCTCCGTATCAACGTTGGGAGAAGAAGAATTGGACGAGGAGCCATTGAAGTCCAAATAATCCGTTAAACTGTTCATGTTTCTTGTGCAAGAAGTAGGAATTGAGCAAGTTTGCAAGTTCCTACAGCTTCTGTAACACACACACACAGATTTAATTAAGCAGGTATTATAAAAATACAGATATGATTTATGTGGGTTCTCGGTGTTTTTTTAAAAAAGCGATTTGAAAAATTATTTAAATCTATTTTTGTCAAAAACATGAAACACAAAATAACTATGTTTATTGATGGGTTAGTTTTAGCTTACCAAAATAAAATAAAATAATAAAAGTTTAAAAAATGGTTGATAAATAAAGGGTTTAGATCAAAGCATCTCATCTTCAAAAGGAATGTTCTATTGTGTCGACGACAATTGTCAACTCAAATTCAGATCAATTGTTAAATTTATTACCGTTCTCGTCAATCAATTGTTGATCTTTTTGATCTGATTCCAACTGTAAACAAATACTTCTTAATGAGGTAAGTACGCAGTGCATTTGTGAGCCGTTTTTACGAGTCACGTGACTTATTTTTCCATTGTGAATTTGGGGTCTTTGTTAGTTGGTCCTTGGTTGCCAATGCAATGGCGTACAATGGCTGATGACATCATGGAATGTTGCTAATTTTGAAGTGTGAGTTGAAATTAGCCAAACTGACTTGCATTTAAATTGGTTGCAAACAAGAACGAAATGCAATAAACGAGACTTTTAGTCGGTTTTTAAAATTAGGTTTGGCTGCTGATGTACAGAAGGATCACATTCTCCAATGGAATTTGGATATGCGGTGCTAACACTTGGTTTTTAGGTATTGGTTCCTTAGTTGTATCTTCCTGTTGTATCTTCTTCCAGTGGTATCTTCTTTAGTCCTATCTGACTTGGATCTCTTTTACTTAGACCTCTTCAACTATTTCTCTTTAACTTATTTCTCTTGTATACCAGCACCCTTTACTTGAAACTCGCTTATTTGAGCTTACAACTATTCTCTTTGAAGATGCCCACTCCCACTGAAACAGTTGAAATTCTTTGCTGGTTGCACGTTCGTTGCAACTCGTCTGGTGTAAGGATTTGATATCACGTGACACTCGCAAACTTTTCAGTACTCCATCTCATCGCACATCTCAGCTACAATTAATATTTTACTTATCACTTCACAAAAATGGCCGTGCTTAATTCCAATCCTGAAGTGCTCTTGAAGAAGAGAAAAGACAGAGACACCAAGAGGTTACAGAAACAAGAAGAGGCTCGTGCCAAAGCCCTCAAACCTAAGAAAAAGACCAAGAAATTCGTCAGAGCCGAAACTTTGGTGTCCAACCACAAGTCCAAGTTCTTAGAATCAAAAAGAGTTAAGAATATCACCAAACAAGTCAATAAAGATACTTCCAAAGACACAGAAAGCAAGCTTCTTTTGGTGGTGAGAATTCCAAACTTCACTAAAGGTCTCAAGATTCCAAACAAACCACAGCAAATTCTCCAACTTCTTCGGTTAGACAAGCCAAACACCGCCGTGTTTATGAAGCTTACTAGCAACACTGAGCCGCTTCTCAAACTTATTGAACCATACGTGGTGTACGGGTGCCCATCACTTCTGTCTATTCGTCAACTATTCCAAAAAAGAGGTAGTGTTAAAGACAGTGAAGGAAATGTGGTGAAATTAGATAACAATCAGTTAGTGGAAGATCAATTTGAAGAAATAGGTGTGATTTGTATCGAAGATATCATTCAGGAATTGTGCAGCTTATCAGAAAACTTCAAGGAAATCAATACTTGGTTAATGCCATTTGAGTTGAACTTACCAGTGGTAGGATTTGGACCACAAAGTAAATTGGCTAAATTGAAGAAGAAACAACTGAAGAAAGTTAGTTTGAGTGGGAACATTAATTTGCATGAAATTGATATAGATGAAGTTATTGGGGAACAGAATTAGTAGTGGTGTAGGCCGGATCATGATTCAGTAATAAACGATAAGATAAATGAAGTCATCGGTGTAGCATAAAGGAGAAACGTAGTATATAAGATACAGATCTGACGAACTTATAGGTTAAGCCATTCAGTTAAAGAATGCAAACAAGTTAAAGAATTCAACACGTAAGTTCTAATCTTCATAAAACATATCATTTTAGGTCACAAGTTACGTAAGGGTCGTAAAGGTTAGACTCTAAGTCATTAAAATTATGTAGCTGTTAACAAGCTAAAGACTGTAAGTAATCTAAATTTTAGAATTAGACATAAAAGGTCTAGACTAAGTCATATAAGTTAAGAATGTAAGACATAAGGAAGAGTTAAGTCACCTAACTTATAGATTCAAGTCACAAGAAAGATTCATTTCGTCTAACTTAGAATGCAAGCATATAATGTAGGTCTGTATCCCAGGCTCGTTGCAGTGTATGCAGCTTTTCTCGCTAAATTCTCGCTATCACAAAAATATTCATCATCGCGATTATTACCACACGCGTATGCCTCTAGACCTTTATCAACAGCTTCAGCCCGAGACCAACTGCACCTACAAGCTTCTCCAGCTCACGCCCGAGATCTTGAAGTGCATGGAAAACGACACCAAACTCACTATCAAGTCGCCTTTTGACGGCAATGACTTGACTTTGGCGTCTGACAACCAGTCGTGGAAGATCAGGCAAATGGACCAAACAAACACAGTTTTATTGATGGATAATACCAAAAAGGACGGCTGCTGGGTCGGCAGAGCAAACTTCCCCTACGAGTACGAGTTGTCAGAGTACAAGGGCGGCATTCGAGGCGACTTGTTGCCACTTTACGGGGCCCAAGGACCACAATCGCCTGGCTCAAATGAGTCCAAAATATACATATCCAAAGCCCAACTTTTGGACAACACGCCAGTGTCAGAGCAGCAGTTTGAGCGGCAATGGCAAGAGCTCGGTTTATGCGAGGTGGATGGCGTTTGTTATGTGGTTTCGCCCGACGTGGTGTCGAAAGTGCTTACGTCTTTTCTCACAGCAGTGATTTCCCAGAACATAGACTACGCTAAGGACCCCATAGACACAGACGCCACCACGAAGTTGGTTCTGCAGCACCACCGAGGGGAAATCGTCGCCACCGTCGTGGGCAAGTTCGTAGGGTCCGACGGTGTCATTGACAACACGGCAGTGGCCAAATGGTACGGCATTGAAACGCTCAAGCATTCAAGACCAATGGAACCTAACCAGTTCTACATCGAATGGAAATCCAAACTCCCCCAGTTCTACCATATTCCCCTTAATCTAGACACTCTTCGTGGCCATTTCTACAAGCTGCAGAACCGCATAAGTTACTTAAACGAACAGACGCTTTCTGCAGATTTGGCAGCCCGAATGAAAGAGCTCTTTAAAGTGTGTCGGGAGTGGGATTTGGACGACATCCGTCCGTACATCGCGGTGCTCACGGCGAGAAAAGTGGAATCGGTGGTGCTAAAATATGCGAAGATCAAAACCTCCGGTTCCCGCAAGACTGTTTACCCAAGATGAACGATTTCCTAGTATCGTTAGTGGTACGTTAAAAGAGACACATTGGCACATTGCCAGTACACTGCTTAAAAAAATTTTACTAACTTAACGCCAGAGCGGTGCCTGTGCAGGAATTTCCACCGACCTTGTGTTCTTCCCCATCGACACCATCAAAACAAGGTTACAGGCCAAAGGTGGGTTTTTCGCTAATGGTGGATATCGTGGCATCTACAAAGGGCTTGGGTCGTGCGTGGTGGCCTCAGCACCCCTGGCGTCGTTATTTTTCATCACCTACGATACTATGAAGTCGGCCACTAAAGATTTCGACTCCAAACCACTTAGCCATATGTTGAGCGCGTCCATGGGTGAAATAATGGCATGTACCGTGAGAGTGCCCGCAGAAGTGATCAAACAGCGGACCCAGGCAGGCACCCATGGCCTTAACACGTCACTTCAAAACTTCAAGTACTTGCTTCTGAACAAAAGTGGGGAAGGTGTGCTTAGAGGGCTTTATAGAGGATGGAACTCCACCATCTTAAGAGAAATTCCCTTCACAGTAATCCAGTTCCCGTTGTACGAGTACTTCAAGACCATTGTGCCGGTGGAGAAGGAGTCTTTGGCGGCTGGGGCGTTATGTGGCTCGGTTGCTGGTGGTATAGCTGCTGCCACCACTACACCATTGGATGTTATTAAGACCAGAATCATGTTGAACCACAGAAGAGTGGGTGCCATGGTGTTGATCAAGGAGATCATAAAGGAAGAAGGGTATGGGGCTTTCTTAAGAGGAATTGGTCCAAGAACAGCGTGGATTAGTGCTGGAGGAGCTATTTTCTTGGGCTGCTACGAGATGGTCCACGGCAGTCTCCAGACTATCTAGACCATAAGAGCACACTAAGGACCGTACATCATAAGACTGATCATATCTTAAACTGAAAATATCACTGAACAAACATTAAGCAAGTATCACTAATATAGACTGTACTAGAATGCATAAACGGTCCACGCACGACGCATCTTTTTTACCTAGCAAAAAAGTGCCCCGCCACAGCTACACCGCTAACAGTCCCATTATCTAAGTCATCCGCGCCAAAACCAAAAATCTTTTTTTTCTATCGATTTGTAATACAACTATGAACTTCCTTACAAGAGCTTCCAAAGCTACTGCCAGGTCGTTAAAACAAGTCAAAGTCACTGTTCCCAGGGCTTATCTTGCTACAAAATCCGATGCTCCCCTTGGACAGATCCATTTGTCTACTCCCGTGGAAGACGCTGTGCCAGAAAACATTCCAGGCGCTTTGAGTCTTAAGAATGCTAAAAGAGATGACTCCCAATTTGGTACCAGACCCATCTATTTGGACTTCCAGGCCACTACACCAACCGACCCAAGGGTTTTGGATAAGATGTTGGAGTTCTACACCGGGCTTTACGGGAATCCTCACTCTTCCACTCACGCTTACGGTTGGGAAACCGATAAGGAAGTTGAAAAAGCAAGAGGACATGTTGCTTCTTTGATAAACGCTGACCCCAAAGAAATCATCTTCACCAGTGGTGCCACCGAGTCTAACAATATGGCTTTGAAAGGTGTGCCAAGATTCTACAAGAAGACCAAAAAACATATCATTACTACTCAAACTGAACACAAGTGTGTTTTGGACAGTGCTAGACATATGGTGGACGAAGGGTTTGAAGTGACGTACTTAAAGGTTAACAACGAAGGTTTGATTGACCTCGAAGAGTTGAGGGCTGCCATCAGAAAAGATACTGTATTGGTCAGTGTCATGGCTGTCAATAATGAAATCGGTGTTATTCAGCCCTTGAAAGAAATAGGGGCTATTTGTAAAGAGAAAAAAGTGTTTTTCCACACTGATGCCGCCCAAGCTTACGGTAAGATTCCATTAGATGTCAACGAAATGAACATTGATTTAATGTCTATCTCATCTCACAAAATTTACGGTCCTAAAGGATTAGGTGCTTGTTATGTCAGAAGAAGACCAAGAGTCAGAATCGATCCTATCATCAGCGGTGGTGGTCAAGAGAGAGGGTTGAGATCTGGTACTCTTGCCCCACCTTTGATTGCAGGGTTTGGTGAAGCTGCCAGATTGATGAAAGCTGAAATGGAATACGACCAAAAACATATTCACAAATTATCTAACAAATTAAAGAATGCTTTACTTGCTATCCCAGATGTTTACTTCAACGGCCCAGCCGATACTTCTAAACACTATGCAGGTTGTGTCAACTGTTCTTTCGGGTACATTGAAGGAGAATCATTATTAATGGCTTTGAAAGATATTGCCTTGAGTAGTGGATCTGCTTGTACTTCCGCTTCGTTAGAACCTTCCTATGTGTTACATGCTTTGGGTGCCGATGATACTTTGGCCCACAGTTCCATCAGATTTGGTATTGGTAGATTTACCACCGAAGACGAAATTGACTATGTTATCGATGCTATTGAGCAGAGAGTCGACTTTTTAAGAAAGTTATCTCCATTATGGGAAATGGTACAAGAAGGTATCGACTTGAATAGCATTGAATGGACAGGCCATTAAACACAAACAAGACATCCAAAGACCACAGAAACGGCATATTTAATAGGTCACCAAAGACCTGCTTTTGTATTTAGATAAATATACTTCTGGTATGAGACCGTGTATGATTCCGATTAAACTTTGCCCCACAAGCCCGTGCGGAACCGGCCCGCATTGGTGTAAAAAAAAAAGTCGTCGCTCAATTTCTAATCTGTCATATACTTAATCGAAACCAGTTTTCAATTATATCCACGAATCGATAACACAAACTTGAAAAATGTCAAAAACTAAAACTATCACTCTTCTCCCAGGTGACCATGTGGGATCCGAAGTCGTTGACCAAGCTGTGAAAGTGCTTAAGGCCATTGAAGAAGTCTCTGACGTGAAATTTCAATTCGACAGCCAATTGATCGGTGGAGCTGCCATTGACGCTACAGGTGTGCCTCTTCCAGACGCCGCTTTGGAAAGTGCCAAAAAATCCGATGCTGTTTTGTTGGGAGCTGTCGGAGGTCCAAAATGGGGAACTGGAGAAGTTAGACCAGAACAAGGTTTACTTAAGATCAGAAAAGAATTGAACTTATACGCCAATTTAAGACCATGCAACTTTGTGTCTGAAAAATTACTTGAACTTTCTCCATTGAAAACCGACGTCGTCCGTGGTACAAACTTCACTGTGGTGAGAGAACTTGTGGGTGGTATCTACTTTGGTGAAAGACAAGAGCAACAAGAAAGTGAAGACGGGAAAACCGCTTGGGACACTGAAAAATACACCGTGGACGAAGTCAGCAGAATTACCCGGATGGCTGCATTCATGGCTTTACAACACGAGCCTCCTCTTCCAATCTGGTCTTTAGATAAGGCCAATGTTTTGGCTTCTTCTAGATTGTGGAGAAAGACCGTGGATGAAGTGATCTCCAAAGAATTTCCCCAATTGAAGGTCCAACACCAATTGATTGACTCTGCAGCCATGATCTTGGTGCAAAACCCTAAGAAATTGAACGGAATCGTCATTACCAGCAACATGTTTGGAGATATCATCAGTGACGAGGCCTCTGTGATTCCAGGGTCTTTAGGTCTTTTACCTTCTGCTTCTTTGGCCTCTTTACCAGACACCAACCAAGCTTTCGGGTTATACGAGCCATGCCACGGTTCTGCTCCAGACTTGCCAAAGGACAAGGTCAACCCTGTGGCCACCATCTTGTCTGCAGCCATGATGTTGAGATTGAGTTTGGACTGCTTAAAAGAAGCCGAGGCCGTAGAAAAAGCGGTTGGAAATGTTATTGACCAAGGTATCAGAACTGCCGACTTGGGTGGAAGCAGCTCTACCACCGAGGTTGGTGATGCCATTGCTGCTGAAATTAAGAAGATCTTAGCTTAGAGAGTTGAGGTATAATAAAAGGATTTGTTTGTATTAATGCTCTATTTCAGGCAAGCTGAGGAGTCTCAGACAAGCTGGGCTCTCAGGCCAACGGTTTGGGGGCCTTGTTCTTTTCAGTCTGCTCGTCTGTCTCTCTAGGCTCGCCGTACGTGCCATGGGTGTTATATCCCCAATTGTTCCCACTATAAAAGGAAAACCGGTCATAAGGACTCAATTGGTGCCCATTTTGCAACCTTTCTACAAGGTCCGGGTTGGACGTGAAATGTCTACCAAACGAACAAATGGTTCTGTCGTCGGAATTGACATCTGAAAGCACCAGGTTAAATTCTCCGCTGTCTTCACCATAGTTTCCACCTCTGATTAAAACACCTTTCCAAATACTTTTGGCCCAGTCTAAAGACTTCAATTCCGGAATTTGTTCAGTTATGTCTGCACGAGGCTCTACTATCCCCACAAAAGCTAACTCCTGGCCCCTATCGGCCCTTTTTTGGAGCTCGCTTAAAAGGTACCCGTTGGAAACAATAGGATGGATATCTTCTTCCAAGCCTTTGATGCCAGTATCAGCAAAAAAAGGTGCTATTTTGATACCTATTCTCTGTGGGTCCACAAAGGTGCTTAAATGGTCGATGATCTCCAACGTCAAACGGGCCCTGTTTTCAATACTGCCCCCATACTTGTCGGTTCTGCGGTTGGAAGAACAGTTTAAAAACTGCTCTAAAAGGTATCCATTGCCGTGGTGCAACTCGATATAGTCAAAACCCGCATCTATGGCATTCTTGGCCGCATTGGTGTAGTCGGTATATATCATGTCTTTGATCTCTTCTTCTGTCATTGCCTGCAAGGGCCACTGGTGTTTCTCTTCAGCCACTTTTTGTGCCTTTTCAGAGTGGTAAACGGCCGAAGCCCCGTTGTATTTGTGGCCATTGTCTTTCAAGTAATCGGGATTAGAATTCCTTCCTAACGTCCACAACTGGGCAGACATATACAGCCCCTGTTTGTGTACCAGGTCGGTGATCTTCCGCCATGCCTCCACCTGTTGGGCAGACCAGATTCCGGGGTACCCTGGACCTCCTGTTTTATTGGAGATAATCACACCTTCCGTAGCAAGTAAGGTGCCTGGAGTCTTGGCCCGCTCGGTGTAGTACTGAAGCATGAGATCAGAAGGCACCTGGTTGGCGGCTCTGAACCGAGTCAACGAAGCATGGGAGATTCGATGGTTGAGTGTGTTTGCACCCACTTTTATAGGCTTGAAAAGGTTGGAATCTTTGAGGGAGCAGGACAGGGATGCCAGCGACACCCACCGGGTGGGGATTCTAAGCGTCGAAGACAATTTTGAAGTAGCTAACATGGCTGGTTATTTGGGTGCAAATAAATATTGCTGATTTTCTGATAGCGGAAATGTGCACCTTTAAATACTGAATTTTTCATCGGAGATAAAAAACTACATACAGGATACGGTATTTGGCTTACTAAAGCTATTTCCGCCGCGTATCTGACTACTTTTTCAGTTCGACTATTTTCAGTGAGTGAAAATGCCTAGTGCCGAATAATACGGTGGGGTGGAATCTCATTTGCCGCAATAGTACGGCTTTCACCTTTTGCAACCCGCGTAGTCTTGTCATTATCTATTGTCTATGTAAGTGTAAGAGTTAACGAAGCTTATATGTCGAAATTGACTTTACCGTTGAGCACGTCGCTCAAGTAGGCCATGGACTCGAACTGGTTGATGTAGATGTCAGTTTTTGGTTCCTGGAGTAGTTCGTTAATGATGGTGTTTTCGCTAGAAAATGAGCCGTTGGCATTAGATGGGGTCACAGGCGACCGCTGCACCCTGTTATTAGGCGACCCGTCGATAGAATAGAACTCGTCTTCAGAACTTGTCATGCCACTGTACCTCCGAGGAACTTCGTCTGCATCATAGACGTCACCTCTCTTTCTCTGTTTCTCCACAGAAAGAGGCTGGAAGCTCAGCTGTGCCTGGGGATGGAAGCTCAGCTGTGGATTGAACCCAATAGGTGCTGGTGCAAGAGAAGGACGGCTTTCGGTGAAGACGCTGTCGATTTTCTTGGGGATAGTGTCTGTGTGGGCCGATTTTTGTGGTGCTTCCAACACTGGGGTCTCTGAGTCTGCTTTTGCCAGTTTGAAGTTGAAGTCGATCTCTCTGCTGAACTCATTGACAAAACTGGCAGTGCTCAACGAGTGGGTAGACTCGTTACGGCCACCTACTTGGGAGTTAAAGTACACTATTTGGCTTTTGAACGACTCTGCTGCACTCACTTCTCTGCTGCGAATTTTGGTTGCAAAAGTTGCGTCTTCAAGCCGTGAGTGGACAGAAGAATTGAATGATGTGAGTCTGGGTGGGAACTGGAGCCTTGTTGGTTCTTTGCGTTCTTTTGCAAGAGAGTTGGAAGATGATTCTCTTGAAAACTGGATCCAGTTGGCTTCCTCATCCTCGTAGAAATATGGGCCAAATACTGACACATCATCGGCTGTGTCTACTTGTCTGATAGTAGACGCAGGATACGACAGTTTTGGAGTGTTTGCCAGCTTCAACTCGCTTTCAAGCTCAATTGACCGTCTAGACGATTTTGGTTCCGGGGGCAGCTGGAACTTCTCTTCTGCTTCCAGGAAGTTGGCTCTTTTGGGGCTGGGGAACTCGAAATTAGACGTCACATCCAAAGAAGCCTGGTTTGATTTGGGTTTAACTACCGCAGCAGTCTTGGGTAACATTTGTTGAGATACGACTGGTTGTTTAGACACTGTTGGTTGAGATACTGGTTGTTGTCTAGGCACAAGATTTGGCTGTGCCAAAGAAGATCTTCCTGGAGCCAAAGTCCTTGGGGCTGGTGTTTTTGCAGCCAGTTTTTGCTGCAACTGAGGAGCAGGTGGCGACCGCTGCTTGGTTGGCATCACCTTAATAGGCATAGGCACAGTTGCAACAATGGGTGCTGGTTTTTCAGGCAAAGTTGGGGCTTTGAGTTCTTCCGTCTTTGGTTCTTCCTTCTTAGAGGAAACCCCGGTCCAGCCCATGTATTCCAAAGTGTCTCCAGAGTCGTACAATTCCTTGAATGGAGTGGAGGTAGTCTTTGGATAGAATTCACTGGAGACTGGAATGACAGGAGAAATCTCAGAAAGTGGCCGACTGTTCAGGTCAGTAGGAGAAGGCAAGTCGTGTTGGAAGTATTCAGCCTGGCTGGAAACCCTCTTATGGGCAGGGTCTTGGGCCTGGTGCTGTTTGGCGGCTTCAACGTCCCTGATTACTATTTCTTCCACCTTATCGTCTTCTTCTCCTAAATCTGGTTGCTCTTCTGAAGCTGGTTGCTCTTGTGGTTCTGGCTTTGGATTATAGTGGATAGTATCCGCTTGAGAATCGTATCTTGTCAAATCAGGCTCTATTTCAGGTGTAACTCTGCCACTTGGAATTTCCTCCGTGTCAACAGGATCAGAAGCACCCACATTAGCAGCAGGAATTACAGGGGAAGGAGTGTCTTTAGTCAACTTAGGTGTGGGCCTGTAAAGTTCCTTGTACTCAAGCTCTTTAGGTTCTTTCTTGCCAAATAACCTCTTAAAGAACGACCGTCTCTTCTTTTTAGGAGCTTCCACTTGCTTTTGGTGGGGCACAGGAGCTTGCTCCTTCTTTCCTTGAGGCACAAAGCCAGACATACGAGCTGGTTCAGTAACAGGGACCGGTGCAGCTGAGCTTATACTTTTTTTTGCACTTCTCTTAAACCGTTCTCTCACTTCGTATCCGTTCAAGCCCTGGTACGTTTGTAAGTACCACCCCAAATCCTGTTCAGTGGCATTTATCATCATTTTCGTCATAGGGCCGTATGAATTGAAGTAGCAGTTGACAAACTTCTTCAACACATTTATTAAAGTAGCCTGGAATTTGGCATCTGGAACCACAATGTTTACTTCAGTACCCCCATCTCTGTTGAACCCTATCATCTGAATGTCTCCATCGTAGGTGTAAGTAGCACTCAATACCAAAAAGAGGTAAGGGTTCATATTGAAATAGTGGCTTATCATCAGCTCCGGCATGTTCAAGAGAAGAATAATAGGACTTCTTGTCTTTTCTTCGTCATAGGAGCTGGCACTGTGAGCCGTGGTGTAGATATGAAGGTCTGTTGGTGTTCTGAACAAGTGGAAAGGCTTTGTCTTATGGAGAATCTGGGACTTGGTGATTAACTCGAGGATCTGATGGCCAGAAGCTGGGGTCTGTACCTCATAATGGTAGCTCTGAGGCTGCAAAATAGACTCGTCTGACCCTTCTATCTTTTGTCTTTTGACAAACCGCAAAAAGCTTTCTTCACTGCTGGTAATAAAGGAGAACGACTTGTAGGTAGAAGCAACCACATCATCGATATCACACCAGTGACTCACCACCATTTTGGGAAACGTGGACAACTGTGGAAGAGGTTTTTCGTTGACCAAGGAGTGCATAAGCACATCGCTTATACGAAGCTGCACAGACCCGTCATTCAAGTTCTCTTTGGCATAGTATTGGTCGTCCACGATCTTCAAGAACAATAAGTGATCGGAGAAGATAATCAACACCTCGTCGTCGTAGAAAGGTTCCTCTAAAGGCTTGACGTTTTTGATTTCGAAAATTCCAATAACTTTCCTGGTAAGCCATCCGTACTGGAGCTCTACTGGCCAGTTACCTGCCAATTCTGTGAGTAGTTTCCCTGTAGGAGTAAATATTCTCTGGGAGGTAGACCTTTGGTGCTCTTTCTCTTCATCTTCTCCACCAAAAGCGTCTATAACACTAATAGCAGTTTTGTAGTAGTAGTCAATCACAGAAGTGTCCGTTTCGTTCTTGGCCTTGTACCCTTTTTGCAGTCTTCCTTTCTCTACTTCCAGGTAGAGTCTCATCAAGATCAACTTCAAACGAGGCAATTCAAGTAGAGAGCCGGTGACTACCGAGTCGATATATGCATGGGAGTATTTCTCCTTGTTGATAGCTTCGTCCTGGAAGATATGGTTGTATTTATCGTGGAACCGATCGAATCTGGCCTTGAAATTCTTCAAGTTGGCTTCGTGCCGTACAAACGGCTTGTAAAAGTAGGGCAAGATCATGCCAAACACCTTTATTATCTCGACGTACCCAAAAGGCATGGCCCTGGAAAGGGAGTCGTGGAGAACGCAGTTGATCCGGGTGATTTCGTCGATGGTGGGTGGGAATATGTGGTTGATTTTGGTGATGCCTTGAGAATCACTAAGTGAAAGAATATGCACTCTCAAAGGAATAATAAAGTTCTGTAAAAGCCCAACCAACCCAGTAGTAAAGTTGGTCTGCACCTGGATAAGTTCTGCCACAATATTATCGATGGTTTCACTGGCAACTGAAGGAGGTTCATAGGCTCTGGGCACATTATAGGACGTTTCGAGAGTTTCTGGCGAGTATTCGAGCAAAGGGTCGAATAACTGGTCCAATTGGTCTCCTAAAAGACACACTAGCTTGTTGTTATCGTCGACAATCTTCTGGTCGGTGGTGCTGGGGGAATTGTTGTACACTGTGTCCATCATTAAAGACAGCACTTCGTGGTTAGATAAAAGCCCCATTTGAAGCAACTTGATTCCAAACTCGTTGGGCCGCTTGTCTACCAACAAGGACATCTTGCTAGCCAATTCACCGGCGTTAGTTTCGTCCCATCGGCGGTCTATCACGAACAGGCCAGGATGGTTGACGAGCTTATTGTAATTTTTCAAGTTTGTGATGGCTAATGCTTTCCGGACCTTAGAGTCTCTGTGTACCGGCAACAAGTTCTCGCAGGCAGGGTAGAACCGGGAGTCTGGCGTAAGGATAAGGTCCTGGTACAAAGTTATGCCAAACTTGGTCACCGAGGCAGTACAAATCTTGTTGGTAGCAGGGTTTTCGTAGATCATCGTCACAATGTAGCCAAAAAGGGTGTCGTCGTAAGCAGAAAAGTATGCAGCATTAGGAAAGATGTTGATCCACTCTTCGGTGGTCTTGGATGTGAATTGGGTGGTATTTGTGATTTCTAGCCGGCCTGCCAATGGGTTTATGATCATGGTATCAGAAGGGGTCGAATTTTCGGTGGGCTCGGGCCC
Source organism: Yamadazyma mexicana (assembly GCA_030569415.1). Classification (NCBI taxonomy): domain Eukaryota; kingdom Fungi; phylum Ascomycota; class Pichiomycetes; order Serinales; family Debaryomycetaceae; genus Yamadazyma; species Yamadazyma mexicana. The sequence continues at coordinate 61,437 of JAJMLA010000010.1, forward strand.
CGACATCATAGTGGGGGTCCTGGAATGGCCCTTGGCGTATGTTTCGTAGACGTCCATGGGTTGAGCTGGAACTTCACTAGATTCAACAGAATAAGCTGTCAAAAGTGAAAATTTAATAGACGAAAAGCAGCACCAGGTATGTTCTGTGTAATTGTGTTTTGTGGACTAGTACAATCTCTATTTGTGTACGTTCGTTCGAGTTTTTATGTCGTTTTGTTTGGGCTGTGGTGCTTTCGGGTTAGTTGTTTTTGAAATTAACCACACCTTCGATGATCTTCAGTACATTCTGTCGATGCCCCAGGGTTCCATGTTTATCAGAAAAGCGTGCGGCCACCGATTTAATAATATTTTTGAGGCCGCTGAATTAGGAAACTGACGTGCTAGAGATATACGGAGATATACTAATCCAAACCATAATTCATATATACGGAGATATACTAATCCAAACCATAATTCATATATACGTAGATATACTAAAACCAAACCATAATTCATATATACTTGGGCAACTATGCCTAACTAAAAGCTTTCAAAAAAACAATAAGCAGCTATTTTTTTGTATGGGAAACGACCCTCTGACTTAAACTACTAACGTTACTAAACCTCACGCTTGCAAAAAAAGAAGCTGGGGCTCTCACAAATTTCAGTTGCACATTCCAGTGTAGTCTCCAAGTTGCACCCTTACAACCCCGAACTTTAAGTCAACCGGACGGTTTTGGGGTCCACAGGGACGCCGTCGTCGCCAATTCCGTTTTCGCCAAACCTCTCTCTTTGTAAGGCCAACCGAGCCTCGTCAAACGTCATGTTCCTCTCTTTCATCATCTTCTCAATAACATACTTATCTTCATGCAATCCGGGCCTAGAATCGCCCTGATTGTGGCTCAACACACTGAAATTGTCGCTGTTTAACCCTCGTTCCACGTCGTCTTGAAATTCTTGTCCGAGCCCTTGATATCTCATTCTTCTGTTGAGTCTAATTCGATCGTGGATGGCTCCTAGCTTATTGCGGAAATGGAATGCCAAAATCAACCCAACTATTACTACAAATATGAGAACATGCTTGCCTTTGATGTTCTCTGGATGAAAAGACCCACTGGCATGGCCCTCAATTGATGTCTGTGTTACTCCGTTATCGTATTCGGCTTTCATTTTATCCTATTATGCTTGCTTTCTAATAAGTTTTTTTATTTTCCTCGCTCGAGAGATCTTTTACCAGTATACCCTTCGCACGGCTGTAGCAACTTGTGCTTGTCATATTATGGACGTAACATATGTATTAATACAATCTAAGTATCTTTTCTGAAAGCTGTACTTTCTCCATTGTGCTGGGTTAGGCAGTCTGGTTTCTTTTTTTGATTTTACTTAGCTTTTGGTCTCTTCTAGGCTTCTGGCTCCTCGACTTCTGGCTCCACTGATGCCACTTCTGGCTCCACTGATGCCACTTCTGGCACTGATGCCACTTCTGGCACTGGTGCCACCTCTGGCTCTTCAGTGGCCTCCCTTTCTTCCATATTTGCATCTGTTTGGTCAGCTGACTCCACAGCCTCTTCCATGGCCACTTCAGCAGGTTGTTCTACTGGTTCTTCTGGTGGTGGGGCTGCTTCTTGTCCCTCCATCAAAGCATAGGAGATCTGCAAATCACGTCCTCCGTAGTTATAGTTGTGTAAATTGGCTATGGCCAGCTCTGCCAACCCTTCGTTTTCAAACCTTACCACTGCACGGCCACTGGGTCTACCACGGGCCCCGTACTGCAACTCGGCTCTCAAGACCTTCCCAATGGTTTCAAACAACTCATATAAATCGTCCACACTGGTAACGAACGGCATGTTGTCCACATAGATAGTATCTGATTTAGGACCATTCCCAGAAACACCTCTGGTGAACTTTGTGTTTTTATCTTCCGCAGATCTAGCACTTGCCGGTGGGGTGGTAGTATTGCTGGAAGTAGCCCCATGTGATTTCCCGGGCCTGGTATCCAACCTCCTGCCATCAACTTCGTAACCTTGGAACTTTTCTACTGCCACAGATGCCTCTTCTGGGGTCTTGAATACCACAGTTCCATAACCCATGGATCTACCACGAGAATCCAATCTCACATCTGCTCTTTCTACTTCACCAGCTTGTCTCATCAAATCTTTAAGTGCTTGCCAGTTCATGGAAAACGGAAGGTTTCCAATGAAAACTTCAGTGCCTGGCACAGGTGCAGACCTGGTTGGCGGTTCTCGAGCATTGTGGGATTCAGATCCTGAAGCAGATGCGGCCGAACGGCTAGAATAAGTGTCCCGTTCTCTGGCTTCTCTTTCTTTGGCCAATTTCTCTGGTGGTGGTGGGTAATCTTGCCTCACAAAAATCTCTCTTCCTTTGAATTCTGAATGGTCGTATTTTTCAATGGCTGTCTTGACATCTTCTTTATTATCAAACTCAACAGTAGCCATCCCTCTGGATCTCCCACGGCTAGTGACAAGATCGGCCCGAATAACTTTCATACCAGTGAAAAATTGTTCAATCTCTGCTGGGCCTACATCGTACGGGATATTACCTATGAATATGGAGTTGTTATAATTTCTTTCGATTTTGTTCTTGTATTCGGCAGCTGCTTCTTCAGGAGTCTGGTAACTGGTGTATGATTTGGGTCTTTCACTGTAACTGTCCCTGTAACCACCGTAGCCACCACGACCTCTGCCACGGCCCCTTCCACGGCCTCTGAAGCTTCCTCTGCCTCCTCTGTATCCACCACGACTGCCGTAAGAGTCTCTATCTCTGCCGTAAGAATCGGACCTGCTCTGGCCGTCGCTTCTATCCCTGCCGTTGTCTCTGGCAGGCGACCGACTTCTATTTCTTACAGGTGATCTAGACCTGTCCTATTGAATATGTTAGCATCTCGTAAAAAACAAAGTGAGAAACGGCCACATAATGAAAGTATTTGCGTTTGAAAACCGCCACAAAGGCTGCTGTCCAGTGTAATTAAATCTATGTAGCCGTATCCCGTTTAAAAAGCAAGCTCTTACCACATACTCTTGAGTAATCGTCGATATCCATGTCCATCTTTTGAGTTTTAAACATTTCACTTGTGTGAGAAATTTACGTCGACAACTTTTTCGGGCAAGCCACGACCGCCCATCAGCACTGGCCTGACACCACCGTACACCACCACTGGCGATGAATGAAAGCAAACGAAACTAGCAGAAACCCAAAAACACGCTGACTAGTTCCTACTGCATTTAAAAGCCTTTTTGTTGCTTACGAGGGGAAAGGGAGAACCAATCTTCTTTCAACCTCTGTCTCTTTGTTAGCTTCTTCCTCACCATCGAACTTCAACTTCACCTTATCTTTGCGGCTCCCGACCACCACGGCTGGGTAGAATGTGGTAGTTTCAGGGTACCGAGCCAACACTTTAGTGCCATAAGTGTAATTAGGAAGGTTTCTGACCACCGAAGGCGTAGGAATCAAAATAACTTCCTTGAAATTAGCCTTGAATGTTTGACCTGGGTTGTTGTTTTCATCAGGTTCAGGATCTCTCACTTCAAACTTGGTCCCGTCACCAATGATTTTTGTCACTTCACACTGAATCCATTCTTCAATGTGTCTGTTTCTAAGCTTGTACCCCACCTCAGACCCAATAAGTATGGGCTCTGAAGGATTGTACTTGGAAACATAAGCCAGTCTTCCCACTTTCTGCTTTTTGGTCTCTTTCAACCCCGTAGCTTCAACAGATTTGGACACTGAAGACCTGTTTCTCGTAGCGGCTGGTTTCTGCACGGCTGAAATAAGCGTCTGGAGATTCTGCTGGCACGTTTCCACGAGCCTTAAAGACGTTTCTACCGAGGCGTGATGATCTTGTACTTGTGCAAGGAGATCCTCAAGCTGAGAAACGTCGCCCGTGGGTTTAGTGGTTTTATGTACATTGTCGAACGACGTCGATTCGTTGGTGTTGCATATGTCTTGAAGCGACGTAATGATGATATCCCACTGTCCTTCTTTCATGATGAAGCAAAATTATGGAAACTAATGCGTTTGTAATTTGGTGCTATGTTTTGTTCAACTAGCTTGGTGTTTCAGTTTCTCTTTATCTGCTTTTAGTTGTATTGCGTCTCTTACTCTGGCAAGTTCGTTGGTATCGTGAAGCCACTTGGAGACACTATTGTACGCAGTGTGCTTCTAGTTTCTGTTGCTTAAGCGTGTTGTATAACGTGCGAAAAGTAAGAATCTGCTGCGATTCGGATGAAGCCGTGATACTAGTGCCTAAAGAACGCTATTGGTGATGGTTCCTATTAAACTTAAGAACTTGTTTGTTGTTCGCGAAGAGTGAATATTTTATGTAGTAGAGACTGAACCCGCAATTGGGCCACCCTGGTATACAGTATTAGAAGGCTCCTTAATACATATAAAGCTTCTAGATCTATATAACTGGGAACAATAAGCATAAGCATGTAAACTTCCGTTTTTTTTAGAGATAATGGGAAAATTCAAAATATGAAACTGGCGAAAATTACTTTTTTTTGCAGTAACTCATTAATAAGCTGCCAAAAGTAATATATCTACAGAGGGATAGAAAGAAAATGGCCGAGACGCAACATGATACAAATAATCGTGTCAAATAACACAATAATGAACATTTTTGGAGTGAAATGCATGCCAACAATAGAAAACGGCTACTTTTGCAGCCTGAAAAGCTTTAAATCGTTATTGAAAAGTGCTGAAAACTCACAAATTACATTGCACCACATTTATCTTCCTCAAAAGTACACTTTCCCATATACTTCTCCTGTATCGTACGTCTCTAAAACCACTGCATGCCTTCATTTCCCAGCATTACTTTTAGCAACTATTTCAGGATTTAAGCTCGCAGAAAAAAAATAAACTAGGATGTTCCTTCAGATAGCCGGCATCTTAGAGTTGGTCAGCAGCTATCGACGGCTTCAAGGGATACGAGCCAACAGGCTGATCTTGGATGTGTCTGTGGATACTTGTATCCTTGATATCGTGGACTATGCGCTGAGTTTGCTTTATTACTTCTTCTACACTTCGCATTTGGTCAAAATTCAATTCAAGGTACGAATGCCTGATTTACCTATGATCTTGTGGCCACTGTTGATGATTATCGAGGTTTTGAAGCTAGCTGTTGCTTCCGCCACACTATGGTACTTTTCTGTATTTGTGCTTACGAAAAAACGGTACCAACGATGGAGTGAGGTGTGCAGGTTTATGGTGGCTGCTAATTTGGTGGTATTCTTGGCAGTGCTGTGGGCAATACACCAGGACAAGTTGGGGCTAAAGTTCATTGACAGCATAGACTATATTTGGTTTGCGGGACAGCAGGCAAAGGTGGGCAAATTCTGGCCGCAAATGATGTTGAACATCGAGAGGGAAGGGGGGCCCAAGGGGTCGTATATGGCCTTGAAGACACAGAAAAATGAAGAGCCTCAGATCAAAACGGGGCCTCCTTTGGCCGAGAGAAAGTACCTTTATATCCAACTAGCAGGTCTAGTGTTGGGATTTTTCAGCAAGTTGGCACTTGTGCTATCTGTGCGGTGGTACGAAGTGCCGTTAAACTGCTATACTTTCGTTTACTATCTTGTGAACATCCCCACAGTGGTGTTTTTGGTGTATCAAACAGGTGAGAGAACTCAGGCACCAGTTTAACGCAATCAGAGTGTCCTTGGAACTTGCATAATAATTTTGTTAATTATGACGTACCATACTAACAATCTACATAGACATACTGGCTGTCAGAAATACTGATATGATGCAAAGTTGGACAAATAAAGGTATCAAAACTTTCCTCCCAACACTTTCAAACCCAAATTCACACCATAACTAATTCTTCTATCTTCGTCCACTTCCATCACCGGTTTAGTCGTGTCGTCTTCTCCATTTGGCAACTTCTCGTATCCCACTAGTTTGGGTTCGAAATCTTCTAATTGTAACTGTTTAGCGTGAATCATAAGATTTTTCACTTCTTCAGCCATCCTCTTCTTTAAGCCTAGATCCTTAGTGATAACAATGGCATTACTTTCCAAATCCAACGTATAAGCACGCTTTGTGTAGTTTGAAGAACCGATAGTGGTGATGGAAGGATACTCCTCATCTGGAGCAGTGATCCAAATCCCCTTGGCATGATAAGACCATCCACCGGGCGTATTGACCACACCATTTTGCCATTCGAAAAGTTTAATTATGTGTTCTTTCAGTTTAGCTTGAATATCCTGTAAGAACCTTTTGGCAATCAAAAGATATGCTTCTGGAATGTAGTAACTGACTCCGCTACTCTTATAAAAGGAGTTGGCCTTAGCACTGGCGGTGATTATAGTACCCTCACCAGCCATCCCATTGAGTAGTCTGTGCTGAATTTCTGGTAACATATTAAAGTACCCAGCGGTGAACCACCATTTGATCTTGGGGGAGTCCAAAAATGTCAACAATCTTAAAATACTGGGTTTTTCAGTGGAAATGTTATTCTTTGGTGGGAATAATGGAGTAAATTGGGAAATAGGGTACACTATGGTATCATATTCATCGGCATCACCGTATTCTTCGAAATTAGAAAGATCTTGTTGTTTCAATAAAGGTTCCAACAAGAAAGAAGTGTCACTAATGAACCGTCCCACATTCATATGAGGTTCACAAGAGTTGTTCAGACTGGGCCAATCCATTCTGAACCCGCTGGGGTTCTTTGTGGAAGGTAAAATCTGGTAACTGATAGATGACACCGCTGTATGGATGCTGTGATAATAATTAGTCAACTTTTTGTCGTGGAAAATGTAGTAACGATCTTGTCTGTCGGTGAAATAATCCTCCAGCAAGTTTGCACCACTCAAGATGATTTCATCATCGAACCCGTACAATTTCATATGCTGTAAACCCCACGCTTCATTAACCCTTTTTGGAGTCAAGGATTTAGTGAACCCTTTCAAATGGGGGGTATGATACATTCTAATATCCACTCTATGGCCAAACTTTTCTACCAAGGGCACAAGCAAGTTGGCCGAACAAGGACCATGAGGTGCTTCTCTAGTACCTCTCAAAGCGTCGGTAAGAATGGATACGGTCAAATTGACATTATTAGTCAATGCCGTGTCTAAAGTGTCTACTAATTCATGCTGAGTCTTCCCCACGTATAAAGACGATAAGAAAATCCTGTTTTCTGCTGCCAAAATTTTGTCCTTTAAGGTCTGATAAAACACTTTTGGATCTGTGAGGATAGTGATATCGTTTTGATTCAAAACAAAACGAGGACAAATGCCATCTAATTGTTTAAAAATGGCCTGGAGACGGGGGTCAAACCCGGAAAGAATCTCTGCTTGTGGAGCATTGTTTGTGGCAAGCGTTCTAATTGGTTCGTGTCTACTAAAGAAACTGTAGACGTACGAGAGCATTCTGGGTCTTAGCATCAGTGTCTCGAAAACGGTAGTTGAAAAGAAGAAGAACGCAACCGGACTCAAGGGTGAAGATTAGGCAGGAAGCTTTCTTTTTAGTGCTTTCGATATAAAGTGTAATGGATTCTTATGTGGTGTGGCCACTAACAAAAATTATACGATAGTCCAGGATAAAGGATGAGTAACTCTCTGTATAAATGCACAAAATGACAACGGGAAACAAAATTTCTGTTTTATAGATATGTTGCGGAGCCGTGGAAACAGAAAATGAAACAAATGGTGAATATTAACTTGTGAATATCCACTTATTTGTAAACTTATAAACAGGTAATTTTTGTTTGATATGCTTTTTTGTTATAAAATAAAGGTGACGATTTCCCTGCTGGTTTTTTTTTCGACGTTTCAGATTCGCGCGCTATGACAGCGCCAACCTCTGCCTATCTTAGTCCCTATCGTCTTATCAGCAAAAAAAGGTCGTGTGAGAGTAAATGTCTCAGGATGACGGAAGAGTACATTGTTACTGTAATAGGCAAGATTTTGCCAAACGTTGATTCGTCCAGCGGGGTGTGGAAGAGGAGCCTAGACATCTTGGTCTGCGTATAAGTATTTGGTCTGAGTGTGAATGTTTGGGGAATTTATAGCAGAGTGTGTTTGTTGGGCATTTGTAGTGTAAAATGCGTTGGGAATTTATTGGGGATTTGTTCGTGGCTTAGCATCCTCCATGGTCTTAGTATGGGACTGATTATGCTGTTATCTTACTGCCTTGGTCTCAAAGTTTGGCGTCAGACACAAATGGGCAAGCATAACTTTGCTCTCAAGTGTCTTCATCTCTTAATGCAGCATCTTATTGCCCTTAATCATCTTGGTACTTCATACCCAGTGACTTACTTTGATTTTCAGCAGCTAAGTCTGATATCAGCCTATTGGGATATGATGGGTATCAATATACCGAGGCCTTATTATATCTCCTGTCGTAGTAACCGTTCAGAGTCTAGTATGTGTACTATCTCTATACCCTAGTACCTTGATCATCTCGTATTTTATCCTAGAAGGTACTCTTATATTATATACTTTAGTACGCTTGAAAAGCACACAGTCTTTAGTGCCTTATTGCTAGCAAATGGGGTCAGTGTTTGGTATTTAAATCTTTTGGAATTCTTTTCGTGTGTCTTGCTATCCCTGTAGATTTCCCGAAATCTCCATCCCAAAGACCACAACAAGTATCTATTATTAACTATTATACTTACTAGTGTTTCTGATCTATTCTTAGATATTATACTTTCTAGTGTTTCTTAACTATTCTTAGTAGCTATTAAGATTTGTAGTTACCTTTTCTTAGTGTGTATATTACTTTCAGTACAATATCTATTCTTAGTATCTATTATACTTTTAATATTTATTACTTATTCTTAGTATGATTAAGCTACCTAATCCTATTACCAGTTCATTGGTATTTATTATCGACTAAGCTGCCTGAAGTTTATTTGTTTGACTTAGTATCTATTATACTCTCTACTATTTACATATCTTACTTTTATCATCTGAGTTCCTACTTCAGTGGTTCCCCTTGCCCGCTTTGAACAACACCACATCACCATCTTCAACCTCCGTATTCTTGCCGTACCGGTACTGCAACCCTCTCTTCTTCAACTCCGCTTCGTCTCGGTACTTTATCATATCACCATATTTATAAACTTGGGCCATGATAAAAGTGTTCTTTAAATCGTTGTGGATCAACCCTGCAGCATCCATGGCAGTGGTACCCCTTCTTATGGTCCATTCTCTTGCTTCTTTAGGCCCACAAGTGAAATAAGAAATCAAATTGAGCGAGTCTCTCATTTCCTCTACTATTTCCTTTAAACGATTGGCTTCTCCTGCTGGTCTTTCCTGGTCCACCATGACACTTTCATATTTGGCACACACTAACTTCAACTTGTCATTGGCACAGTTCTGGCTGAGCCATTCTTGTACTTCAACCTTGAATTCGTTGTCATCTCTTCTGTAATCGGCTTCGTTCACATTCAAGAGGTAAACTGTGGGCTTAATGGTCAAGAAATTGTGTTTCTTGATCAACTCCACAGACTCAACATCTTTGAAGTCAAATGCACTCAATTTCTGGCCTTCATAAAGATGGTCTTGGAGTTCTAGAAGTAGCGATTTCTCTTTTAACACCAAATCTTGGTTCTGTCCTGGTTTTTTCAGCTGTCTGGCCAATTTTTCAAGCCCTAGCTCTATGATTTCAGTGTCTTTCAACACCAACTCATCCGTGACAATCACAAGGTCTCGTACCGGGTTGACGTCGTTTTCTATGTGCACGATCTCATCATCTTTAAACCCTCTTACCATTTGAAAAAGCCCATCCACTTGTCTTATGTCATTTAAGAACTTGTTACCAAGCCCAGCCCCAGAACTGGCATTCCGCGTAAGTCCTGCTATATCGTAGATCCGTAGCGACGTAGGCACCATCTTGTTAGAATTATAGATCTCCTTTAACGTTTTTAACCTTTCTGATTCAATCACTACTTTACTCTCTTCAGGCTCAATGGTTGCAAAAGGATAATTAGCGGGATTCCCGAGGGAAGTTTTCGTTATGGCTTGGAAGAACGTCGACTTACCCACATTGGCAAGTCCCACCATCCCCAGGGAAAGGTTGGTGGTGTTCCTGCTTAGGATCTGGTAGAGATTGATCGGCTTCATTAGTGAAAAATTTGAATGAAAAAGTTAGCGCGATATTTACCGCGTACTACCGGTACGGTCGCGGAACAGTCGTGCGATGCTGGTACGAAAGAACATGCCATAAAAGGATTGGCCATATTGCTTGTATGGGGCTTTCCAAAAAGTAAGGGCCATATCCTTTGAACATTTATGCCGGCAGATCCAGAATTAAGGAATTTTTATCGTTAAACAGTATTCATGGTCCACTTATATCACTTCTTATAGTCTCTAGGTCTCTTTCTCACCTGCTTCCATATGACCCCTGCCTCGCAAAATTACCAATTAGAATTGCCCCTGTGGCCTAATTGGTTAAGGTGTTATCTTCCGGCGATAATGATTGCGGGTTCAAGTCCCGCCGGGGGTTTTCTATTTTTTTTTACTTTGCCTTTCACAGCACAAATACCCAACAGTCTGCATATATAGCTTGTACACTCAACACAAGTGATTCTCGGCAAATATTCTCTTTGTACCTTTTCGGCCTTTGCAAAAAAATACAGCTTTGAAAAAAAGAATCTAGGGCACAAGCCCTGTGACCGCGACTTTTTATGGTGAGCTTCGATTTTTGTGACACTTTTCCCTCAGCGGGAAAATGAGAAAACACAAATAATTTTTCATACATTTTTTTTGTAAAGATATCAATCATAATGGCCAAGATTAGTCAAGGTATGATATAATATAAGAACATAGCAAGGGATTTATTAGTGGCAGTGTGTTTGAAGGATGAATAAGAACATCATCAGTACAAGAACGAAACAGAACGGTTGGTTTTACGTGGAGATAATGAGAGATGACCCAACCTGTCGTCGCAGAGTACAGTCATATTAGAAAAAGTTTAAACTAGCCAAATGACCCGAATTAACATGTCAATGAAGCATCAAATGGAAAAGAAAACAAACTCAAAGACCAATAGTACCATGAAAAACGGCATCAAACGTCCAAGAATGATTAATATCACATCTTCAATTTTTTTCACCTTTTCACATTGAACACGTTCATCCCCAAAGCTATAAATTCCCCGTTACAAACAATTACTAACAAATTGCAGACGTCTCTTCTTCTCGTTCTAAAGCTAGAAAAGCTTACTTCACTTCCTCTTCTATCGAAAGAAGAAAGTTATTATCTGCTCCATTATCTAAAGAATTGAGAGCTCAATACAATATCAAATCTTTACCAATCAGAAAAGAAGATGAAGTTGTTGTTGTCAGAGGTTCCAAGAAAGGTTCTGAAGGTAAAATTTCTTCTGTGTACAGATTAAAATTTGCTATCCAAGTTGACAAAGTCCAAAAGGAAAAATCTAGCGGTGCTTCCATTCCAATCAACTTACACCCATCTAAAGTTGTCATTACCAAATTACACTTAGACAAAGACAGAAAAGCTTTGATCGAAAGAAAGGGTGGTAAATTAGAGTAAATCGAATAAATAGTAATACTAGGCCTCACAGAATAAATAATCATTAAATAACTTTGCTGTAGTTAACGGGTGTCTTGTTTTATTATATTCTGGCTATGGCTTGGCGTAAGGCTCGGCCTAAGTCTTGCCCTAAAACCTTTTTTCTTTTCGCCATTTTCGCACCACAAAAAGTGGTCCGCCCACCGCTCGTCTTGCCTGGCCTCCACCATTTATTAGTTTCATTTTGTGCGATTCTCAAATCTGCTTTTACCTAAAGTCCACAAATGTCATCCCCTAAATCACAAGTTTACGACGACGATTGTGAACTTACCCAAGGGTTCGGGTCCGAGCCGTTGCAGACAATCCCATTAGATCCTTTGGCTTCTGGAAGAAGAACCAAAAAAAGATGGTCTTTCCATAATAACACACGTCCTAATCTTGTTGAACGACCAGAAGAAGCTTCTCATTCCGGCCGAAGAAGACTCAGTGATATCACCGGTGTGGACGGTGTGCACAAGGAGATCGATGCTAATTACATTTCTCCTGCCCAGTTGTATTCCACCGAATCGGGCAGACTTTTCCACGCCGGGAAGATATGCATTATTCTTTGTGGATTGCCTGGCCGGGGGAAAACCCACTTGTCTGTGTCTTTAACCAGATACTTGAGATGGTTAGGGGTTAAGACCCACTCTTTCCACCTTGGGGATTATAGGAGACAACGTTTTGACGATTTAGACGACCAATTGTTCATTGAAAACACCGAACTTCGGGCCAAGTTGATTAATGAGTGTATTAACGATATGTTGAATTTCTTTGAAAACGATAGGGGCCAAGTCGCCATATACGACGCTGTTAACCCATTCCCGGAGAACAGAGCAGACTTGTATGCCAAGTTCAATAAGAGTAAGATTCAAACGATCTTTATTGAGAGTTCGGTCACGGACGATAGTATAATCGAGAAGAACATGCAAAGTGCAGCCAGATCGTCTCCAGATTACGAGAACTGGGACTATGACGCCGCTTATAAAGACTACAGTGCCAGAATCAAGCGGATGTCGTCGTATTACCATCCTATGGGCACCAAAGACGACGATAATAAGTTATCATATGTCAAATTTATCAACTTTGGTGAAAGAATCGAGTTGCATAACAGTAACTATGGGTACTTGATTAATAAGGTTGTGTTCTTCTTGATGAACTCTAGGATCAAGTCAGGTTCGGTATTTTTCGCTAGATGCTACAAGAACTCCATCAACTACAGTTACGATCCACCTTTGGACGACGAAGGGGAACGATATGCTAAGAATTTGACAGGCACTTTGGTCGAATACTTGAAACTGCAAGGAAAAGACTACATCAACGACTTCAGCCTTGAAGATCCACCAGAATCTTTGGATAAGCACGAACCCATTGCGTTGTCTCCTACATCTATTCCTTCGGCCATTTCATCTGCATTCACATCGCAGAACAATTCCAGTGTTAATTTGGCCTCGCCCAAGTTACGCAGAGAGTATTCCGTGGATGAAAAGCACCTTCCGGCAGGAGCAGACGGGGTGGACGACAACTCAATGGTGGTATGGACGTCGGTGAAAAAGAGAACCATTGAAACCACCAAATATTTTGCCCAGAACAATATCAAGATTCGGAACCGGATCCAATTGTCCCAGAAGAACCCCGGGGTTGTTGGGACAATGACACAGGATGAAATAAAAGAGCAGTTCCCCAGCGAATATGAACAATTTTTGAAAGATCCATACCACCATCGGTACTCTAGAGCAGAATCATACCATGACTTAGCCATTAAAATCGAGCCGTTGATTTTGGAAATGGAAAGAATGAGTGGAGATGTGTTGATTATCGCCGACGAGACTGTTTTGAGAGTGTTTTACGGGTACTTAATGGCATCTTCGTGTTTTGACATTCCATACTTGCCATTTTCATCAGATGAGATTATCGAGATTCAATTCAATGCATATGCCAATGTGGCCAAGAAAATAATGATACGGGACTTTTGCAACGATAAGAAAGAGGATACCAAGGATACTTGAATGTAGATGGGGTGTATAGTTAAAATAATGTTTAGTCTCATGCAAGTTTAAGGCACTAACAGGTTGTCGCTAAGTACGGCGGGGACATCGCGCTACTTCTTCGCTAATTTCGCACCGATTTTGAACCATGGTTTTTTTTCTGTTTAAATCCTCAAAAACTCATCTGCCATCACAATGGATCTTACACCAACAGCCAAGTATACAGCTCCAGATATAGAGAGACTCATCCTTACACCAGGAGAAGGTCCGCACACCACCAATGGGGCCACCACCCAAATTTCGGACGTGGTCTTGAAAGCAGGAGGTGAAGACAGAGACAAGCCTACGGAAGCATCAAGCACATCTTTGGGCCAATTAAGGGCCAAAGTGACAAGTTTACAGGACAACGTAAACAAGTTTTTGACCCAGAGGATGAAGGGAGAGGACACAGAGGGCGTAGAAAGACGGATTTTGGACGAGGGCCAAGAGGAAAACGAGAGTGATTGAAGATAAAGCAGAGAGGATAAACGAAAGAGCTAGTAAATGCTCAGATTGAGAGATCATTCGGTGGTAAGAAGGCACAGAGGTTGGATACAGATACCTCAAATTCAATGCAATAGGACTCCCGACTTGCCAATTTTTCAATCACATTGTATAATAGAATAGCACAAATAATACACCAAATAGCACAACAAGCGTACAACGTCTATTAACATACACAGCATCTCCTGGGCCCACTACCTGCCGTCAGGCTTGACCAACTTGGTCATGTTCTCCACTGTCTTCTCCAACGTCGTCTCAATGTAGTGTTTCTTTGTGTCCAAGCTCTTTTTACTGTCTAAGAACTCCACCTCGTCCTTCAGTATCTCGTCCAAGTAGGATTTTGCGTTGGTGTGCACAAAAGCCTTGCCCACACCTTTCCAGACCGTTTCTTCAGGCTTGCACACACTATTCAAAGACTTTCTGGTCTGCTGGATCAAGTTGAGATTAGTATTGACTCTGCCCAATTGCACTTCGCACATAGATAACTCAGCACGAGACTTGTTGAGCTGGTTGTCCATCTCTATAAGAAGCTTTTGCAATGCTTCAGGATTCATCGACATGGTTTGATTAGATAAGCAGTTTCTATTAAAAGAAAATGTAAAGATGTGTTGGATATGGTACTAGACGTATTTAAATTCTCAGCTCAATTTTCAATTTTTTCTTCTTGTTCAATTACAAATACTAAAATGTTTAGAGTCCGTCCTTTTTCCACTGGTCTTGGGCTCCGTGCCACCAACGGTACGGTTAAAACGTTTGTTCCACAAGGAAGACCGCTTGGGGTTGACCAGACCATCGAATCAAACGTCAAATCAGACACAAACAGGTTGGCCAAAACGCTCACCAAGTTTTGGACTAAGGTGGATACTCACTACAATGAAGCCACAAAGGAGTACGAGGTGCAACTCGACGGTAAGACTATCAAGACGCCGCTTGGGTTCCCCATGTCTTTGCCACAAACCAAGCAAAACTACGCATATTTGGTGCAGCACGAATGGAGCCATTTGCCCAATTTGAAGATCCAAACCAACTCGCTCCCACTTACGTCTATAGCGGCCAGATCCATTGATTTGATCAAGGCCAACGAACAGGAGAATTCCAACAGCGATTTGGTGGCCAAAGTTGGGAGAATAGAGGATATTAAGATCAACTTGTTGAGGTATTTCGACACAGATACTTGTTTGATTTTGACTACTTTGGATGAGTACGAAGGGGAATTAAGAAAAAGACAAGACGAATTGTACCTCCCATTGATTGCCGAACATGAAAGCTTTTTCACTGTCTGGGCCCAGAAGAGAAACAAGCTCCCAGCTGCCGACTATAAGGTGAAATTGGAGTATCTTGACTGTGAGACTGATGGTTTAAGAGGAAACAAACAGGGATTGACCACACAAGCCATAGTTTTAGATTGGATGAACCACTTGACAATTTACGAGTTGGTAGCCTTGGAGAAGGCCATTTTGACCACCAAGTCGTTCCTTTGTGGGATTTCTTTGCTTCGGTCGAATGTAGCTGATGAGACCAGACAGGCTGAAATTTTCCAGGTCAACGGCCTGGGATTCTTCAAGACCATCGACGAGATTGTGGAGATGGGTAACTTGGAGACTATCTTCCAAACCAACAAATGGGGTGAAGTGGAAGATACACACGATGTGGATAAGGTTGACTGGTTGAGGAACTTGTCGTCTGCTGCGTTGTTGTGTCACTGAAACAGAAATTCCACCGGGCTTAGTCTACTTCTTTACTCAGTGTTTGATTCAGTGTTTGATCTTAGTCTACTAGTTTTAGCTCCTGTATCACCTCCTTACACCATACCTGTATATACAACATATTCTTTGAAGAATCTCTGTGCGCGGTGTGCGCTGGCGGCACCGTGAACTCTGGCGAAGTTGTTCAAACACAAAAACGCGTTAAAAAAAACCAAAGACCCTTAGTGCAGGCATTAAATCTGGAGGTATAAGATTATGACAACGATGTTGGCGGCAGCCAAAGAGAAAAGGATGGCGAATCTGCTGCCGGTAGAAATGTCACGAAATTCTGGCTCAAATCACAAGAAAAGCGGCTCTTCTGATGTAGATACCGCCAATACCCCAATTATCATAGATACAAATAACAACGGCAAGAATGGGACACTGGTGATGCCAGACGACGAATCCAATAGTGAAGATAGTGTGACAGACGCAGATGCACAGTCAGCTTTCAATGGTAGGGGTTCAGAGTCTAATTCTGCTGGGATAACCAATAGTCAGCGCAGAGTCAAAGTTTATCTCCTTAAAGATGATAACTGGCTTGACCACGGCACAGGATTCTGTACGGGGGAAATCGATGAAGCAAACAAGCCATTTTTCCTTGTGAGGAATGAGCTTGACCACGACGACGTCATACTAAAGGCTTTCCTTGAAGGCACAACCCAGTATCAGCGACAACAAGACACTTTAATCGTGTGGACCGATCCTTCTGGCAAAGACATTGCCCTTTCATTCCAGGAGACTGAAGGATGTGCAGATCTTTGTGAGTTCATCATACGAGTCCAGCAGCAGAACCTCAGTCCTGAAATATCGCTATACTATGTCATATCCAATAATCAGGTACTAGAAGATGGTGTTA
Source organism: Yamadazyma mexicana (assembly GCA_030569415.1). NCBI lineage: Eukaryota > Fungi > Ascomycota > Pichiomycetes > Serinales > Debaryomycetaceae > Yamadazyma > Yamadazyma mexicana. The sequence goes on from JAJMLA010000010.1 coordinate 78,091, forward strand.
GTGGAGGTGATATCACAGAACTTATAACTGGACCAATAACGTACCCGGACCTCCCCACAGCAGACAATTTGGAGGAGACGCTAGAAATATTCAACCAGTGTGCTGCTTCAAACTATTCCCGAACTTGTATATCCAAATTCTTGGTGGAGAAAGGCTACTTAATAAAGCTCATAAAGGTGTTTGATGAGTGTGAAAAACAGCATAAGCTAATGAGTTTGTTTTCATTGAGTGAAATCATCAAGACTTTGATTCTATATAGCGAAGGGTCGATCCTTCAGGAGTTCTTGTCGACGGAGGAGAAAATATTGGGTGTCATTAGCATACTAGAGTACGACGCTGAGTTTCCTCAACAACAATCATGTCATCGGAGGTTTTTAAAGGAGAAGGCTAATTTCAAAATGGTGGTCAACCTTCCTATAGAAGGTGATAAGAACTCTAACTTGAACATTTTCAAGAAGGATTTCTACTACAATTTCTTAAAAGATGTGATACTAGCACGATTTATTGACGACCAAACTTTTGCATTATTGAACACATTGATACACCTAAACCAAGTGGAGATTTTGGATTTCCTTCGGGACTCGGACCGCAATGATCATTTTCTTGATAAGTTGTTTGGGTTCTATAAGAGCACCGGTGAACCCCCGGACGTACAACTTCAACGTAATGGGATCAAATTGCTTCACCAGTATGTTCAACTCACCAAGAACCTTCCTTCCAACCAGAGGACCACTTTCTTTGCAGACCTCATCCTGAACGGTCTCATAGACATGATCAAGTACTCGCTTAATGACGAAGATATTTCAATCAAAGTTCTTGGTACGGAGCTCATTGTCAGCATCATCGAACAGGATGTTTCACTTGTGAACTCCATTAACGATGGTGAAGCGATCGATAACTCGGAACCTCCTATAGATCTACCACCAGTGGATGAGAATCAGGGAAAAGAAGAGTTGGGATTGAAACTCAGTGATGACATGACATTAATGACGCTCTTGTCACAGTTAATTCTTGAGAACAAGAACTTTGGCTTGAAAACCCAGGGATTCGAAGCATTGAAGATTTTGTTGGATCAGAATATCGGCAAAATCGATAGCAACGGGGCTATTCCAGATTATACTGCACCTAATAACTCCAATAACGATATTAGCACAGAAGACTATTTCAAGGCATTTTATAATGAGGTGGCACCGGTGCTCTATAAGAACCTCATAGAAATGGGACAAAGTGACACTGTATCCGAAGAACTTGAACAAAAGATCAAGACCGACGAGCTCCTTTACCAGCAGCTCTGTGAGTTGTTCTCCTTCTGCATCCTTACCCATGACAAGACGCTTCAGCGGCCGTTCTTCATCAAGAATAACATCTTGCTTGGGATAATGCGGATACTTGAAACTGGGTGCAAAATGTCGTTGAAAATAAGCGTCATCAGCTGTTTGGCTAATGTGTTGGCGTATAACGACAAGTTCTACACCAAGTTCATTATGAAGCACAAGGTGATGGACATATTCTTCAATTTCTTCAAGCTCCATTATGACCGCAACAACTTGGCCAATTCCGCCTGTTTATCGTTGCTTGAAGTGCTCAATGAAGTGCCTATTGGCCGCAACAAGACCAATTTCAAGCTCTTAATTGCATATATCCACGACAACTATAAGCAGTTTTGTTTGGAGAACCTTCTGTATGTGGATACTGGGGCCAATTTGATCAAACTACATGACCAGCTAGACACCAGCAATATGGCAGTTTTCTCCAACGGGGATCTTCACACCGACGGGGACGTGGTGGAAGACCGCGGCGAAGAGGACGAGGAAGAAGAAGATGAGGAAGAAGAGGAGGTCGTCTTGACAGAGACATCGACGAGTTGGATCTTGAAGGGTTCAGCGACTTTGACTTGCCCAACGGCCGCAAAAACTTGTTCCAGGAGATCCAGCAAGAGTTCGAAAAGAAAGAGAAACGACAACGAGACGACGAAGAACACGACGAGGGAGATGACGGCAGTGTCCGGAAGAATAGGCCCGTAGTAGAAGGCTAGGATGTATGTTTTAGTACTTTATCTGTAATTTATGTAATAATAGTAGGCGAGCGAAAATCACAAGATCTACAAACTCTGGGGAAATTTGGGGTTTTATACCGCAAGTATCCGAGAGTGAATGTTTTTCTAAGACACTATTAAAGTACAACATGACACATATAGAATTTACACAAACACAAATTACACAAACAGAATTTACACAAACAGATTCCAAACCACTGCCAAGGCCATTGTGTGATGTTCTGTTGGCAGGGAAAGTGGTATTTGTCACAGGAGGAGCCGAGTCCATTGGACGGTGTATCGTGGACCAAGTGGTACAAAAAGGCGGCAGTGTAGCCATTGTGGGCCGCCGCAACACAGTAAGGGCTGCCAGGGAGGTGCAGCAGCAGTATCCAATGTCGTCGGTATTTGCTTGTGAAGGCACAGACGTACGGGATACAGGATCGGTAGCTGCGGCAGTACAAAGGACGGTGCAAATGCTAGGAAAGATAGATTATGTGGTGACGGCGGCCGCCGGCAGCTTTGTGGCGGATTTCCAGCACATTTCGTCTGACAACTTTGCAGGGGTGGTGGACATAGACACATTGGGGGCGTTAAATGTGGTGAATAGCTGCTATGACCAGTTGCGGATGAACCGTGGAAGTGTGCTTTTTGTGGGTGCAGGCGTCCACAGCTACGGCGTGCCGTTCGTGGTAGACTCTGTGGACGAGTACATGGCGGGAGTGGACAGGTTGATGGGGTTTGTGGCTCTGGAATTGGCCCTGGTAGGTGTTCGGTGCAATGCCATAGTGCCTTGTGTGAAAAATGGGCTCCTGGAGACCGCAGATGAGCGAGAAACTGCTGCAAAGCTAGTGCAGGTGATGGTAGATGGTAGTGGTGTGCACTCTGTAGGGATAAAGCCGACATATCACGGGTTCCTGGTGCAATTGGCCCCGGTGCCTAGGAAACTCTAAGGAGTACGGCTGAATGTTTATATGCAGGACACGAACATCAGGAATTGACACCATAGGAAGGCCCACACAAAAGGCGCCAGAAGTGGTATTTTCGGCTGGAAAAAGCTCAGGTTGGCATTATTGTTTACATCTAGTTGTGCTAGACTGTTTTTCTCGTGCTCTAGAGTGCATCTGTGCCCCAAATATGCGCCTCTTCCTGCCACTCTCTGTACATACTAAAATGCGATTTTGATTTTTCTCAAAATCGACAAAAACACCAAAAAACTCCTTGTATCAACAAATGTCTATCGATCCAGAAACTCGTAGAAAACTTTTGGTGTTGCAGAAAAACAACGGCAACAAGCGATGCATCGACTGTGATGCTCCCAACCCACAGTGGGCGTCTCCCAAATTTGGAATTTTTATCTGTCTTGAATGTGCTGGAATCCACAGAAGTTTAGGAGTCCATATCTCGTTCGTGAGATCCATCACCATGGACCAGTTCAAGCCAGAAGAGGTGTTGAGAATGGAACAGGGAGGGAATGACAACTTGAAGGCATACTTTGGCGACAACGGCGTGGACTTGTCGCTTCCAGCCAAGGCCAAATACGATAACTATGTGGCTAGTGATTACAAGGAGAAGTTGACGTGTTTGGTGGAAGGGAAAGAGTTTGTGCCCAAGGACCACAGTGGCGAAAGTTTGCCCACTGCTGGTGGTAGTGTTGGCGGTGGAAGCTCTGGTGGATCTGCAGCTTCGGGCCGAGGCCAAGAACCCATCCAGTCACGTCGGTCTAATGGGTTCAGTTCTGAACAAAAGGCTAAGAACGAAGCGTACTTTGCCGAGTTGGGAAATAAGAACGAAACCAGACCAGACCACTTGCCTCCATCGCAGGGTGGGAAGTACGGTGGGTTTGGGAACGCTCCACAGCCTGCAGCGGGCGGATCCAAGGGATCATTGGCAGGGTTCACAATCGACAATTTCCAGGCAGATCCATTGGGGACGCTTTCCAAAGGATGGGGTCTTTTCTCATCCACCGTGGCCAAGTCTGTTAGTGAGGTGAACGAGTCTGTGATCAAGCCAGGTTTGAACCAAATACAGCAGAGTGATATTTCGAGTGAGACCAAAAGAGCCATGGCCCAGTTCGGTCAAAGAATGCAGGAGACTGGGAAATACGGTCAGGAAACGTTCCAGAGTTTCACCAAAGAGGTTCAAAGTAACGGGTTCAACAAGGCTGTTGATTCCAAGTTTGGCAAATTCTTTGAAGGGTTGAACTTGTCAGATGCTCAGAAGGAGGAAGTGGAAACGGCTTTTGGGTTTGAAAAACCTCAGCAGAAGACAAACTTGAGCAGTGTTAGTGGAACTAATGCCAGAAAGAAAGACGATGAATGGGACGACTTCTAATAGAACCGCAAATAAACAAGTGATGGCCCTAGAGCCGACCAAGTTGTAACCAACATACCACCAAGTTGTACCACCAATTAGTAAAGACCCAATACACACCAGTACAAGTACATCGTTATTCATATTTATTAACACCTATTATTATACGTCTATATTACAAAATTTCAGGAGCCTGTAGCTCTGAAGTTGATCTTTAATCTCTGTGATCTATTAGGTACAATTTTTATCTCTCTCATGCTGTTATGCTACTTCATTTGCCCATTTTTCAACGACAAATAGAACTGGTACTCGTCCCTGAACGATTGGTAGACGTGGAAGTAGGAATCTTTGATGTAGAAATACCTTATAAAAGGCCAAGACAACACCCAGTCGACCAACCCCACGTCTCTCATTACCAGAGACGCCACGAAGTACAAGCACCCCAAAAGAGCCCCGAATAGCGTCCCCACGATAACTTGCTGGGAAGTGTGGTAAAGGAGGTACACTCTGGAGAAACATACACCCATACAAGCAAAAGCCAAAATGGAGCACGCTATTTGTTTTTGAAGGAAAGACAAGTGGTTGATTTTGAATAACACAATGCAGATGAAGTAGCCGGCAAAGAAGCCCATATGCTGAGCATGAGCAGAGGGCATGCCGTAAGTTAAGGAACCGGTACCGAATTCTCTGTGGAACTCAGGCCGAGGCTCTTTTAATAGCTTTTTCGCTATTTTATTGACGATTTCCAGGGCTAGATGGCCCGCCACCACGATCACCGGCTCAATTTCCCGTGACAAGAGGAACCATGACGCATAGAACACCATGGTGTAGATGGGGAAAAGGGAAAAGTGCACTGATATGAGACCAAGTGCATCTTTTGGATCATACACCACGTATGTGAGGTCAAAAGGTACAGGATTGTACTTTATGTCACTAGGATAGAAAGTGGGCATTGAAAGGAGGACTTGAAGGACCGTGTGGTGAATGAGTAAGTTGGAGTCAGGTGGTTTGGAACTTTGTGAAGTGAATGAAAGTTAAGAAACAAAAACAAAAAAACAACGGAGTGGGCCAGTTTATATATCACACCAAAAATAACTGGATAAAAATTTTTTATTTCAAGGGATATCGTAAATTTCAATGGAACAATGGGAAGTGGTACAACTGGTGAATCGTAAGAGACAAGCAACGAAATGCTAGAAAATAATGGATGTTTAAATTAGAATTTGTAGACAGGAGACGTGAAATAGGTAAACCACGTAATTAGAGTTTTTTTTTTTTATTTGTGGTGCAAGACGTGAAATTTTTCGAGTTATGCGATGCGAGATGGTTTTATATGCGATGAGAGATGAGGTACCGACAGGAAAAAGGCACAATTGGGATGTGGATATAAGCACAGCAGTGTCCACAGCTAGCTTGTATTTGTGTGTATCCAACCCTCAAACACAGCAAAATACCATAGTTGTAGCCACTAGCTAGCAAGTGACGTCTATCTCACATGAAATGAATTTAACTTAAACCAGTAATAACAAAACGCGATGCCCATTGTCTAGTTAAAAGTGTCCCAACTTGTACAAAAGAAGACAACAATGGAGACAATGGGCTCGGTAGGACGTGGATATCTTGGTTTTGTGGAAGAGTGCCGCACGGGAGGTCCGTGGGCGAGCAATGGTGAGGTAATGCCGGTGGTGGTAGCGAAACAAGAAAAACCCTGGGCCGATAAAAGTTGCCTATCAGACGTGTTTCAGTTCGAACCTGGGGTGTTCTTTTTATAGAAGCGTTGTCAAGAACATGTGGAACGGGGCTAGCTGTGGTTAAAGAGAGTGTAAGAATTGTGTTTGTGTTTATTTTCTTATATGAATATTACCGTATTGGTGGTGTTGGTCTGGGCGCTGGCGATGGTCTTTTTTAGAGTCTAAGATATTTTTGAGTATTATTTTTATGGTTTGCAGCAAGTTTGGATTTCCCAAAGTGGTTAAATTTTATTGTGGCCCAAACAAGACAAATTATTACAACAAAATCGCTACGGTGTCTTTTAGCTATTATACGCCATTGCAACCTTCAAAATCATTAATTCGCCTAATGTCGTTGTTGTTGTGGTTGTCTTTGTGAATTTTTTCTTTGATAAATATATTTGTATATTATGCAGAGAAATTTCTAAAATAAGTTTTTCATTAGAGACGTGAGAGAATTAGGGATAAGTGTGGTGGACTTTATGAAACTCGTTAAAAGTTCCTTAAAAATGGTAGCACTAGTTTTTTTTAGTGCCCCGTAAATAGTTCCATTTGAAACTTCGTCAAAACTTGAAAGAATAGATTTCATCTTGCCCGTAAACGTAGATGAAATCGCCCCATTGATCTTTGGTCATCTCGTTGCATTGTTCATGTGTTTGAGAATTTCACTTATGTTTGGGGTAAATCCATAGGTGCAAAAGACCCTTTTCTTTTCTGTTGTTTCTTTCAAGTTTCAGTTGGAAATGATAAACAGCGAATACGATAAACATACGCAGGGTCTTGGTTGCTGTCCAGAAGGCTGGTAACACAAAAGAACTTAAAACTTTCTCTTTTGTTGTTCTCTGGCCCATCTGGCCGTATTTCTTGTGGTGTTGCTGAAATTGGCATTGGCTCTGGTCCGTTTAATTACGTCACTGACCCATTCTTGTTGGTAAACCTGTCTGAAATCGTCACCTGGGTACATGGCAGCAATGTCACCTAACAACCCCACTATAGAAGCAGCGATGGACTCGATACTGGTCATATCAATGTCGTTGCTGACTTCATTAAGGAATTCAAAGATTTGTCCAATGTATGGGAATAAGATTTGCGGAGCTTCGGATGTTCCTCCTACAATCCCGGCGTAGCATTCCAACACAGCTTCTTTGATGTTGAAGATATACTCCAAGGTTTCTTCACTGGTATCTTCCGGTTCCATAATGGATGCGGCTCTGCATATTTGCATTACAAATTCCACATATGGTTGGAAATTATTACCAATAGACGTAGCAACATGACCGAAACAAGACAAGATAGCAGGCCTAAGGTCTCTCTTGACTTTTTCACTGTTCAAGTTGGCACCCAAGATGTTCATCAACCCTTCAAGATATGGCAAAATGGCATCCCCTAAGGAATGGCACAAATCTGCCACGATCCCCACGGCGGTGACGGCAGTTGGCGATTCCACATTGTAAAGTGCTTTGCTCAAGTATGGCAAGAAAGCTTCCATATACTTCAAGAAATTGGCCCCAACTGCAGAAGCGACGGCTGAAATGGCTATAAACACATCTTCTTCAATTAAAGCGTTTGGTTGTAAAGTTTCCAATAATCTGAAAAGCATCGACATAAGGTTGTCACTAGCTTCCAATACATCTTGGTTCAATCTGCGGATCATGGTTGTCAAAAGTGCCAACATACTGGTTTGCATTTCTTCCAATTCGGCACGATCCTCCATAGACAACGCCAGTTGTTGGTGAGCAATAGTTTGTTCCAATTTCGACAAGATTTCCATAGCAATACTTTGCACTAAAGGTGTAGCATCTTGTCCAGAATTTTGTACAAACACAGAAAGGGCTTCAAAAGCAGCATCTCTGGAAGTGGCATCTTTATCAGGTTTGTTGGCCAATTGGATGAAGATTGGAACCAAATGATTCATATATGGTGAGATTGGAGTCGAAGGAGCAGTTGGTCCCTCAGTACATAACTGTTCTACCAAATTCATGAAAGTCCAACAACAGTTAGTAGCCACTTTAGAGTGATCTTGTAACCCAATAACCAAGGCTTCCAAGATTCCTTGTAAAGACAGGTCAATATCAATGGCACCAATGACTAACTCAGCAATTCTCCCCAAACACCAAGCAGCAGTTTCTTTAACTTGTAAAGATTCGTCTGCAATGAGCTGTTCGATGGAAGGTAATGCGTTTGTAATAGGACCTTTCAACTCTTCGAGCTCAGGACCATCCAAAATGGAACCGAATGCCATCAAGGCTGCTTCTCTTTCTCTCCAGTTAGTTGAAGAGATGTTGGCCGCCACAAAGTCCAAAGTACTCTTGATAACATAGTTCCCTGTGTTTTGTGCAAACAATTGAACGCAGGCACCAGCAGCCATAGCAACACACCAATCGTCGTCCTCAGCGTCCTCATTTTGTTTGGTCAACAATGACAATAACGTAGGATAGACATCGTTCAATCCCACCATGGCAAAGTTGTAGCTCACCAACGATTCATCATCTACACCGTATTCGTTTCTTTGCATGGAGTAGTCCAACTCTTCTTCACACACAGAAGACCAGAACTCAATAGCCATACAGGCCACTCTTTCATTAGAACTTCTCATACCGGACACCGTCAAGCCATAAAGGGCTTTTTCCATGTATACCTGCATGTATCTGTAGTATAAAGACATTATCTTAGCCAAACACCCAAATGCAGCTTCTTGAAGGTCAACACTGTCAGCTTGAGTGGCTTCGCATACTACTTGCATGATATAGTTTCTTTCACCATCTTTGGTGAAATTGAACTTGATAAACTCTAATGAGTTGACCAACGCATTCAAAGCCGTCAACCGCACGTCGTTATTCTTTTCTTCAGATTGAGCACCTTGTACAATGGCAATCAAGATCCCGTTAGCTTGAGCCAATACGTTTGGATCATTGGGGTTTAAAGTCTCACAGATGTACCCGATAGTCAACAACGACACTTTCTTGATATAATCTTCTTTTTCCAACTTTGTGTTTTCAATGATGAAAGGAATCAAGGTAGGCCATTGGTTCAAGGGTAACTCTATATCTGCAATAGCAGCCACTAATTGAGCAGCGGCCCTGCCAGCGCTAGCATCTTTGGACATCAATGCGTTAAGGGCATTCTCTTTGATGTTCAAAGTGGAAGATTGTTCCAAACTGAGCCACCGTTCTTGTAACCTTCGCTTGGTGTTGATGTCTTTGGCAGTTAAAGCATTTTTAAGGGCAAGACCAGCCAACATTCTCACTTGGGTCTTCGCCTCCTCGTTTGCTAACGCACTCGTCAAAAGCGTAAGATATTCATTGAAATGGTTTTCGGAAGCATCAGAAAGTTGGGTTTCTGCAGTGGCCCTAACAGCTGGGTCCTGACTGAGAATGGCGTTTTCCAATACTTGTAAAATATCCATTTTTCAACTAATGTGTCGGTTTGGATATAATATGGTATGCAATTGCTTTTAAAAAACTTCTTTGATGGGGGTTTCGTTCGCAACTTTCTTTATACAATTGCCGCGTTTCTTTCACCGGGAGACAATCAAATATCCAGTAAACTTATCCACTGATAGATCACCGAACTAACTGTTCAAACTTGTTGATTGAATACACGTAAAAGGAAGTACGTTAATGTTTAAAACCTCCTGAAAGATTTAGTATTCGAAGTTTTTTTTTCTTTCAAGTTCAATTTCGTTTGTGATTTCGCACTGATTCGGCGTGCGCCACCTGATTTTTTTGGTAGCTTGCGAGACGACTCCGTGACCCGCGGTGCGGCGCAAGCGGGAAAAAAAATGGTGCCAGGGTGGCAGTAAATTGGCGCAACATTACTACGAATTTACTACGATCTAATTACCAAACGGCTGAACCTCAATTATCTACATCATTTACTAGAAACCATGGAATGTAAGTCGGTGAGGGTTTCGTCTTTCTTAAGTGTCCCCACAGACGCAGCAGTGTTATCTGCAGACTCCGAGGCGTCCGCAAAAGTCTCTTCTGTGGCATCTTCTTTGTCTTGCTTTTCCATAGCCAATTTTTTCAATGCTTTCTCTCTGGCTTTTAATTCCAATGCTTTCTTCTCCAATAAAGCGGCTCTGGTGGCTAATTCCTTGGCACTGGCCATTTCCATCTCTTGAAGCTTCTGTTGTCTTTCCAAGATCCGTTCGTGTCTGATCACATAAGGCACAGTCTCACTGATTTGTCTTAATTGGTTCCGTTGTGGGGCAATCGATAACCGTTTGAAAGCAGAATTGTTGGTGTTCAACTTATGTGGTGATTGGTCCAACGATACCGTGGATGTGCTGGACACCAAGCTGGCGTTGTCCTTCAATTTGGGCGAGGGCATATCATCCTGCTCTAATAACATGGATTTAGGTTTTTTAGACGAAGTAGAAGACGTCACCGACGTGGTATCATCGTTCAACATAGCAGTGCTGGAGGTCAATTGGGCCAAATTCGACATCGACGGAATGGTGCTGGAGTCCCGCATATGGTGGTTGTGATCGTGCGTGGTGTCCTGGTAGTCTTCTTCGTCAATGCTGCCTCTGCCAGTAACTTTGGTCAATCTTTCGGTTCTGTAAGATTCATATAAGAAATCGTGAGTTAAGTCCTTCAAGTCTTGCAAGTGACTGCCCAACAACACCGATTTCAATATGCTGAAGTCACTATATTTGGGATTATTTATATCCACCAATCCCCAAGGGTATTGTCTGGCTTTAATAATTCTAGTACCCGAAGCATCTTTGACCTCGAATTCGTCTTCACTGCTTATTATAGCAAAAGGCTGGATCTTGGCCAAGTACTTACACTCCTGGATCAACTCGTAGTCTTCTTCTTCGTCGTACTCGTCGATAAGGTTATCGAACTGGAAAATAGGAATATTGAATTTTTCAATATCGGTTCTGACCTGTGCTTTGAAATACTTCAATTCTTCTTCGGTAAAGGAGTCGGCCTTGGAGATGACGGGAATGATGTTGACATACTTCGACAACTTTTTCATGCAGCTGATATCCAATTCTTTCAATCCGTGGCCACTGGAAGTGATGAAATATAACATAACATGCACTCTGGTATCAACAAACCTAGGGTTTCTTCTGATTCTGGTTTCTTCGGCCAACACCAAATCAAATTGCTGTTTCAAGTAGTTTTCAATCTCGTTGAAACACACTTCGTTGTTCAAATTGTCTCCATACCCTGGGGTATCTATGATGCTCAACTGCAATTTGACGTTGGCTTCATCGACAATCTCCACTTTTGTTTCGGTCAAGGCGATCCCGGGCTCTTCGTTGGCGGTGGTGGGATCAAAGTCATTCCTGGTCAAAATGGCGGTGTTTGGTAATGCCACGTTCTTGGCAGAAGTGAAGGAAATCGTCTGAGTGTCGGTGACGGTGGACTCGAATCGGTGGGATAAAACGTTCTTGTTGAGTAAACTGTTAACAAAAGTGGTCTTCCCCACACCCAGTTCTCCAACCACCATGAAAGTAAACTTGATCCCCTTTCTGGCATCTTTCCTGTAGTTAATCATTGGCGAATTCGACACCATTGAAGGCGATTCGTAGGTGTAATCATCCATGTTTGTTGAGTTGTTGTTTTGGAAAGTTTCATTTGGAAACGCACGCGTTAAGGGGAAAATTTTCGCTACAGTGAAAGTCACGTGGTGTGTATCGCGTGACCCTTTCCATCGGATGAGGGTGTATATAAACAGGTGGACCCCCAGTTTTCACAAAAAATAGTTTAACTAGTTTTTTTTTTTGGTAAATTCTGTGCTGATGTTTAAAACGTTATCTGCCAAAGCTGCTACACAGCTCGACCAAGAGCTCATGTCCACGGGGGCTTTTTCTATTGATCAATTGATGGAATTGGCGGGGCTTGCTGTGGCACAAGCCATATACAAAGAGTACCCGCCATCGAGCAATAATGATAAAATATTGGTTTTGGTGGGCCCTGGGAACAATGGTGGTGACGGTTTGGTGGCTGCAAGGCACTTGAAGCTTTGGAAAGGCTACGAGCCCATTTTTTATTACCCTAAGAAAACAAACAAGCCATTGTACACCAACCTTGTGACCCAGTTGAAGGACTTGGAAGTGCCGGAAATCAGTGACGTGAAAGAAGTGGAAAAATTGGTCAGTGGCGGCGGAGTCAAGTTGATTGTGGATGCGTTGTTTGGGTTTTCGTTCCATCCGCCGATCAGACCACCTTTTGACGAGTTGATCAAGTTCTTGTGTGAAAACCACCTCAAGGTGCCACCAATTGCTTCTGTGGATATTCCATCCGGGTGGGACGTGAACGATGGACCCATTGCGGGCCAGCCAAATATCAAGCCTACGATGTTGATCAGCTTAACGGCACCAAAACCTGCAGCTGCTAGGTTCTTTGGTGATAGCAGTGTAGTGCACTATTTGGGAGGTAGGTTTATCAACGACAAGATAGCAGAGAAGTACGGCATAAAGGAGTTGGTGGAAAAATACGAGGGCAACGAGTTAATTGTGAAGTTGTAACGAATTTGAGGGTGTTTGGAGCATGGGAGGCAGTCAAAGGGTTGTTTGGGCAGTGCACTAGAGTCGAGAGGAGACTGGAGTCAGAGGAGACTAGAGTCAAGAGAAGACCAGGGTCAAGATGATTGTTCATATGGGCACTAGGGCCAAGAGTGTTGTTTGGTATAGGGACACTGAAACGGTTTACAGGATAGCGATGGAATGAATGAAACAGTGAAATTGATGAAAAGAGTCATGACAGCAGAAGTGAAAGAACGATGGAGAAGAGATCCAGCAGCTTCTACAAGACTATAAGTGTTTGTGACACTAGACATCCACCGTGTAAACGTACTTCAAGAGAAACATACTCGATACAGAGTTTGTTTGGCCCTTCGATGGCGTTTGGTCTAATTGCTCTATGAATTTTGCAGCCATGCCATTCAATAAGAAACATCACGTGACCTACACGGTGCACATGATCTTTATATACACTACTGCCAACAATAGTGGACCTTGGCTCCCCCGCTACCCCGACCAATAGTCACGTGTATGTCCCATTTGTGCCCTGCCCAACACCAACTCTATATAAAAGGCAAATTCCCCCAGTTTCATTTAGCCACATTATTATGATCTCCTTGACAGCTTTGGCCATCATATTAAGTACACCATTTCATGTTGTTGTGACAATCTTCAGGCACTATCTTGGTGTATCCAGATTCCACAAGTACAAAAAAAGACTTTTGATATGCATCAAGTTGACTATATTCAGGCAAGTGTTGAGTGTGCCTCCCAATGATACCAAGTATCTTGTAACTCCTTCAATTGAGTCGGTGTTAAAAACTATAAAGCTGCAAAACCCCGCAGTGATTGGCACACTTTCTCACTATGGAGAAAAGTATGGGCCCTCGGGGTACTGGCTCCATAAGGATGATACAAGAAGCACATCTGACCCAATTGTTATTTACCTCCACGGCGGAGCTTACCTATTGAAGACAATACTGGAACAGATGAAAAATATGATTGCAGTGCTGAAGCTCATAGACCCTTCGAAAAAAGTGTCTGTTCTACACGTGGAGTACGATTTGGTTGCAAATGGGTTCACTTTTCCCAGACAGGTGAGGCAATTGGACAGTGTATACACACGGTTGGTGGAAGAAGGCAACACGAACTTTGTGTTGGCAGGAGATTCTGCTGGTGGCCATTTTGCAATCACGTACACCGAGTTTATCCGGTTGAAAAAACCCTACTTGCCATACCCTAGTAAGTTGGTGTTGATTTCGCCTTGGGTGAATTTGGCAGTCGACGAAAGAGACTATAAACCGGGCTTGTCCTACTACGAACTGAGACACCGGGATTATATTGGATACGAGGCATTCAAGAAGCCAAAGAACGGTTTGATGTTTATTGACGACGAACATAGGGTCGACCATTCTTTCCTTGATTGGTCTTATAGATGTCCTGTTGACTGGAAGAGGAACCCGTTTTTCACCAACCCCGATAATGAAGTGTTTGTTGTGTACGGAGAACACGAATCGTTCAGGGACGATATAGATACTTGGTTGCGGCAGATCTACGAATTGCCCAAGATCCCATACGAAACGTCCAACGGTAAGCAGATTCCTGAGTTTTCTTTTACTTCTCAAGAAGAAGGGAAACCCAAATTGACTGCATATGTTGAACCTTGGGGTGTCCATGATGCGTTCTTCTTGCTTGAAGGAGATTTGCTAGACAAGTATAAGGATTTTGATCAACTACCAGATGAGTCTTACTTCACTGCCAAAAGATTGGTGAAGTTCTTCAACGACCATTTGTAAGCCACCAGTGTCAAGGCTGTGGATTGTGCTCTCTAGCTTCTGGTCATATTCTGCTTCAAAGCCTTGTGGCACCTGTATTTCTTATAGTGAAATGTAGATACCTTGAAAACTTGACCCCTCGATGCCATATTATCTACCATGACCTTCAAACATCTTGCACACTTCTCCTCCTGCACATAAGTAGTGGTGGCTGCATCAAACTGTCAAAGAAGCATCGGCCTTAAGAGCGAGGCCCAAATGTTGCTGCAAAAATCCCGCAACGGCTGGTCCAAACCTGTTTGAAAGTCTTTTCATTGGGTTCCAGCGGACCGGTTGTTAAGGTAGTAGTCGGTATTGGTAGTCCTGGCTGAACCGGTGACACACAGAGAATCTGGAGTATGCAGCCTTGTTGGTGGCCACACAAATGGTGCATTTCTCAGATGCCCCCAGAACTCCGGCCCTGGACACAGCGGTGCCCCCGCTGGCTGCGGAGGAGATGGCAATAATATGCCAGTTCACCAATGAAACCTAGTATATATAATAAGTTTTTTGCCGCCAATTTGTGCATCTGATCATATTTTCATAATGCTTTCTTTTGGTGGTATAAGAGTTTTATTGGGCATTCCTTTCCATGCCCTTCTGGAGATCATCAAATACACATTTGGTGCAACTGGCTTCAGAAAATACAAAAACAATCTCAAAACCTGCATCAAGTTAGCTGTCTTTAGAAGGGTCTTGTGTCTCCCTCCTGGGGATTTCAGGTATGTGATGTCCACTCCTCTTGACACCTTAATGGCGTCCATCAAGGCGGAATACCCTGATGTGATTAATTCGCTTTCCCATTACGGGGAGAGCTATGGGCCCTCCAGTGTTTGGCTTCACAGGGATGATAACAGGACCTCATCGGACCCTATTCTCATTTATTTACATGGGAGCGCTTACACCTTGAAAACGCAACCGGACCAAATCAAGGACATGGTTGGTGTTTTGAAGTGCATTGACCCATCGAAGAAGTTGTCTATTATACTTTTGGATTATGGTTTGGTAAGCGAGAGAGTCCTTTTCCCAAAGCAAGCGGAACAAATGGATGATTTGTATTCTCAATTGTTGAAAGACGGCAACACATACTTGGCTTTACTTGGTGATTCTGCTGGTGGACATTTGGCTGTTACTTATCTCGAGTACCTCAGATTGAAAAGACCTGAGTTTATTACTCCGAAGATTGTGATTTTGATTTCTCCATGGGCATGTATGGGAACAGATGAGTCTGACTACAAGCCAGGTAAGTCCTACTACGATTTAAGACACCGCGATATCATTGCATACGAGGCGTTTGTTAAGCCGAAGAAAGGATTGAAGTTCATTGAAGATGAAACTAAAGTTGATCATTCATTCCTTGATTGGGCTTACAAGGTCCCTATCAACTGGAACGAAAACCCATTTTTCAATAACCCAGAGAATGAATTTATGATTATTTACGGGGAAGATGAAACTTTCAGAGATGGCATTGATAATTTGCTTCACCTGATTTACGATTTACCGGAAATTCCTTACGGAACATCTAACGGTAAGCAAATTCCAGAGTTGAGTTTTACCTCCCATGAAAATAATAAAGCCAAATTGACTGCTTATGTTGAAGCTTGGGGTGTACATGATGCCTTCATCTTTTTCGAAGAAAATTTCATCGAGAAGTATAAGGACTTTGAAAACCTCACAGACGAGTCTCACTTTGGTGCCAAAAGATTGGTGAAGTTTTTGAGAGACACTTTGTGAGTAGTCAGCTGGTGCATATCAAAATGAAAGACCTCTGGTTATACTCGAGAGCCTTTTCTGGAACGTAGACCAGCATATCAGTTTTAATTTTTTGCAGCCATTTTAAATTGAAGGTACAGTAGACGGCTAAACGCAGTAGTAGATTACAAAAGAAATATTGTTACTTAGTACATTAATGATACACTTAATTACATAATATTTACAACGAAGTTATGGAAGCCACATGGAAGGAGTTAATGGTACAACAAAATGAATGAAAATATAATGACAATGAATGACGGACCAAATCAATGGTAAAATGACGATGAGCTTCTTCTGAAACCTTGCTTCAAAAGGGCATGGATGTCCTAGAAGTAAGTTCTGCTATACCGGTTTCCCCTGGTATTATTACGTTCCAACAAAATCTGCTGGGTCTCTTTCTCTTTCACAAGAAAACTTGCAATAGAATTCTTCATCTTCACTTCTTTACTTGTTTCTGAAGAAGGAGACCCCAAACTTATAGGCTGAGTCACTGATCTCTGGGGAGTAGAAAGATGGGAACATGTGTCTTGAGGAGTAGGAGGAAGCTTCTTGGGCGTGGACACTATTCTAAGGCACTCTTGTTGGGCAGGAGGATCAGAAAACCGGACTTCATGTTTGGAAGTATGGGAGAATGCGCTTTGTGTAGGACTCAGGATTGGTGTATGCAACTGCTGCGGTGGGGCTTTGTTCTTGTTTGTAGGAGTGTAGGGCTGGCTGGTTGATCTGTATGGATTGGACTTGAGCTTCTCCACTGGAGGAGCGTACCGGGAAGCAGAGTAGTCCTTTGGCGAGTCAAGACAGTAGCTGAAAGGTCGCTGTCTGACAATATGCTTGATCTCGTTTTTGGCTTCCCATAAACTGTTGGTGGACATACAGGACATGGAACTAATATTACTAACAGAAGCCTTGTTTTGGGGACATTGATAGAAGTCCTGTGGCATACTGGTGGTGTGTCTGTGGCCACGGGTAAATTTGGAGGATGGCTGCAAATTTGGCTGCAAAAGCTGTGAAGGTGCGGCAGTCTCAGTATTAGGGACGCTTGCTGTAGTCTTAACCTCTGTGGTGTCTTTCGACTTCTTGTCCCTTGTCTTCTTCAACACCAATGGTGGTGTGGGTAACGGAGAAGGAGGAAGGGGAAGGTCTTTGTCCTTGTTCAAAGACAGATTTGAAGCGGGCATATTCTTGTAGAAGGAAAGGAGGCTGTCCAGGTTCATGGGAGATGCAGTCGTGGTATTAGAGAAGCCTTGGCCCAAGGACACAACGCTGTTGCCGATGTTTGAATCCCCTCCGTCAGAACTGAATAAACTGTCTTTGACACTAATCATATCATCGAAGTAGCTGTTGTGTGTGACAGGCTCATCGATGTAGTGTTCAGAAATATTGGAAATGGCCGACCCAGAGTACACACTGGAGGACTCCTCTTGCTCATTTTCATAAAATTGGACTACTTCAAGGATCGACTTGGCGTCTTCGTGGCTGCTTTGGGTCATACAAGAAGACCTGGAGTATTTGGACTTATTGCATGAGAAAAGACTGTCAATATCGTCATCGTCGTCGTCAACAATATACTTAGTAGTAGGAGATGCTTGGGGGAGGAAGGGGAAAGTAGCTACACGTGTGGCTCTGGGGGAGTTGTTGACGGTGGAATGAGGACTTTGATATGAATGAAGCGATAAGCGGGACAAATCTGATTGGTATGACACTGGCGACGAGGGAGTGTATGTTTGAGCAAGGGGAAGTTCGTCAGGATGCAAATTTTGGTCCATAGCTTTCTCTAAGCTTTCGTGTGTCAGGTCTTCCTGGTATTGTAGACCATCTTGTAGACCATCTTGCGGTTGCTCTTGTGGTTCTTGCTGGTTTGACACACACCGGGGTACCAGAGGCAACTCTTTAGATGTCTTGAATAAGGGCATACTTGAAATTCTTTTTTTATCGATCACCACCTTGGGTTTGGTGACAAATCTCTTGAATTTTCCATTCTTCTTGAATATTGGGAGGCCCGGGATATCATCTAGATCGTACTGATAAGCAGGTCGATAACTATTTATGGCGTGCGACAAGTCCAAAGAGTCCATGGAGTCGAGGGCAGCGGGACTAACGCCGGGAATATCATACGACGATAACCTCTGCTTGTAGTTCATAGGACGCACAGTTTAATATGAAAAGGTAAGGGATCAAGATAAAGAAAAAAAGAAGGAAGTTGATGGTTTATTAATGGCCCCAAAAAAAAACGCTTGCTGGTTAATTGTTGCGAAAAAGGTAATTGCGGCTCAGAGCTGCTATTTTTGCAAGGGGCCAGAACAAAGAAACGAAATTGTAAAAATAGCCAAAAACTATAATAAGCGCTGGCTGGGGTTCAAAATGGAAAATTCTGTAATGATATATTTAGTGCCACACAGGAAGAACAAGGCTCTGTTTAAGCATAGGTCCCGTGGTTATTTTTATAAAAAAAACTCAGCGGCTCAAAACTCGCTTACGATGCGATATTTTTAGAGATTTAAAGCAAAGGAGCAACGTTAAATATTGCATCTGCGTTATCTGTGTGATGAATTCCCTCTTATCTCCTTGTATTTACACGGTTTGTATCTATGCCCATTCTCCACACACTTTTTGCTGCTAGTTTAGCAACTTAAAGTCTAGACTTAGCCGAAGCTTTAAAAAGGGCCCTGGTGCCAAAAAGGGACACTACGTAACAATGACAATTCTGCCTATGTAAATAGGCATTGAATTGAGTTTCGAGTAGTGTTCCTTGCCCCTGTTGCATAATTAAACTTTTAAAGCAAGGGTGCTTCAGTTTTCCATGACTTACTGTTTGCAGTTGCAACTCACTACCGTTTTGTGAATTTCACAATTTTAGTGTGATAAGAAACATGACTAGATACAAAAAGTGATGTGCTGCAAAGTACGGTAGAATACACCATACGTACTCGAAGTCCTGGTTGGCTGCAAAAAGCATGTAGCATTGGATGTACTAGTATGCCAGGCCAAAAAGTCGTGTACTCACAAAACTGGTTATGGGGTTCGGAAGTGCTGGGGAAGACGGGTCGTGTATTTTCGAAAAAGCTCGTCTAACTCGAAAAAAAAAACTAGTGCGTATCAAGGCGTGCATAAACCACTTCCCCGAGAAAAGGCGTGTATTCACCGATCACCCAATTAATTAATTACATTTCCTATTTAGTCGCTTTTTCTAAAATTTACTTTCCTAATTAGGAGATTGTTTACAAACTGGCTTCTACAATATAAATCATCTAAAAC
Organism: Yamadazyma mexicana; assembly: GCA_030569415.1. Taxonomy (NCBI): domain Eukaryota; kingdom Fungi; phylum Ascomycota; class Pichiomycetes; order Serinales; family Debaryomycetaceae; genus Yamadazyma; species Yamadazyma mexicana. Next base: position 97,471 of record JAJMLA010000010.1, read on the forward strand.
CCCCCAAAAAAAGAAAACACAAAAGTAATACCACAAGAAGCCATTCTAATCTTCAATGCCCATCGCCTTACCGAGAAAGTCGGACGACTTAACCAAAGAACATCTTGAAAAAGATGTGGTACAATTTTTCAAACCCAGGAAACCCAAATATACCGTTACATCAATCGGAATTTGTTTCTTTCTCTCCATATTAGTGTTGGTACAAAATCTTGCATATTACAGTTCTGATCCAAGTGCCCAGTTTTCCATTGAAATCGGAAAAGGAAACAACGAATCGGCTATGATTCTTACGGGTATAAGACTGAGTTTACAAATGGTGACTTTTTTAGCAGAGGATTTCAGCTTCACAAACTACACTGGTATTAATGATATCGATACTTTTGACACAGGCACCAAGTTTGAGTTCTTCTACAATGGGTACAGGAAAGTTAGCGGGCACCCATACACCAGAGAGACGTCAGGGTTGAATATTTTTGGGGTTTTTGTGGAAGATGTGGGAGTACAATTAGCTAGCATATCGAAATCCGAAGACCCTGAAAAACTCATCCACAGTTTAACTACCACCTTCAGCCACACAGTGAGGAACTTGGACGAGATGTACCATGACTACAAACGGACAGGGGAGCTTCCGGGCCATTTTGACGAAACTAAGCTCAAATTGGGCCACAACGCTTACTCTATTGAGAATTACAGTAAGTTTATGGTCAAGTTCCCGGTGATTTCTGCGGTAACGTCGTTGATATCGTGTATGACGTTATTATTGTTGACCAACATGGTTGTGTTTACGCCACGTTTGAGTTATAGGACCCAAATGGCCATGGCATTGGTGCAAGTGCCGCAAAGTTTGACCCAATTCTGTGGCTGGGCCAGTCAATTGAGGTTTTACTACAAGATAGTCAAGGCATCCGGCAGCTTGAACCTTCTTAACATATCCTTGGGGACCAGGTTCTATTGTTTGGGACTCAGTGTGTTGATGACATTGGCTATCCAGGGCACAATGTTTTGGCGTTTGAGAAAATAAGAGCACTATGCTGTATTTATTTTGCAGCCATCAAAAAACGCTCAAAAGAACACACTCGGCTATACCATCACCCAACAATTCTTGCATACGAATACATAATACCATTAACTACTTAAATCTCTACTTCTTGTAAACCTTTTGGAAAGCTTGGTCGAAATCTTCAATCAAATCGTCAATATGCTCGATACCTATACTCAACCTAATCAAGCCCTTGGTGACACCACTGGCCTTCTTCTCTTCTTCGCTCAATTGCTGGTGTGTGGTGTAGTAAGGAGCAATGACCAAAGATTTGGCGTCTCCCACATTGGCCAAATTACTGAAGATTTTCAAGTTGTCTACAACTTGCACCGTAGACTGCTTAAAGTCGTCCACATTTCCTTCAAAAGGCTTGACTTCAATGGAAAGAACAGCACCATAAACTCCTTTGTGCACAAGGTACTTCTTGCTCAATTCGTGAGTACCGTGGCTTGGTAACCCAAGATACGAAACACTGGTGACATAAGGAGATTTTTCAAAGTACTGGGCCAATTTCAAAGCATTTTCACTTTCCCTTTCGACTCTCAAACTCAAAGCCTCTAACCCTTGAATAAACAAGAACGAAGCAAAAGGGTTCAAAGAAGGCCCAGCGTCTCTTAACCCTTCGGTTCTTACGTAGGTAGCAAAAGCGTTTTCCTGGCCCACTGCGTCATTATACACCATTCCATGGTATCCTTCAGATGGTTCACTGAACTGTGGGAACTTCTTAGGGTATTTGGCCCAAGGGAACTTTCCGGAGTCCACCACAATACCTCCAATAGCAGTACCATGTCCGTTGATCCATTTGGTACATGATTGGACCACAATGTGTGCTCCGTGGTCAATTGGACGGATAAGGTACCCAGCAGCACCAAAAGTGTTATCGACAACCAAAGGAACGCCGTGCTTGTTGGCCAAAGCTGCCAATTTTTCAAAGTCTGGAACGTCGTACTTGGGGTTCCCGATAGACTCGACGTAAATGGCTATCACCAGAGAACGCAAGCGACGAAAGGGCCAAGTATTGGGCAGCTTGGCCCGAAGATGTGGCCACAGCACCAGCCCCATTTTCCAAGGCTGCAACACGTTGTTCCAACACCGAGTTGGTGGGGTTGTTGATCCGAGAGTAGATATACCCAGGATCTTTCAAAGCGAACAAATCGGCTCCGTGCTGGGAGTCATTGAATACGAAGGAAGAAGTGGCATAGATTGGTGGTGCTCTGGCTCTGTTGGAGTCAAGTTCTTGTCCTGCGTGCACTTGCTTGGTCTCGAATCTCATAGTGTATCAGATGTTGTACTTTGTCTGTCAAAATAAGGAGAAATAACCTCTTTATGTACAACTGTGGATCTATTTTTGATTAAAGGGTGCAAATTGCGTTAGCCGATGCGGCGTGGCGTGGCGTCACCGCACGCGGGGTTTGGCAAGATCTCGTGAGAGGTTAGGGCACTTGGACAAGCGGAATGTGAGAGGTTTGAAGGGAGGTGCACACCATCTAGGATGGTGTAGGAATTTGCACACGTGAATGGCTTGTGATATGACTTTAAGTGTCCAGTGGCAGAATTTGCATATTTTAAAGGGCCCTTCTCAGACAAATAGTATGCAGGACAGTAAAATGTAGAATGGCTTTTGCCGACGAACATAGTCCCAGGTTCTTGTTCAAGAGGAGTGGCTAGGTAGTTGTGGCCCAGGCGCCGAGAACTGTAGTGCTGAAATATGGGTTGTAGTGAAATACGGGTTGCAGTGGACTATGGGTTGTAGTGAACTATGGCAGGTTGTAGTGCTTGCTGTAAGCTTACAATATTTGGCCCTTGGTGCTGTACTAGCGTACAGCCGTCTTTATGAATAAGGAAGGTAAGGCATCAAGGAAACAGGCTATGGGTCAAGGAGCCGAATTTTGTCCAAAGGTCAATTTTTTTTCATTTCGCAGTTTTGTACGAATACCTGATCAGATGTGGGTGTAAAATTTGGCCGTGAAAACCTAACCAAAAAGCCTAGTTCGGCAAAGCCGCCGTGATTAAATTGGCCCTTTACCGCTGTAAGAGGCATCAAGTACGAAAAGATGTGAAAGCCGCCGCTGTTGATCACCCCGTCGACTTTCCCAATATGGCGGTATTATCGAAACCAAATTTGAAGATGAGCCTAGCTAGAACTTGTTCGAGTTCGAAAAAGACCAGCTTTAATGATACCCGAACTGTTTTGGTCTAATACCAAAGGCGAATACCGTCCATAGATCCCCCTTGGTTCAGTAGCACCAGGCATTTGGTCAAAATATCTTATCGCTGCTGCAAATACCCCAAAAAGGAAACAACCGCCAGTGTACGGAATTTGTTGATCCCAATACCGCAGTATAAATACACCTTGATCTTATCGAAAAAAGCTCTCCAGATACTTCAGCATTGCACATGTCCTCTCTTAACATAAAAAAAGACAGACTTATCGAAACTATCCACTCAACTGCCCAATGGGGGGCCAAAGGTGTTTGGGGCCCTAGATCCACTGACACTGGGGTATGCAGACTTGCGTTGTCTGATCTAGACAAAAACGTCAGGGACTGGTTTGTGTCAGAAACCAAGTCTCTTGGATGTGAGGTCAAAGTCGACCAAATGGGAAATATTTTTGCTATCTTGCCTGGAAAGAATGAAGGGCTTCCTACTGGGATCGGCTCTCATTTAGACACCCAGCCTACGGGTGGAAGATACGATGGGATCTTAGGGGTATTGTCCGGGTTAGAGGTGTTGAGAACTTTGAAAGAGAACAACTACGTGCCCAACTACCCCATCGCAGTGGTCGATTGGACAAATGAAGAAGGAGCCCGGTTTCCTAGGTCAATTGTGTCGTCATCGGTGTGGGCTGGTCTCATACCTTTGGAAGAAGCTTCAGCCATTGAGTCCATTGGCGATGACGTGCCCGTTTCTATGGACCAGGAATTAAAGAGAATTGGCTACAATGGGCCAGTGGAATGTCTGTACAAGGCCAATCCATTAGCGGCTCATTTCGAGATTCATATCGAACAGGGTCCAGTGTTGGAGAATGAGAAAAAGAAGATCGGTGTTGTCACTGGGGTGCAAGCCTACACCTGGAACAAAGTCACCGTTACAGGTAAAGCTTGCCATGCCGGTACTACGCCAGCAGCCACACGGTCAGATGCTCTCGAAACCGCCTGTAAGATGATTTTGAAGGGTATAGAAATTGCTGAAAAACATGGCGGTTTGGCTACTGTGGGTGTTTTGACTTTGGGACCAGGCCTGATGAACGTCATTCCTGACACTGTGACTTTTTCCTATGATGCAAGACATGTGGAAGATGACAAGCTTGAAACCATTGTTCAAGAAGTAAAATCTACTTTTGCAGCCATTGCCAAAGAAGGAAAGAACACCAAAGAGTCCAAACCTTTAGCCATGAACTGGGAACACTTGCACACGTCTCCATCTGTCAAGTTCAACGAGACAAATATTGCAACGGTGAAAGAAAGTGCCATTGAACTTTTTGGCGAAGACAACATTAGGGAAATTGTCAGTGGAGCAGGCCACGATAGTTGTGCCACTAACGAAGTGGTTCCTACTTCTATGATTTTCATTCCATCAAAGGATGGTGTTTCCCACAATCCGGAAGAGTACTCTTCTCCCGAAGAGGTTGCCAATGGGCTTCAGGTCTTGTTGAACACCGTGGTCAAGTACGATTTGTTGAGGGCCGAAGGAAAGGTATAGAGAGTATCAAGTTTTGCTCGTAAGCAACTTCAATCGACGTAGAGAAAGTTGTTGAAAGAAGTTGTGTTGTGATCGAATGTCACGCTTGCCAATAGACAAATAGGTTGCTTGAATAAGACACCCATACCTCTGATTTAATCTTGGTAGCATGAGGATTGTGCATTGCGGTGCAATTTGAAACCCTATTACCTTTGAAGTACAGTAGAGCGTTAAACTAGAACCACATAAATGTTGATATAGGCCAACGGGAACGCAGTGTTGTCGTGCTGTTGTCTCAATGCCTTATTCAATCTCATCAGGGCACTAAAGTGATGTTTGAGTGCACGGTCACTATGAAAGTTAGCTTTGTATGTAGATGCCGAAGATTGACAAAAATGGCCACACACCATATGTGTGGGTCTGCAGCTGAAAATTTCTAAGTAAATCTGTAAAAGACCTAGAAGAAAAACCAGTATGCAGCTAGTTAGATCGTGTTCAACAAAATACACAAGATTGAACAAAAACAGCAAAAACCTGTAAGAATATCCAGAATTTCACTCTGCTGCAAAATCTATACTGTAAGCGTGCTTATAACTCATCGTGATCGTGAAAACTGAAGCTCTTTCCATCACAGAACCCTTCAGGACAGTCCATCAGGTGTGCTCTATTTCTGCATTCATCATAAGTATCCCCCTTTTGTTTTCTTGCGTACCTTACACATAATGCCCATGCACCTTGGTTCGTCAAACCAACTTTGTAAGTATCAGCCGGATGATCCACGATGACGCTGTCAGCCCATGCTAAGCCGTTAAGTATGGCCTGCTCACTCGTCTTAGTGGTACATTTGTGTCCCTTCTTGGCACACAGTTCAGCAAAGACGTAACCCTTACTGTACTCCCATGGCCAGCCGATCGGCACCAAGTCCTCATGTTCACCGCACTTTTTGCAGTTGTCTATGCAGCTTTTAAATCTAAGATACTCTTCAGAAAAGAAGGCAGTCATTATCCAACTGCCAGCATTGGTAAGAGCACGCTCACCAAACTTCAAGACTACTCTGAGGTGGCCCACTTCAGCCTGCCGATCTGCCTCCCTGCGAAGTTTACCGTTCAATGCTAATCCTGACCTGAAAGTATTATCTACATGACTAGCCGTGGTATCAATGACACCTTTTAATAGGGCTTCCCTTTCCAGTAAGTTAACGTCGGCAAGATCAACCTCAAAAACGATACTCTGATTCTTGGTCAAACTGATACCAACTGGCACAGGACCTAAATTCTGCGAAATCGTTACATTGTATGCTTCGCTCAAACCGAAGTAGTCCGTGTTCACCCAACCACCGTCAACAACTGGTGCATTAGCAGGGTTCACTAAGTTAAGTACAAAACTGGTCACAAACTTGACGAACAACAAGGCTAAATCGACTGAAACCATTTTCCCATATGAGAGAAATGCCTTTTGTATTTTTTTCTTCGGGAAAGCAGTCGACTTTTGACAAATAAGAGGGCACACGATGACATATATATTATGAGCGCTTTTCATCGTAACTGTATAATATTTTTCCTGAACAGTGAAAGGAGCCAAGAAATTTAAGAAACGTCAAAACCTGGATTTGACAGCTGGCTTCTGTCTTCGTGCCATACTTGCCTAATTAGTCTATGCTTGCCTAATAAGTCTATGCTTGCCTAATGGAGCGAAATATATGGCTTACAATTTATTTGGCTTGTCTCTCCAATGGATGAAATATCACGGTTTGGTGTAATTGCTTTTTTGGCAAAGGTTTTCTTTAGAAGAAAAGAACTACAACTTTGGAGGCCACTGTTGGAGAGAAAGGAAGATTGTTGTTGGCGCTAGAGTGCAAACTGAAGGATGTTGTCAAATAATTGAGGAGGGACGAGGAAAGAAGCATCACATGTAGGGATGCTTATAGAATAAATACCCTCTAGCATTCAGAGATGAGCAACGGCAATGGGAAAGAGTGAATGAAATATAATTGTTCATTGAAAGTACCGTAAAGATTTAGTGAAATAATATTTTATTGAAAGCACCATAAAAAGTAAGTGAAATGATCGTTCGTTAAAAGTACCGTAAAGTAGTATAAATGCCCATAAAGTTCATGTCGATAGCCAAACTCACAAAGCCACAAGCGCACCTATGATAAGCATAGACACCAAAGCAGCATGCTTAGCACTCAACCTTGCACCAGACGATTTCTCTTTGTCCTTTTTCTCTTCACCCACACTGCGGGCCACCCCCAAGTCAGTGGACAAGACATCAAACTTGAGATCTCCTTTGGTGTAATCATAAGTCTTTATTTCCTCTGTATCTTTGTCTTTGAAAAGACACCCCTCATAGTCACACGCTATGGCGAACTTTGTATCGTCAAAGTCTACCAAGAACAGCATATTGGTTATTTGTTCGTATAGTAGGCGACACACTTTATTTTATAGTTTTTGCACAATGTTACGAGCGACGGGACAATGCACATGAGCCCCGAAACGGCGTAAAATTTTCGTGAGCTACGGCTCTCTGGTCATACGGTATTTTTCAACAATTTTGCAAGTCTCACTCTCAATCGGGAAATTTCGACTTTCATATCACGGTTAAACGTGCCATGGCGAATGAGAAGTCAGGCTTGGCAGAAACATAATAAAATAAGTGACGCCTTACATTAGTGGTTTTTTGAGTGTAAAATTTATTAAATCTAAAGAAACTATATTATCGTCTAACTTTTACTATCTAGTCCAAAGAAACCCCCACAAATACAGTAAACATCAAAATCCATATCATGAAGAACGCTCTATTATAGTTTTTTGAAGCGGCAGAGTTACTTACAGGCTTATGGTTGAAAGAATAGTTACCAGTGAATTGGAATTGAAAAGTGGTATAGTTCTGGTCACCTGAACCGTCTCCTTCAAATGTCACATTATAGGTGGGAAGGTCCAGACTATTGGATCTCAACACACATCGCAGGGACGAGCAAACCACATGCAGACTTATGGTTTCGTTAGACATTATGTGTGTTGAAAGATTTAATGGGAATAGTAGGGCCTTTATATGATACAAATCCGGCTGACATTTATTTTCTCCGTTTAAGCTTTTTTGGGAATGTCATTTTGAGCCCTTGCACACTTTACGCCGTGGCACTCGTGTGACCGGGTCATATTGCCTAAGGGCATCATGCACTAAGCACGTAATTCAAGGCGTTCTGACGGGTCTCGTATTGGTGGCTGAATCGATGGAAGGGGCCACCGAATGACTATTTTATGCGAGAGCTGAGCGTGTCCGTTGATAAGAGGATATTAGAGAATTGAAAGCCTCTTTTCGTATATTCAAAGCCGTAGTAGACCCGTGAAATTTCATACCAAGAACACTTTTTGAGTTCAGACATGCAATAGCTTAATCTGTAGTTTCAGGAACCTTCTGTTTTTATAACCGACGTCTGTAAAGGTAAAAAGTTTTGGGTTACGACAGAGCTGTACGTAAACGCAGATAAGAGGTTACGAGCCCGAATTCTCTCAATATTTGCCAAGAGTTTATAGGGCCTTATATCGGAGGTGCCTCGTCGACATTTCCGCTTTTATCACAAACGTGTGATGATGACCTTGTTTTGGCACTCGTAGAGGGTATTACACTGAACTGTGAAAAAGACAAGGTGGTATAATATTCTTCACGAATGCATGGATTGCGAGAATTGGCCCTGTAATGACTAAGCGAAAGACCGGGGCCCTCAAAGGTGAATTTATAAGCCAGTCTTGTTGATTTCTCTAAAACACTTACAAGGTGAAAGACTTTTGCACAGAAGAAAAATTCCAGCATTGCAGCTCACAGTTTATAGAAATATATTGTAAAAGAAGGTGTTTCTATCTGTTGAGTGTCCAACCACCTTTTGCAGAAGGCCCGAAGAGAGTATCCTTTCAGATGCATTAGTTCAGGAGTTGCCTAGACTCAACAAAAAAAGCGAAGACTCAAGGGCCGAAGCTACAGATATCATGTATATGAAACACCAACCTTTTACCTAGCAGGCTTACTTGGCCCAATATCTTTCTATTTCTGTTAGCATTATATCAAAGTGTACTCCTAGGAAAGTGCACGGCTAATTGACCTGTATTCCGTTGATTGAGTCTACGCAGTTGTGGAAATTGATCAATACTTGCGTTCAAAGATTTAGCAGCCAATATTATAATAATGTCAGTTTTATCTATTATCCATTGGTTCTTATCATTAGACGTCAAAAAAAGAAACAAAATCCAGACTCGGTCCGTTACACTGAAACAAGGAAAGGGAATGAATCAATGACTAGCGTTGTTAATTCCTACCTAACTCTGAAGGGGCATCTTAGCTCCAGTCCCTAATGAGTTATCAACACACTACCAAATTGAATATACGTCGAAATGCCCCGAAAGAACTAAGATTATGGTTGTGAGAAACGTAAAGAAAGCTTATTAAGCATTCAGGGCATTGAATAGTCGAACACCAGATGCCTATGAGCAGCTGCATGTATTGCACCGTCAAAGAGCCATATTATGTTCGAAAACAACAAGACCCTTTATGCAAGAGTCCAACGCTTTAGTCATTAGCAACAAGCCTTGTATTACATACAAAAGGGGTTCGGGTAAAAGTTGTTAGGATGCCTTTAGCTTGAAGTCTCTATCAACAAAAGCCAGCCACCCTTTGAAGCCAACCGTTTGTCTTTCGCTGTAACATGATGGGCTTTGTCAATACCATGTTTAGTCATACGGTGCAAACTATATGAGGTTTTATACATGTATGAAAACAAAAATAAACTCCAAAATATACCTTATAGTTTACTCAAAAATGAAATTCCACCTGTCATCTACAGTCCGATGCTGTCAAAGTGCTGCATTGTTCGTATTACCTGTCACTTTTCGTTGAAAGGCCACCGGAAGAAAAAAGGTTTGCAAAAGCTTAACTCCTATTTTCCTCGTATAGAGTTAATGGTAGGGATAGATATTGTATGTAACCAGCCACAGAAGTTGCAGAATAAGAGAGGACTCAGCAACCTTAAAGGAATACTTGAAACCTGTGGCTGCGATCCCTATGATATTGAATCCTTGTACCGATGAGTATTCTTAAGCAGAGTAAAGCGAAGCTACGTTGATTACTCTGGGATTGAAATTCAATTAAACGCCAGATGATTAATTTTTGTAGTAGTTCAGAAAGAAGTGGCCTACCAAAATCAGACACTCGCCTGGCTTAGGCAGTGGTACAATTGGCCTTTTTCTTTTGAAGTGAATTCGAAAGAAAACACCATAATTGTCCAGTGATAAGAGAGTCACTTTCCCAAAGTTTATAATTTAGGGACACAACGTATGTTATATGAAGGTATATATTTACCCTATAAACACCGTGATAAAACAACTATCCTTTGAGGCCACCTAATTCAGCCTTTTCATCGTCTTGTGTTTCGAAGCCTTTTTTGTTGTCTTCAGTGTACCCTACACATACGTTTTTAAATAATCTGATGCCGAAGCCTCTGTATTTTTTGTCTTTAGTTTTTCCCCAAAAAAGTTCCATGATGTTAACAATACAATCCTAGTTGAGAAACTGCAGGGATGTCACCCAATATTTATACTCCTCCTGGTTTAACACACAGTGCCGTATAGTGGTTTCTTATCAAAGTTAAATGGTCCTTAGTTTATTATAAAACCTTAATGTTTTCGATAAAACCTTTGAATTGTCATTGAGCACGTGCACGCCTTGTAGCTGCCCTACAGGATTATATTGTCAGGAGGACTTTTTTCGGCAACCCGACGGACCTTTAATACTTCCAGAGATGGTCGTAGTTACACCCCAAAATCTGCGTGTATCGCAGATCTGTATTTTGAAAAAATTTGCAGCCTCTAAGGTCATGTTCTGAACACCTCAACAATCCCAATGCCAAACGAGTCATACTTTGTTATTGAATGCGATGTCTGTTAAGATGAGCCTTACCCGGTATATAACCACCGTGACTCTCCGTATGATATTTTATCTCATTTGGCTTTTGCAGATCATGGCCCATTTGCTTTTGGTACCCTTACCCCAAATACAGATACGTCACCCACACAGAAGAGCAAAGTGGCTTGTCCACCAAAGGAGAATTGGTGGCTTCAGACAATCCCTGTTTCGAGTTACGGGTATATACTTAGATGTACTCATACTTCTCAGTTCTATTTTCACTTTTGATCATGTGATCTTACCAACATCTAAACCCATCACGTGATCGGCAAATTACCACAGTCTCCGATTTCAGCGGGAGCAGCGGCACGGAATACACTGGCAAAATCATAGCCGCGCCCTTGGTGCCGTTACGGGACTTTAGAGCCGCTTAGCTAATTTATTCCGTGCCGTCAGCCGTACACTTTTTTCAAAAACTATGCTACATCTTGCCTTTAAACCATATAACTCGTTCGAGTCTATCATACATTCATTACACATTTAAAATTTCTTTTTGTACTCATTAGCGTAAGCACATTGGTTCTTCTCTAAGTGGTTGGTCAACCAATCATCTACCGATTCAAAGTGTTTTTGACACATTCTGCAATTCCCACCGGTTTTAGCTCTTTGGTCTTTTTTAGTGCCATTTGGGTACTGGAAATGGATGGCCTTCAAGTGGTTTTTGAACGTGTCACATCTGCTGAAAATCCCCAGGTTGTGTCCACAATGGTCACCGCTAGTGTGGTTTTTATAAGGACACTTAAACTGGCCTTTATCGCTGCCTATCTCTTTCCAGTGGCATTTAATATGACGGAATAAGTCGTTGGGCCGAGCAAATCCTCGAGAACAGTACTCACATACGTGTGGCCGGGACGTGGAGTTCAAATGTGTCAGTTTGTGGGTGGCCAAGTTGCTGAAAAAAAGCTTGCATTCGGGACACTGTCTCTTCTTTCTGGGTTTCCATTTTTTAGGTTCGGCGGCCGCTGTTTCTTCGTTAGCAGCCTCTTCGTTGGACGTGGGCGATGACGTGCCACTATGAGGTTGAGACGTAGGCGTCTGGGGCGAAAAGGTGCTGTTTTGAGGCGAGAAACTGTGGTCTCTGTGGCTGTGGGCTGCAGGTGGCGTCCGGGTGTGCAAATAAGAAGGCGTAGGCTGCAACAACACCAGATCAGTGGATCCGGTGGACTGGGACCGGCTGGCAAACCCAGAGGCGGGGAACGTTGGCGACACCGACGACGAGGGCGAGAACGTCTGGGAGGACGTGTTTGTGGCAGTTGAGTGGGAATTGGCGTTAACGTGGGGGAGATTCAAATGGGTAATTGACGGAAGAACAACTTTCTGGTGCTGGGGCTCTTGCTTGGGGAGATCCAAGAGCGTGTGAATGGAAGGTAATCTTTGGTTTACTACAAAGTCCATTTTCTTTTATACAAACACAAAAATTGGATAATAAAATTAGTTTTGACAGGATATTGCCGTATATATAGGTACCAAAAAAAAGATTGGTAATAATGTGGTAATAAACAAAAAAATCGCAGCCAAAATGCGGGCATCTAGGCAGTTATTTTTTATTTCTTTTTGGCGGGTGGGTCCAAAACCTGTCTTGACGGGAATTTTTGGTGTGAGTTTTTATGCGGTGGGAGATTTTGGTTCCGATATGTACGGCTAAATAGGGTATGGTTTATTGCCGATTGGCGAGCCAGTATGTGTTTGGTATTTGTGTTTGTAAACCGTATTTGTGGATTCAACGGATCAGTGTCTGTGTTTGTGGACGCCTTATCGGGGTTGTGTTTGGTTTATCTTTCCCTGCTGTGCTGCCTACGCTACACTTCGTCCCGGCTGGTGACATTCCCGGTACCGACGTGGGGCGGCGCCGCGAGTGGCGATGGTGCAATTTTTCTTTTTTTTTTTTTCCATGGCAATTTCCTGTAGGTTTTGCATGGCCGTTCCATAGTGTTCGGACTCCACGGTATTTCGCCTGCCCCAGAATTCTTACCCCTTTTCTCCTATTGAGTTTGGATTTTGTGGTTAGATGGCTTGTGGTTTGTCATGCTCTTCACTACGGCCACAAAGTGCTCTTGTGTGTCCATTTGTACTCGACAAAACTCGCCAAAAAGTGTATCTGAAGGCACGTAAGGCTCGAGTGGCTGACGTGACAAAAATCCCGTATTTTCCAGAGGGTAGGTTTTAGCCGGTGCAACCTGCATTACTGGGAATAGGAGAGATTTCAGGTATGGACGACTTTTTGATTGCGACCCGCATCGGCGAATTTATGGGTGTAAAATACTTCCTTTTATGGACGCAAATTCTAAGGATGTGTCAATTTTCTTGTTTTTGACCACACGGCAGTTGTGCCAAGGGTCTGTGGTGGTAGTCACGTACCAAATTTGCTGGAGAGTTTTGGTGTGCAATTCAAGTTACATTTCTATTTGCGCGTGAACGTGTAACGTCAATACACCCGGCTGAACCATGGCCTCAAACCGGCTTATAAGCAGGATTTATCAGCCTTCCAGTTTCTTGGGGTTCTGGTTCTAAACTGGGTTTCTGGACCTATTTTATTACTAAGGTTTTTTTTTCTCGCTGCGGTCTCTTATTACATCACTTGACACCATGCCTATTATTACTGCTTTTGTGTTTAGGTAAAAATTTCAAACTATAGGTTCTCAATTTTTTCTGGTGTTGTGATTGTTGTACGTTTGTAACCTTGTGTCTTTGCCGTGTTTGCCTGTGTGTTTTCATGCACATTTAAACTTCCGTGTAGTTTTTTGGGTTTGTATTAATAGCAACCTTTTTAGCATAACACCGGTACTTTTTTTAGGACCGCCCGGCTACAAACAAACACAAAAAGAGAAATACTCAAGAAATCTGAATTATTGTATATTACATCGAAAATCACTTACGTGAAAAATTTCTGTTTGGTAATTATGCCTTTCTGGATTTGGCCTTAGTTTTGGATTTAGAAACTCCTGTAGATGCACCTTTAGCTTCAACGGGAGCTGTAGTTTCAGTTTTGACTGGTTTCTTGGACTTGTAAACTCTAAAGTAGAAAGAAATGAACAAAATCAAGTAACTGGTCAAAATCAATAATCCGTAAGCTGCTGCCAATTCAGAACCGTAACAATCCTTACCGTATTGTGGCAAGTTCTTGAAATATGCAAAAGCAAAGTGAGTGTAAGTGGCAAAGTACACAAAGACTAAATCAATCAAGAACTGAATAATTTGGAATCTAGTAACCCATTCTTTCCACCAAACTCTGATACCTCTGGCACTCAAAAAGTAGTACCAGTACATCACCACATGGACACCCAAGTTCAAAGTGATAGGAACCCATTCCACAGCGGTGCTACCCATCAATTGAGTGTAACAAAGCAAAGCAGTGGCTCCATGATGGTAAACATGCAAAAATAATAACTTCTTTCTTTTCAACACCAAAAACACAGTATCAACCAACTCTAAGTACTTGGTCAAGTAATTCAAGTAGTATAAAGTCACCAACTTGTTTGTAAAAGAACTTTCATAACAAATAGCACCAAAGATTCCGTCTCTGACGATAATAGGTAAAATTTGTTCTGTGGTCAATAACAACAAAGCCAAAGAAGCCACCGTCAAGAAAATGTTGTGTAATTGAAACAAAGCGTTCAATTTCAAAGGCCCAACGTTGAACTTGGTCATAAGGAATCTACCACCGAAGATAACAATGTAGTAAACCACAATCACACCGATAGCTTGGTAACCATTAGCCAAAAAGGTCTCATTGTAGATGAATTCGAATTCACTGGCTTTGTAACCTTTGACCTTTTCAAATAAAGCATCAAAGATTGGCCACAAATGTAATCCAAATGGTCTATCGATACTTGGGTATCCAAATTCAAGTTGCATCTTGCCGAACTACTGGTATTCTTTTGAAAAATTTTTATGTTGTTTTTTTTTCAACGCGGTTTGAGGTGGAGATTTCGGGGTCCGTGGCATTAGACTTTCTATTGTGAGACACTTTTTTTTCTTGTTTGTGTCAACTACCACAAAGACTTTTCTACTCTTTGCTACGACTGTTCAAGTTAATTTGTATATTAAGAAAAACTTTTACTACAGTTCTTTTGTCATAATTATTTCTTTGGTTTTGGTTTTAAATTCAAAAAGTCAATGGATACAATGACATCGTATCCATTTTCTTCACAAGCGTACATGGCTTCATGTTCGTTTGAATGTAAAAACCTGATATTTTCCCCAACTAAAGCTCTAATTAAAGATCCCAGATCCAAATCTCTGATTTCAATAAAGTTCAGTTCAAAAGCTAATAAGTATGGGTAAAATAAAGCAATATTGCTTGGGTTACCTTCCCAAAAGATACCCCAATCATGTTTGGTTCTCCAACCGTTCCTGTTAATCAAGAAAGAAAACTCTGAATAACTCAATAAGAAATCTTTACCTAACCGATGAATAGCCAATGGATTAACGATTTCCTTTTGGGTCGCAAAATCCAATGAAGGATCGGCCTCATCCAAGATCAGCTCTTTCTTCCCATCTTCCAAAGATAAGATCTCGAACCCTTTTGTGCAACCAATACACAAACGAGCTCTTAAGAACGAAATCGATACCGGATCACTGGTGAATGTAATTTCCCTTATATTGTATTTCTTGTTCTTCTTATTCTTGTCGAATGGGTTGGTAGGTTCGAAGATATTGATGGCATGGTTACTGCCCTGTTTGATACAGCATACCAACAATTTCCCATCACAGATCCCCGTCTTGAATGAATTGACGTGAGTGAGAATCATCTTACCCAGTCTGGTGTTCTTTGCGTGATCAAGTGAATCGGTGCAGCTCAAATCAAACTCATAAAGAGTCTTGTCACTCAAAATCAAAAGCTTGGAATATTCCACCAACACTTCAACTTGGGTCACATAGTCTTTGGAGATCACCAACGTGGGATCGGAACAGATCTTTTCGTTGTTGGTCACACTGATAGTACGAACTGTCGACACCCACACACCAGAATCAGTACCGTAAAGAAGCTTCTTTCCACCATAACAAGGCACAGCACAGTTAATTCTGTTGTTACCATTGAACCGTCTGGTTTCATACTTCGACAAGGAGAAAATGTCATATTTGTCGATCAATTTCTTCTGCTGACTTGAAATTTGAGAAAGAACTTGGTTTTGATTGGCGACATCATCAGCATTCAATGTCGTATGGACTTGTTGACTTCCGAGTCCCAAGAAATTCAATTGCAACTTGCTGTTGCTAATACTGTCGATTTTGGCTTTACTGTCACTTACAACAGATCCATTGACTCTGCTGTTGATAACAGCCCTGAAAGTTGGGATCTCATATCCCGAATTAACAAACAATAATGGCAAATACATAGGTTTTTCGAAAACTTTGTAAACTTCCCTTTTATTTTGGATTTTATGCTTCACAAGCAACAATGCATGCTCAAAAAGGTATAAGTCGATTTTTTCATTGTCTCTTTTCCTGTTCAAAGTGACCTGGTAAATAATTCTGTTGTTATACGACAATTTGAAATTGAATTTATCTTCAAGTGTTTGCTTCCCAAGCAATCTATGCAAAACCATAATCTTGTGCCTATCAGTAGACTCACCAGTCTGAATATTGATCTTGACCAACACTTTTTCGATTTCCTCTTTGGCTTTCAATAATCCTTCATAATCTGGCAGCTCAGGCTTGGTATTTTTGAGAATCCCTGATAACAAAAGTTGGTACCTGGCAGGTCTTTGAATCCCCTTGATCAAAAAGGAACTCAAATCTTGTTTTCTACTTTCAGGACGCTTTTCAATGGCGTCAAGGAAACTGGCATATCTCATGTTCACCTGTTGCTGCCTTTCATGCTCAAAACTGGCAAACACTTTGTTACCACTGTACTTGATGAATGGTTCAAATTTATCCACAAACTGAAGGAAAACATCGGCAAAAGTTTCCACCACAGGCTTCTGCTGTTGTTGCCGTCTAGTAAGAGCCTCACTCATAGATTTGGCCAATCTTAAGAGATCACTAACTCCTCCGAAAACAGTCCTGATAAATGCATCTCGTTCTCTTTCTGGGATAATATTGTTAGACGGGTTTCGTAATGGAAGAATGTAGAAATCGGTCATAAACTCCAAATCCTTAACATAATCCCTTTCAGTGTAAATGAATTCGTAGATCAACTCTTGTCTCATCTTCTCGAGTTTATCAAGTTTGTCAAGGACACTTTGATCAACAGTTTCATGCCATAATGACTTACTTTCGTCCTGTTCATGCAATGATAACCTCGAAACAGCCCGTTTAAGGCCACCTTGTGGTTTCAAATTCAACCTTGCTTGCTGTTCAAGTCTCCGAGGACATGCAATACTGTAACAAAGCCTGTTTCTAGAACAGGTGGGCGAATAACAGTCTGTAAGGATAGTAAACACCCCATTGACACCTGTTTCAGCAGAAGCACCCTTCTCTGTCTTCTCCCCATTACCAAACAGTCCCTGTGTTTGCACAGAGGTGGTAGAAGGATGTGCGGCCACCTGTGAAGGGGAATACTGGTACATATTGATCAAATCGGCGGAGCTGACATTATGCAGTCCGTTTTGTTCCTCGTACAACTCAGCATCAGTGTAAATATGACTGAACCCATACACTTCATGGACACTGTCTCTTAATCTATGCTGGTATGTCACATCATGAAACAATTTCTGAGAATCTAGAGCTCTTCCCAAAAGTAATGCCAAATTCCGGTCACTAGTACGGACGATACGGCAAATAATGTCGACTGCCATCTTCCCCGTGAAAGTATCGTGATATTCTAACCCATCCTTGGTGTTGATAGTAAGGAAAACCGATTCTCTGAATGCTTTAGCCACTCTGGATAACATGGCAGGGTAAACATGCGGTTTAGACATCTGCACAAGTGTCCGAGTAGACGAAATTGTCCCACTAGAAACGTTTCTGTCCAACCCTTTCACGAGAGAAGCCGAAGAGTTAATTCTTTTGGTGGACTTTGAAGAAAGCTTGCTCAAAGAGGTGAAAGATCTCGACTTCGACGATAACGAAAAAGAATGATGGATATTTGAGCTGGAATTGCTGTTGGAAGACGAATTCGAGCTATTTCCAAGCGACAGTTTATGGCTGTGGTTGGTCTGCATTGCCTGGCCCTGTTGAATAGGCTGCATGTATGACTGTGGATACTGCTGGTGGTACTTTGAAGAAGCTGCTGAAAGCGACTTGGTTCTGGCTTCGGATTTGGGGGTGGTTGGCGATTCGGGCACATTATTGGTAGATGCAATCCGCCGTTCGGTCTGTATGGGCTGAATGTAGGTGTTCTTTGCATGCCCGGCCGAGTAGCTCTGCTGCATGGGCTGGGAGAACGTATTGGACGACATAACTGGCAGCGACATCACACGAGGGCCTGAAACAGGTCTGTGGCCTTTGGGGTAGTTTTGTGTTTGAGGATAAGACTGATTTTGTGGATGCTGTGCTGGGTAGCCCTGCGGTTGCCCATTTTGGTATGCCTGAGGTTGTCCGTTCGGGTAACTTTGAGGTTGAGCCTGGTTTTGTGGATTTGGTGGGTACCCTGGGGCCTGTTGGGGCTGCTTCACCTGGTAGCCGTCGGGATGGTAGTCGCTATTCTGTCTTGCTCCCGGGTACTTGAACGAGTCCTGGGACCCGTTCCGGTACGTCAAAGACGACTGGGAAGCGTTTCTGGAGGGATCGTCGTACGTAGGGTACGGCGCGGGAGGGCCCAGGGGTGCCAGATTGGGCCCAGAGGCGGCACGCTGATTTTTGATTGGGGAGTAGGGGTGCTGGGGTTGTGGTTTTTGCGGTTGTGGCGGGTATCGCTGTTGGGGTTGTTGTTGTTGCTGGGGTTGTTGGTGTGGTTGTTGTTGCTGTTGCATGAAAATCTGCGGCATCAAGTGATCAGGTATGTTGACCTGAGCCGCCGCTGTCGCCGGAATACCTGTCTGTTGGTACAGAGAGCTGTAGGTTCTGCCCAGCCTATCGGTCCCATTGTGCTCAGGACCGTTGAATTGGACTTGTGGCTGACCTTGTGCATGATTTTGTTGGCCTTGTGGCACTTGCTTTCTGTAAGGATGAGACATCAAACAAACACAAACTGGTATTTATACAAAATGACACAGAAAGTTTGACACAAACAGGTGGATGGTTAAACCAATATTAAAGCACAGTTCGACACCTGGAACACAAATAAATTCAAAAACTCCAGTGATTTAGTCAAAGTACTTTTTTTCTCCAATTGATTTAACTTTTGGGGGACACGAAAAGACGAATCAACAACGTGAAAAAAATAACACAAATGGGAATGCAAAACGATTAAAACACAATCAAGGAATGAATTCGTTTATGTGAACAAAAATACTAAAAAAAATCGTCGGTCTGTGTATTTTTACTCCTCAAACTTTTGTACACTTTCCAATCAGTAACCGATTTCAATTTTATCTGTTGAAACTTTTTGAAAAGTGAGTAGTTTTTTTTCTTTTGGCATTTCGGCTACCCTTAGAAGGGGGTCGTGTTCTTACCAAATCGGTCTGTAGTGCGAAAAGTGTCCTTCAGTTCACAAACACAAAAACCTGTAAATTAACCCGTTACAAATATGCCTGCTTATCATTCAACTTTTTTGGGGGACGATGCATCAAACAGAGTTGTGGGCAATGTTGTGTTGCTCCCATTCCATACCAAATTCAGGGGCCCCACTTACCCGGCCACCAGCGAGTACGATATAGTAGAGGAAGCTTTAGATTTGTTCAGGGCCAACTCTTTCTTTAAGAACTTTGAAATAAAGGGTAATGCTGACAGGTTATTGATCTATGGGATCTTATTTATTAGTGATTGTTTACTGAAATTGACAAAAACCACTTCAGCCAAAGAAGCAGTAAGGATTTTGAACAATTTGTCGTTGGATAACTTTGCTTTACCTGGAGACATTGGATTTCCATTGGGGTCGTTATACTTGCCACCAAGCAATAAGAATGAAGCGGAGTTGTTGAGGGGGTACTGGCAGCAGTTCAGACAGGAATTGAGCGATCGATTGATCAAGAGGGTGTATGGGGGAGAAGAGTATCCTAGCAAGCACTGGTTAGCGTTTACTAGGCGGAGATTTATGAACAAGAGTCTTTAGGAAGCGAGGTACCAGGACGACATGAACGGTGTATGTGTCGAGAGTGTGAAGATGCAGATGGCCATTGACTATTGAATTAGACATCCCTTTTCCATTGACTCTGATCTTAATTGTCTTCACACAGTCACCTTTACACTACAGTACCAGAGCATCAGAGATGCTGCTGCCTTCAGTCAATAGAAATAAAAGTCATGATATGTAAAATCTTTTGCGTAGTATCTATAATTAAACTAATATGCTAGCATGATAATTCAAATAAACCACACCCGTCAAAATGAGTCTTCTTTTAAAGGCTTCAACACCTTTGTCTCCCTTAACACACTTTGTTTCCTTCAGCATTATTAACATAACTAGTGCTCTAAAGAGAAGGGATTTGCTTGCTACTTAAAATAACTAGTCTTATTAGTAAAGAAAAATTCACTGTCTTACCGGCCAACGAGGCTTGGAACTCTATTTTTGTACCTTCTCCACTCATCCCCGTAGCTTCTCTCCATCTGAGTCTCTTCATAAGTCACTCTTCGCCCAAAGAACACTCTCATAACCGCAAAAACAGCCACCGTCGTGACTACATTTCCTAGATATACCTGAAGTCCTACACAGTAGAGGTAGAACCCCAAATAACTGGGATGTCTCTCATAAGCAAAGATCCCCGTTGACACCAACACCTGACCTTGCTTATCTGCCTCTATGTAATGGCTAAACGATCGGCCTAGCTTCTTAATGGCTAGATGCCTTATACCAATTCCTGACACCAGCACCAACACCAGTACTGCCTTCAAAAATGGCTGGAGGTAGCCAAGACCCCCTAACACCGACCCGTACACCAGCCCCACGCTAGTGTACCTTCTCAAGGCATACTCAGCCACGCCCAATGCCTGCATAAGCCAGTACTCTTCACTGCCCTTGTTGTTCCATACTAAAAACAGGTCATGGGTAACGGTTCGAGCCAGGTACTTGGCCACCGAGACGAATTCCAGTACGTGGAACACCGCCACAATGCCGTAGTACACACAGAGTGGCGTGCGGTACGCCACGGCAGCACCAATGACAGCTCCAAGAGCTAAGGACGTGACTAGAACGTGCAATAAGTTGTTCTTTTCAGCATTATACATTAGAGTCGAACATGCAGGAACTGAAGAGCCTGTTATCGCTTCGCAAAACGGACCGACATATGGTATCTATATGCAGTACCTCAATCTTTGTGTTAGTCCTGCACAAAAAAAATTCACACATCTACAGAAAAGTACCACACACATCTGGCAAAAAAACTACCACATATTCCTCCTTAAATGAAGTACGATCCCTTGAAAGTAGACCTTTCTGTCGTTTGTTTGAAGAGCGTCGTTCTTGGTGCCATTATAGCTGTGTCTGGCAGCTTTCTCATGCAGGGAAAAGCGGTAGATTTGAACGTTTATGTTATTTCAGTAGCAGTTTTCCATCTTTTGGAGTTTGTGGCTACTTGCCTATGGAGACCTGCACAGGTAGACGACGACTCGTTTATTCTTGGTGACTATACCCTTGTGCTTGGGAATCTTGCTTCTATTGGAGAATGGGCTATATACAGGTACTTTGCGGTGCCTGAATTTGGTGTTTTGAAGGTGGTAGGTTTGATAATGGTGATTATAGGCCAAACATTTCGTACTTTGGCTATGTATACCGCCAAAGAATCGTTCAATCACTATATACAGCGGACCAAAGAGGACTCCCATGTGTTGGTGACGCACGGGATCTACAATTGGAGCCGTCATCCAAGTTATTTTGGGTTCTTTTGGTGGTTTATAGGACTCCGGTTATTGATGAACAATTGGGTGATCTTGGTGGCTGCTGGGTACCAGGTATGGCTGTTTTTCAGCCAAAGGATTCCTTTTGAAGAGGAGTTCTTGGTGAAGTTCTTTGGAACCGATTATGTGCAGTACAGAAAGAGAGTAAGAGTATGGATTCCGGGGATCTAAAGAAGTCTGAAATCTCTACGAGCCAGATAACTTTAACATAAATAACAGTAAATCTAATCTAATCTACTCAAACTATCGCTTTACCAGCTCTAATCCCCTTTACTGGTTATACGAAAATTGTATGCTGAGTTCTCAGCCAATTTGGCAGCCATTAACATCGTTGATTTCTAATTCCTAGACAATTAGACAGGCTCAACGACGGCCCCTTCTGCCTTACTTCATATTGGTACCAATACCCTTACCGTTGACGTTTCTGTACATCAAAACACCATTATCTCCGTCCACATACTGACACCATCTAGCAGTCTTGTACAAACTTACCCACATATTCTCATCGGAATGTTGGTAATGTTTGCCCATGACCTTCTTGATGGCTTCACTAGCTTCTCTGGCATTGTAGAAAGGAATTCTGGAAACAAAATGGTGCAACACATGGGTTTCAATGATATCGTGGAACAAATATTCACCTACAAAACCGAATTCTCTATCGATAGTGGTGGCAGCTCCTCTTGCAAAGTTCCATTGTTCGGCTTCATAGTGTGGCAATTTAGGGTCTGAATGTTGCAAAAAGGTAATAAACACTAACCAGTGGTTGACGAAAAGGTATGGCAAGAACCAGTGAATAAGCACATTAAATCCTCCAAACTTCTTGTATGCTCCATATAAGAGAAATCCTTGGAGCACAACACCAACGTCAGACACTAAAACGTACCAGTAAGCTCTCTTATCAAACAAAACGGTGTTTGGGTTGAAATGATTTTTTCTGAAGATAGAAACATTGGATAATCTTTGACCTGAAGTGTTGGCAATCAAATAAGCAAACCATCCAAATAATTGTTGAATAACCAAGGTGTACAAGGTGTAAATTGGAGAATCTTCCAAGATATCATCCACACTTGGCTTACCATGAGCTTTTAAAAACTCTTCCTTAGTCTTTGGCACGAAAACCATATCTCTAGACAAATTACCAGTGGATTTGTGATGCATAGAGTGACTAAACTTCCAGGAAAAGTATGGCACCATAAGATAAGAATGTAACACCCATCCCACAGTGTCATTAACCCAACCGTAGTCACTAAAAGCTTGATGTCCACATTCGTGGGCCAAAACCCAGAGACCAGTGGAAACCATCCCTTGCCAGTAAACGTATCCAGCGTAAGCGGCAAATCTTAATGCTTTGTTGGGCAATAAAGGAATGAAATTGTGGGCCAAAACACCGACTGTTACCAACAAGAAGATGTCTCTAAACACATAGTAAAAAGAAGTGACTAAAGACCGGTTGTAACAGTGTTTTGGAATAGCACTTAAAATATCCTTAATTGTGAAATCTGGCACTTCAAACGTGTTCCCATAGGTATCAATGGCAGATAACTTTTGGGAATCGTTGAAAGAGGCAACATTTCCTTTTCTTTGGATGGTGGTACTGGCGCCGGTACCAGTGGATGAGGAACTAGCTATTTGACTCATGGTTTATCAAAACAAAACTAAGTGAGTTACAAAAAAAAAATTTTCAGATCTTATGATAAATGTTGTACGCAAAAGATTGGGATATTCCTGTATATAGTTTAGGGGTATTGGGCCATTGACCGCTGTCTAATGAGTTTTTTGGGGAAATACAGGAATAACGTGCGGTTTATATACAGGACAGCTCGATAATTGGACCATTAAACCTCGAAATTCAAAGGCAGGCCGTTAACTTTTCTTTTTTCGTTGCTTTTTTATGCTTATTCGCATGAGAATTATCTGATGCGATCCTGCATCTAGCCGTTTGTGTCTTTATATGGAATTTTGGTCCTGCATATTCACTTAAGCCTTTATCAGATAACTGGTTTGATTTGTTACCTTTATGTAAGACTATTGACTTCATCTACCTGCAGGGACCACAAAATATTGTATAATGTTGAGGAGTTGCTGCCTTCGATACGAGTTTGGTATGGATAATCGGGAAACAAAATGTTATGCCTTTTTCAATTGTGCTAGTGCAATAGACCCTTCATACGAACAGAAAGGCTGCAACATGAAAGGTCGACAAAATGCATGCTAGGAGTCTTTTTTGCAAGCCAAGCAACACCATGTGCTATTTTGGGTTATCAGCGTGCAAAATTCTCCAACAAAGGCGGTTGCAAAAAGTAATTTAACATGGAGTTACTGAACCATAATCCCATATACTTTATGCGTTCGAACTTATAGCTCTAAGAAGCTGCAGTTGTCCCTGAGCAGGATCAAGTATCCAGAAAGTCTTCTTGTTCTCTGTTGAGGAAAGACTAGATGATACTGCTGGTATACCAGTTTTGCAAGTCCAGGTAAGGTAGTTTTGCAAGTCCAGACCACTTTTGTCTGGTCATGTCACGCATCAACTGCAACCAAGACACCAACAGGTAGGTCAGTTTACAGAGTACTTGAAAGGGATTGGTGAAATTGTGGGAAAATTAAGTTCTCTTTGACTCTTATATAGCTTACCTGGTTTAACTTTATTGCCGCAAAATCCGTAAACAGTATCTCTTTCAGTTGCTAGATTTTACCAAACCGACAATAGACAGAAGGCAATCAGTAGGCCCTAAAATGTCTACCTCCTTCATATTGTGGCCTCTCAGCTACCTTCAATAAGTGTTCTTTGGTGAATAGCCGAGTTACATTAGCGAAAGGCAGAAATTCCAAAGGGGACCGTAGGCATACTGTTTTATATGAGCTTCAAATGTAGACAATAACTGGAGTCATCTGATCACTTGTTTCTGGTGCTCTTGTTGGCGGTCCTTTTAGTGTACGATACAAGTAAATTATATTTCAAAACTGTGAAGCACAGCTTTGTGTAAAGTTACCTAAAAACGCAGGTTACTAAGCTACTACAATCAAATCAAGTGATACGCCAATAAGTTCATTATTTCACGATGAATGTGGTGAAAAGTACCTGGAGTATGGCGTGCTACTCCTAGCAAACAAAACGAAGTTTTATTGATGAGAGTTGGGAGGAGGATGGAATGAGGCTCAAATTTTACTTTATAACGATAAGAATTTTAGCTTTTTGGCTATACTCTATTATTCAACTTGTTTTCCCTTCTTGAAGTCAGAATGACTTTCAAATCTCTATTTGAAGTTCTTTTTCATTTTCTTTAGTGTAATTATGGGCCCTTGGCATCACCGAGAGGATGGGTTATGTCCCCTATGATGTGAACATCGAAGTCACGTACCCTTATTCGTACTACAGTATCGACGAAGACTACTTTTTCCCCAAGTAAATCGGGGGCACAAAGATGACAAGAGGTCAATTGGTATATTTGGAAGCAACAGGGCACTATAAAAAAGTGAAAGGAGATTATGTAATCAGTGATGGGTTACGTTGGAGAAATACCGATCTTTCCTTGGTCAGAAGCTTAGTGTAAACTACCATAGCTAATGGATATTCGGGTAAAGCTTTGGATTTTAGGTGTTGACACGGATAGACATCTTAAACGGTATGTAGAAGAATTGTATATAAGAGAAAGTGCCAGGCTGCAAAGCTTCTTGCCTTTGATTTGAGCTGGTGTTAAATAAATGGATTTGTGTTTCTGAAGTTTCACCTTTACTAATTTGTTCCCCTAATCTATAAATAGATAGACAAGGGCCACCAGATTGTTCTCGTGTATTGAGTTTTCCGTCCATTGTGAACGTTGTACGGGTTCTTTTCGCCGGTGTGGTACAATAATAGACGAAAATATAGGGTTCTTCCCTTGAACCAGGCAAAAATTACCGTTTTTGGACTGCAAAGGGCCCTTCTGAAACAAGGAGTAAGCCTGTAATTACCCCAACTATACAATACAAAAAAAGGAGGCTGATATTTTCTTACACTATTAAGTAACGTATTTTTTCAAAAGCCTTCGAATTCTCCTATTTTTACTATTTGGGATGGATGTGGGTCGTATTCACGCACGTTTATTCTTGATATTTGACAAAGGCGTCCTTGCTACCCCGTATAACTTGCCTATCCTGAAACGAGTTCGCCAATTAATGCTAGTGTTTGCTGCAGGGTTGGTACCTAAAATTACCTAATCGGGGTTACAAAGGGACTGTCTGAAACTTTTTTGTGGAATACTATTAGATTCAAACAGGCCCTCTACACACCCAAATCAAATATAAAAGATGTTGAAATCCACTTTGCTAATCAATATCATCAGCTACTTGTTTAAGTCTCAGCTTTCATTCAATTACATTCATTATGAAATTTTCCACCACCGTTTTATTATCGCTCCTTGCTTCTTTGGCAGTTGCTGCACCTGTCGAAGGTACTGCAGTTGATGCAGTCAAAAGGGAAGAAGAAGTTCCATCTGGTGCTATCTTAGCTTCCTACCCCATTTCTGAGAATCAACAACCCTTTTACGCTGAAAGTGATGGTACTCAGTACGTGATCATTGTTAACACCACCGTTTTGGACTCAGAGTTTTCTAAGAGAGATGCAGATGCCGACGCCAAATGGTATTGGAGACTTGCAAAGAATAAGTGGCAACCCATGAAGAGAGATGCAGACGCTGTTGCAGACGCTGTTGCAGACGCTGACGCCGACGCCGAAGCTCTCGCTAAATGGTACTGGAGACTCGCTAAGAACAAGTGGCAGCCAATGAAGAGAGATGCAGACGCTGATGCTGACGCAGATGCGGATGCAGATGCTAAGTGGTATTGGAGACTTGCCAAAAATAAATGGCAACCAATGAAGAGAGATGCTGATGCTGATGCTGATGCCGACGCCGAGGCTCTTGCCAAATGGTACTGGAGACTCGCTAAGAACAAATGGCAACCAATGAAGAGAGATGCTGACGCCGACGCAGATGCCGACGCCGACGCCGACGCCGACGCTCTTGCCAAATGGTACTGGAGACTTGCTAAGAACAAATGGCAACCAATGAAAAGAAGTGACTTCGAAGATGAAGATTTGTTCTAATCACTATTCCAGTGTTATTTGTGTGATCATTGTTTTTCTTAATATACATAAAAACCCATTTTGCGTATCTCTAATATTTTCTCTAGTTATCCATCACTACCGACTGACTTTTCAAGAATGTATTAGAATCATCTAAGTATTATGTAACATCTCAACATACGCATGGTATATCAGTTTTGAGGTTTTCAAAAGACTGCTCAAGGTGGTTGCAAAATGTAAGGATCGTTTTTCGCAGTTCATGCAAAGGTTGCAAAAAAATACATCATCTTTACTTCTTTATATTGATCTACAGATGAACGCTTATTTGCGTCGTACATTATGGTATCATTATGTTCTCCTAAAAAAGAATCTCTTTTTTTGAGGTTCTTGTACACCAGGTTCGTATTGGTTACCATACCCATTGTACAGACCCTCATTGTACCTACCATTGGTATCATTGTACATCAAGTTTTCATTACGAGATGAATCGCTGCTGCTATGTTTATGTTCAACATAACTTTCATGGTCGTCAGTTTTTCTGTTTCTTACCTTCTTTGCTGCACCGGTACCGGCAACACAGCAATTCCAAAGCAAACTCAAGAACAAACAAGCCACAGAAGCCCATAAAATCCCAAACGTTTTAGCACTCAAGCTAGAAGAATAACCAGCATTTCTGAAGGCATTTCTACCTTTCACATGAACAGCCGTAATAAAGGCTGCACCTGCAAGAGTAAAGAAAAAGGCAATACCTGAAGCAATTGAGCCCAAAATCCCTGTAACGAACCCTGTGAAGCAGCAGGAAAGAATAGTAGGAACAATTGCAAGTATGGAAAACACAATTCCAATCAAAAAGAATGCATAGGCAAATCTGGATAAGTAGTAGTACACATTTCTCTGTTTCTTGAAGTTCTCAGGAAGATTCTTAGTAGAATCAAAGTTATCCACAGGGGAGTAAGGATAAGCAGGTGATCTGCTTGTACAATCGGAGTTCTTACCGTCTTTCACTGAACAAAGAGAGTACAAAGTCCACCGAGCTTTATCACCTGAGAAACCAAAATCTTGAGATTCTACTTCACTCCAGTAAAAACGACCCATAACACCAGAATTATTACTTCCGATTAAGTTAATGAAAAATAAAAGCAAGGCACTGCCTAGTAAGAGAATTACTGGCACAAAAGTGAAAATTCTTCTTAACATATTAGCGTATTAGAATTGAAAACGTTATGGAAAAAAAAATACACCTACAAGGAAAAGAAAGAAGAGTGGGTTAGAGTTCCTTATATATAGTTAAGACACAATTGACGTGAAATTAGTCTACTAAAATTAGATTGCTTAGCCTTCCCATAGGTCACAAATTTTGGTTTTTTTCTTTCCTTGCTAAAATAGTCATCAAACAGCAAAGCCTTTTAGAATTAACAAATCACGTGATACACCTTATTTCTGTATTGCATGAAGTCATATAGTTTAATTAATAGTGATTATGTAATCAAAATCATCATTTAGTGGGGCAGAGCTAGGGGTAGGCACAGATGCCCTTCTCTTATAGTAAGAACAAAGTAAAACAACCTTATTTCAGAAAACATAAAAACATACTATAATAGGCAAGTAGAGCAAAAAGAGCACAGACACGACTACCGGCAACTTAAGGGACTATTAGGTTGAAGTGGGAGTTTCATTTTAAGCTATTATAGCCTGTTTGAGGAAGGATTCGGAGCTGAAATTCGGCTGCAAGAAGCATGTAAGGTTTTCCCCATGAGGAAGTAACTGCATGTTTGAGTGCCTGGGCCGTATCATGTGTGTTCTCTATAAAACTTGCTTATTGGAGTTGTGCTCTGCCGAATTACCCATCATATTGTCGATTTCATAAAGCATTGTTCCTGAACAGAGCTTTTGCCAACCCCTCCCCCCTTTTGCTATCACTCTGAGCTTTGAATTTAGCAAGCTCTAATCGGTTGGGAGCAGCAAGTTGACATGATTGCAAACTTTACCCGAACTAAGTACCCAAACATGTAATTTCAAGCATCTCTCTGCAAGGCATATACACCTGGAACTTATTGAAATGTGTTTATCTTTAGACTGGAAATGGAGCCAAACTGCATGGCGCTCAATTACAAGAGAGTATTTACCTGTAAGCATGGCCCTCTCATGGGCTTCGGAACCCATGGTTAGCAAGGTCTAGGTTCGATAAACTTAATAGACGTAACTCTAAACCTATTTGGGCTACACTATAGCTGGATGAATTCACAAGGTTGTGAACTATCTATAATTTTGAACCTTTGTACTATCTGCAAATATTTACAAAACACACCTTTTGTACAATCTACCACAAATGGGGAAGAAGACCCGTACACCAAATTTTTCGAGAACATCCATACACCTATACTTAAGCTCGCCACTCAACTTCTCCTCCCAAAGAAAGAAAAAACGATTTCCATGCTAAGCCCAACTTAATTTACATGATAAAAAGGAGTTCGAAACGTTGAACAGCTTTTAAAACCAAAAGAAACTGCCTAAGTTCGATTCTCATCTTGTGTTTTGCGTTAAAGTTGTCGTATCTAGGTCTGTTTTACCTTTAGTAAGTTGTGGGCGTTGGCGAAGGAACATCACCAGATCCAAAAAGAAAATTTTGGAGTAATACGGAATCCTTAATTTAAAGTTTTAACACAAACTGAAACCACAAACATAACAATAAGCATACCAGATGACATCCGCTAAGCCTTCCGAAGCTCCGATGCACCAAGTGCAGGAAATGGTTGCGTCTTTGAGTTTGAAAAGCCATACGGACTCTGAAACCAGCTATGAGGAACACAATGACCAAGACCAGGAGGTATTTTTTGATGCTCCTGATGAAGAAGCCAACAAGGTCTTCGTAGGTGATGCACAGAGCTGTGCTTCCGGCAGTGAGACCCCCAGCAGTGATTCAGAGGGACGAGAAGAAGATACAATTGAAAAATTGGCTCCAACTGTGTCTCAATTATACAAGCCAGAAAAGGTTCTTTATGAAGGAGCTAACGGTGTTGTTGCTTTGGCTACCCACAAACATACCAATGCAAAAACAGTAGTGAAAATCATGAAAATGTGGCATGGATCAGGTATTAGTCCTGATTACTACACAAAACAAGTCAAAAGAGAGTTTGACATTGTCACTAGGCTAAAAAATAGCCACGTTATTCCTATAATAGAGCTTTGCAAAAACGATATTGCTGTTAAGTCTGGTAGTGACTCCCCCTTTGAGCTCAAGGATGCCTCGAATGAGTTGTCATTTATTGTACCTTTTTACCCCCAAGGTGATCTTCTTGATTATCTTTCCTTTCTTCGCAAAAAGAAGGTAACGATCAATTCCAATCTTAAGGATTCTATATTCAAGCAGATTTTACAAGGGGTGAAGTACTTGCATGCTAATAATATTGTTCACCGAGATTTGAAGCCCGAGAATTTGCTTATAGGAGACGATGGAGTTATCAAGATCAGTGATTTCACATATTCTGTCGATTTGACCGACCTAGACCATTTCTGGGACCCTTACTCTCCTTTGCTTCTTTGTGGGACTAACTCGTTCAAGGCGCCTGAAATCTTTGAGGCAGAAAAGGAGTTGAAAGAAGAGAAAGATATCGAAAAGGTGAAGAATATGGTAGATTTAAAAGCTTTGGATTACTGGTCTTTGGGAATTATGTATATCCAAATCGCAGCCATGAAAAAACCTTGGACCACAGCACAAACAACCGATTCCAAATATAAGCTGTACAAAAGCAACTATCCAACATCTGAAAAATTGTTGGACAGCCTTAATAAAGATATCGAGGACAATGTCTTGAAACCAACGATGAATTCGCCTTTACAAGTGTTCAAAGAACTCCATTATCATGCAAGGCTCTGTACACTCAAGATGCTTAATCCTAACAATAGCAAAAGAATGGATATAGATGCTTTATTGGCCTCAGACTGGCTTCTACAATGCTATGCAAAACCTAATGAAATTATAACCCTCAAACAAAGCGTATTATAAAAAGACGAAAGGCACGGGAAGAACCTGAAAGAAGCTATATGATACATTCTACCAGTTGATGGTCAAAGATACGACTGGCCCGCAAGATGCTGTTTAAGCTGTAAGACCAGTATGCTTTCTTCAATGTATCTATTTCGATACTATGGATCTTTTATATGATTCTACGACAAAGGAGTGACGCATCCAACTTGGATATATCTCACCTTAACTATTATATGTATATTACACATCAATGCACAAACTACGATCTTTCTTGAAAGCTATGTTCCTCATGCTATGTTTTGCAGCTAAAAATCGCGTACTAACAAAATTATAGTTAACGCGTAGTGAGACACTTCTGTCTGATGGCCATTACACGAGCTGCCAAAAGGGCAGTTGAATTGGCTGATGACGAACCTTGGGAAGTGTGGGAGATGGGGGAAGGTTTCGAAGAGGTGGTGAATGTGTGGAACCGAGAAGGGAAGACTGAAGTTGAGTACATAGTAATAAGCGATTCAGAAGATATAGTAACCATAGCGGGCGAAACAGGAGAGGCAGTTCCTGAGTTAGATGATGAAAGTGATACAGAAAGCGTGGTTTCAATTTCTGAAGATCAGTTTGTGTCTGCCCTCGAACATTTCGGTGACGTGATAGAGGAACTGGAAGCTATCACACTGGAAAGTGTTTTACGCACAGAAAAGGGTGCAGAAGGGACGAACTTATTGGAGTTAGATACACAGGAGACCCGAGAAAACACATCTAATGGTAATATACTGGGAGGGGAGACTCTCGGAAGAGATTCGTCGAATACCACAGAAAAAGGGATACTTGAGAGGGTTGCACCAAGCAGTGAGCTCGAAAGCGACCGAAGAGAAGCATTACGGAGAGAGGAAATAAGACAGAAGACATTGATGAGACAGGTAATAGTAGGAACAGAGACTAGACAGACACCGAGACAGGACACGATAGAAAGACTAACTAAGGAAAAGGCAGGTATCCATACACAACTTCTAGCAGTGCAGACAAAACAAGCACCAATAGGAAGACAAAGTTTAGGAACAGAAGCAGGTAAAAGCGATACTATAGAGAGAATTGAAAAAAAACTACCAGAAACACCAAACACGACACTAGTATCAGCAGTGACGGTTCGAGAACTACCTGTAGATACGACGAGGAAAACACCCTCAGAAAGAAAGGACGCAGGGAAAGCAATAGCTCAAAGAGACAGCTCAAAGAGGCCTTTGAGGGATGTAACTAGCACCTTGAAAACACAAAGACCTCTAAAAGCACAGAAACCCAACCACCCACATAATCGTCCACAGATAAAGCCCACGAAGTATTTTGAGAATGGTCAGATTTTCCTTATAGCGTTGACTTGGCAGCCATGTTCTTGGGTAAAACGTTTAATCGACAGAAAGACACCCTGCATCCACAGAAATCAAAATGTGCAACACTCAAATACAGTACAGCCCTTTAATATCCACGGTCTATGGAGGGATAAGATCTGTGACTTAAAACAATCCAAGTCCCCCAATCCCATGATACCCGGAACAAGACCCATTAATTTGACCCAGCTTTTCCATGAATACGGATATCGAGATCTCGACTATTTTGAGTTGATGAAGAACTTTTGGAGCGGATTAATCTGCTCTGCTGAATCTCATTTTGAGAAGTCTACACACATCTGGAACCATGAGTTCTTAAAGCATGGCAGTTCTATGGACCTGGGCAAACCGGGAGAGGGGAACGCACTTAATTATTCTGCAACCACTATACAGATTTGGGGTAAGCTTAAGCCACAATGTGCTTTGCAACATGCAGGTATCGTTCCTACGTCGACTCAAAGGTATTATAGGGACGACATAGCCGAGGCATTAGAACATTCCTGGGGAAAGAGGGTCTTTTTAGAGTCCAAAGCTGGTTCACTACTGGAAGTCAGGTACTATTTTCGAATCAAAGGAGACTCTTTGAATGCCTCCATTGAACCAGTTGATGCTACCACAGAGAGTAGATGTGATGCAATCATTCTGTACATGCTCTGAATGTTTCCCCGTGCTGCCAATGGAAAGAAAATGAAACTTTAACATACCCCTGATAGAGATCTCCACAACTATTATATTGATAGACCATTTTTTGCGGCCAAAAGATGATAGAGCAACATGACAGAAGGCCATAGCCCAAGCTGACTAATACTACAACTATGTCTCGTTAACTAGCTTCAGTGGACGAAACCAGTGCAGGTATGGCAAAGCATCAAAAATCCTCCGCTTTCTTACAGATATGCTACTTCCAGTGATTCTCTCCTAAGAAACTCCACCCAGAGCTTGCACGTCAATGATCACATGTTGTATCTATTACTAAATCTTCAAAAACTTACAGGAACAGCCAAAGCGTTGGACTCCGGAAACTTTCCCAGTTACTTGAGGGGTCTTATTGTCGGTTTCTTTTATCTTTCCCGTGCCAATAACGCCAGCCCACAGGCTCGATACCTTAACGTATGCCCCACCTCGCTTAATCTCGGCCTTATCCCCCCTCCAATACTGGGGAAGGAACCGACTTTTTTCTTAAACTAGCCTCCACACTAAGTGGAAGTACAATTACGATATCTCCAATAAAGGGGGTACACGCCCTGAGGCGTATACCAGAAAAGTGCAGCTATTTACTGGAAACTTTATCGGTAGCCAATACCTAATAAAAAGCGACCAATTTCCGATAATGTGGGGCTGAAACCAGAAGGGTCCTTTCAATACTCACATTGATTCTTTTGACTAGCATGTTTCCCTTATCTTGCTGACTCTTTGTTAGAAGACCTACTCCTTATCTGGCCGTCTCTAATAATCTAGATATCGTACGTCAAAAAGTAAAACTTTTGACACTGGAGATCTCTTTTGTGGGGTTAACACAAAGAAACTGGGGTAAGCCAAAAAAATAAAATAAAAAACAAAAAAGGGAAATAGTTTCGCAACTGTGGTTATCAAACCCATGGGCTATAAAAACCCCACCAGAGCCCGGAGAAAGGAACTAAAACAAACACCATGTCTGAGAACTTGAGTGACTCCAGTATCGAGAAAGTCCAAGTGGTCGAGTCTGATAGAGCCGTGCCTTCAGTTTCTGAAAGTGAAAAAGGTGATAAGGTACAAGACTATATCAGAAAAGATGAAAAATGGTATAAGACGCCTCACTTATTGAAGTTGAACTTGGCTTTGGCGGTTTGTACGTTGTCAAGCACCAACAACGGGTACGATGGGTCGATGTTGAACGGGCTACAGAGTTTGGATTCGTGGCATGACGATATTAATCCCAGTCGTGATGCTGTTAAGTTAGGGGCTCTATCCAATGGAGGCACCTTTGGTGGAATACTTATTCTCCCTTTTGTTCCCTATTTGTGTGACCGGTTTGGCCGTCGTATGGCTTTCCTTGTGGGTAATGTAATAATGATCATTGGTGCTGTGTTGCAAGGTGTGTCTACCAACTATGCCTTCTTTTTGGTGTCTCGTGTTTTTATCGGGGCTGGTAATGGGATTATGACTGTGGCTACACCATCTTTGATCTCTGAGATTGCTTATCCTACTCACCGGTCAGTGGTGACGGCTGTGTATAATACTTGCTGGTATTTAGGAGCGTTTCTCGCTGCATGGGTAACTTACGGCACCAATAAACTTGGGTATACTGCCGTGGCTTGGAGAGTACCTAGTTACTTGCAAGGGTTCTTCCCTGTGTTGCAGACTTTGCTTATTTGGATTATTCCAGAAAGTCCAAGATTTTATGTGGCCAGAGGTAAGAGAGACAAGGCATTTTCCATGTTGAAAAAGCATCATACGGGAGACAGCGAAGATCCTTTGGATATGGCATTAGTGGACTTTGAAATGAAAGAAATTGAAACTGTCATCGAGTTGGAGAAGTTGAATACGAAATCGTCTTACATGGATTTTTACAGATTGAAGAATTTCAGAAAGAGACTCTTTTTGTGTATATATATTGCAGGGTTAATGCAATTGTCAGGCAATGGGTTAGTGTCTTACTACTTGAATAAAGTGTTGAATTCCATTGGTATCACTGAAGCTAACAGACAATTGGAAATCAACGGGTTCCTTATGTTGTACAATATGGTTATTGCCATGGCAGTGGCTTTCAACATCCAGTATTTCAAAAGAAGGTTCATGTTCTTGGTGTCGTTGTCTTGTATGTTGGTTTCCTACTTGTTGTGGACAATTCTTTCGGCATTGGCAGCGCAAAGAGGGTACCCTGCATCTTTATCCAACGGGGTTTTAGCTTTTATCTTCTTGTACTACGCAGCTTATGATATTGGTCTTAATGGATTACCAATCTTGTACTTGACCGAAATCTTGCCTTATACTCACAGAGCAAAAGGGTTGAATATTTTCAACTTTTCCCAAATTTGTATTGGGCTTTTCAATGGGTACGTTAACCCGGTAGCTATGGATGCTATTGGTTGGAAATACTACATTGTTTGGACTTGCTATTTGGCAACAGAGGTGCTTGTGGTGTACTTCTTCTTCCCGGAGACAAGATTACGTAAAGATATCACATTGGAAGAAATTGGGCACATCTTTGGGGATCCGGTTGCTGATAAAGACGAAGTGTCGGTGAGAGACGGAAAGATAGAAGTCCATCACCACGAGTAGCTATTAGAAAGGTAGTATTAGCAATCTAATTGGAAATTCCTTCTGATTGAAGTTTGTCGGTTTTATGTTTTATGTAAAGCGTTTACCACTGGCCTTGTGGTACCATGTCATTCCTTTGGTAACCTTAGAGCGATGCAAGACCATTTATCTCATCTTTCCACACAGAAATAAGTCCTTTCAGATAACAACTGGGAGTGTGCCGCAACTGCATTCTGTGCCATGGGGGACAACTGGGGAGGAACGTAGAGGCTTGGAAACAGCTGGTTACATTTTTCTGACAGCCTAGTATCATAAAAGTGCTCAGGTAAAGGCTTGGTCGGTGGTTGCAAAAAATGGTTATCAGTGTAAACGAATCTGACCGAACAGGCTAACAAATCGCTTTTGTCTCCACAATAAGGGAGATAGGCCGTGTCGCAAATGATGCCCAACACGGTATTGATAACCACAGGAGACGAGCCAAACAATGGAGCATGCCCTGATTTGTAACGCAGACAATATAACTTTTGCTTATCTTAGATGCCCGAAAAAAAAACGGGCACTGATAAGGCTAGCATTGAGACTTATTTCTAGATAAGCTCCACTTTCAAGGGACCTACGCTAAGGCCGCATGGGGCTTTAATTGGTCTTGAAGATATCATTTATCTGGCGAAGTCCGGATCAACGCCCCTTAATTCCGACACAGTTGGATCCCATGATAAGAGTGTCAGATAAGAAATTTGCATCCTTTATCTATATATATACAACAATGGAGCGGTACAAACACATATCTGTATTGGAACGTTTGTCATTGGCTCTTTCCTACAGTGGAGAATGTCAGATTTGGAGAAAAAAGTAGTAGCAGAGGTCCATGTGGAGGAAGACCAGTCTTCTCATGCGGTAAGTGATACCAAGAGATACGGGTTCCTTTATGTTAACCCCGAGTTCAAAATCAAAAGAAAGCTTTTGAACAGACACGTCCAGTTGATTGCCATTGGCGGGACCATTGGTACTTCTATTTTTGTTAGTATTGGAAATGGATTGATCAGCGCAGGGCCGTTGGGGCTTCTTTTACCGTTCTTGTTCTGGACGACGGTTATGTTGTTTTTGACGTGTGCTGTGGGAGAAATGGTCTCGTATTTGCCAGTGCCATCTCCGTTTATTACTATGTCTGGTAGGGTTATTGACGAGGCGGTGGAATTTTCCTTTGGGTGGAACTTTTACCTTATGGAATGCCTCTATATACCTTTTGAAATCGTGGCTGTGAATGGGATGATTCACTTTTGGGTGGACGGGTACTCTCCAGCGATTACTTTGAGTGTACAAATCGTGCTCTATACTTTCATCAACTTGTTTGCAGTCAAGGTTTTTGGAGAGGTGGAATTCTGGTTGTCTTTGGGTAAGTTGTTCTTATTGATTGGGTTGTTATTTTTCACATTGGTCACCATGTGTGGTGGCAATCCCCAGCATGACGCTTTTGGGTTTAGAAACTGGAACGCTGAAGGTGGTCCCATTGCCGAATACTTGAGCACTGGAGCCAGTGGGAGGTTTCAAGCTCTCATTTCCGGCATGATCACCGCTGCTTTTGTGTGTGCCGGGGTTGAGTATATGAGTATGGTTGCAAGTGAATGCATTGATCCTAGAAAAAACATGCCCATTGCTTTCAAAACAGTCTTGTTTCGTTTGACAGTATTTTACCTTGGTGGTGCTCTTTCCATTGGAATTTTGGTGGCATACAATGACCCTGGTTTCGTTGAGGCTTCAAGTAATACTTCGAACGCAACAGCGTCTCCTTACGTTGTTGCCATGAAGAATATGGGCATACAGGGGCTACCACACGTGGTTAATGCGGTTATCATTACTTCCGCCTTTTCTGCTGGCAATTCGTTTGTGTACTGTTCTTCTCGGGTCTTGTACGGGTTATCTAGGCAAGGTTTTGCACCCAAAATATTTGGAATGTGCAACAAACAAGGGGTGCCAGTATTTTGTGTATTTCTTTCATTGACTTTCTCCTTGTTGTCTTTATTGCAGTTGGGTGATGGGTCGGCCACTGTGTTGAACTATATTATCAGTATCTGTACTGGATCTCAGGTATTGAATTATGCGTACATGGGCTTTTCCTATATTGCTTTCCACCGGGCTTGTAAAGCACAAGGAATAGACAGAAACGGGTTTACTTACAAGGCGTGGTTCCAACCTTATGCTACTTACTTCTCCACCTTCTTTTTGGTGGTAATGGTTTGTATTTTGGGCTACACTAACTTTTTGCCTGGTAGATGGTCTACTTCCTCATTCATTTTCAACTATATCATGGTTTTCATTAACATCTTTTGTTTCTTTGGGTGGAAGATCTACAAGAAGACCAAGTTCATCAAACCCAGCGAAGCCGACCTAGTCTCTGGCCTTGATGAAATTGAAGAGCACGAGTACCAGTACTACAGTAGCTTGAGGCTGAAAGGTGACATCGAGATTCCTATATGGAAAAAAGCTATCAACTGGATTCTTTAAATACAGTGAATGAACAGGTGTGTAATTTAATGCATAGAGATAAGTGCCTCAAGAACTAAAGATATCGTAATCTTTATATGAAAGTGGGTATAGGTACCCAGAGGTAGCATTAGGCATCACTATATACAGTTTTGTTTGTAAGTACTAATAACACTGAACACAATAACCACTGTATACCGCTTGACTCTTAGGTACTGCATACAATTCATCACACTGTATACGGTATATACAGGAACACTTATAGCATCTACCCTATATGCAGTACACCAGACACTAGAGCATTGCGAGAGATGCATCGACATCCATATTGCTGCGATTTTCATTCATCAAAAAATTAACCAAAAATGTCTACTGGTATGTAAACCACACATTCTGTGCCTGTTCCAGCACCACAAGCCCCGAATCCTCCTACTAACAACTATCCAGCTAAACCAGCCACCAAGACTGAAAAAGTCGACTACACAATCGCCAATTCCGACG
Organism: Yamadazyma mexicana; assembly: GCA_030569415.1. Classification (NCBI taxonomy): domain Eukaryota; kingdom Fungi; phylum Ascomycota; class Pichiomycetes; order Serinales; family Debaryomycetaceae; genus Yamadazyma; species Yamadazyma mexicana. The sequence continues at coordinate 135,684 of JAJMLA010000010.1, forward strand.
TTGTACAGAAGTACAAAACCGGAGGAGAAATTTCTGCCAGAGTTATCAAGCAAGTGAGAGAATTGGCGGTTCCAGGGTCTAAAACTTACGATTTGTGTAAGAAAGGAGATGAATTGATGGAAGAAGAGTTGTCGAAGATTTACAACTCCAAAAAGGCGTCCAAAATCATGAAAGGCATTGGTTTCCCTACCTGTGTTAACCCCAATCACATTCCAGCCCATTTTGCACCACCAACCGCCGAAGATGAGACCAACGTGGAATTAAAAGAGGGTGACGTGGTCAATATCATGCTTGGTGTGCAAATCGATGGGTTCCCTGCCATAATTGCCGAAACATTGGTGGTTGGAGAGTCAGAAACGTCTCCAATCGAAGGCCAAAAAGCCGATTTATTGCACAGTGCATGGACCGCCAGTGAAGCTGCCATAAGAACGTTCAAGCCCAATGGTAGAAACTGGGACGTCACCAACATCGTCGACAAGGTGGCCAAGCAGTTCGGCACCACCGCCGTTGAAAGCATGTTGAGTCACAACCAAGAAAGAAACGTGTTGTATGGTTCCAAAGAGATTCTTTTGAATCCCAGCAAGGAGAACAAGAACCAAATGGATACCCACAGATTCGAAGAAAACGAAGTGTACGGGTTGGATGTCTTGATCTCGACCTCCAGTGACGGGAAGGTCAAAAAGTCCGACTACAAGACGTCGGTGTTCAAATTGACCGGTAACTCTTATGCGTTGAAGTTGAAAACTTCTCACCAGGCATTGGGTTCTTTTAAGGAAAAGTCCACCGGTTTGTTCCCCATGAACATCAACAAGGTCGACGACATCAGAAAGACCAGAATGGGGTTGATTGAGTGTGTCAACCACCAAGTGTTGTTGAGCTACGATATCATGACCGAAAAAGAAGGAGAGTATGTGGCCCAATTTTTCACTACTTTTGGTATTACCAAAAACGGCATTGTTAAGTTCACCGAGCCTTCTTTCAACCCCGAACTTTACAAGACCGACAAGTCCGTGGACGACGAGACCCGGGAGTTGATTGCCACGCCTTTGAAGCCACCTTCTAAAAAGAAGAATAAAAAGAAGCCAGCTGCTGCTACGGCTTGAGATAACGACTCTTTCCCAAAACGGCAAGATCTCAAATCTCGAAAGCCACAAAAGAAAAACTAAAAGAACAGTACCTACATAGATAAGGAAACACTACGTTTGTTCCCGTTTAAATACCTGACTATACGTGTTTTGGACTTTGCATAGTGCCCCATTACTACCAGTACGCTACTCCAGTTTCTTTCCCCACCTCAAAATGTCTTCAGAGTATATCAAATTCGCTTCCAGGAGATCCACCGTCTATTCGTCCAAAGGGATCGTGGCGTCGTCCCAGCCGCTTGCCAATGCCGCTGGGGTCAAGATCTTGACCGCCGGCGGCAACTGCGTCGATGCTGCCATTGCCGTGGCCGCTGCCTTATGTATAACCGAACCTGGCTCCACAGGTATTGGAGGAGACTGTTTTGCCCTTTACTACAAGAAATCCACCAAACAAGTGTTGGGGCTCAACGGGTGTGGCCGTGCCGCTGCGAAGATCACGGTCCAGGACGTGTGTGACGCCTTGAACGACGGCAAGCCGATGCCCCGGATTCCCAGGCTTTCTGTGTTTGCCGTGGTGGTGCCGGGCGCTGTAGCCGGCTGGTACGACGCTTTTAAGCAGTGGGGGTCAGGCAACGTCAGTTTTGAGGATGTATTGGCCCCTGCTATAGATTTGGCAGAAAACGGGTTCCCCGTGTGTGAATTGTCTGCCCGGGGGTGGAGAAATAGCGCTCCCAAGATCATCAAACAGAACCCCGACTTGAGCCCCGAAGAAATCCCCGTTTTGGCCAACGGCAAGGGCCCCGACGAGGGCGACTTTGTGGTGAACAAGCCCATTGCCAAGGCGTTGAAGATGGTCGCTGAAAATGGTAAAGATGGCTACTACACCAGCGACATTGCAAAAAAGATTATCGAGCAAACCGATAAGAGAAACCACAAGCTCGACTTGCACGATTTGGCCAGCCACACGTCTACTTTCGTCGACCCCATCAAGTACGACTTCTTTGGCTACACCGTGTGGGAAATTCCGCCCAATGGCCAGGGATTGGTGGCCCTTATTGCCTTGGGAGTGATCCAACAGCTCCACAAGACCGGCGTAGTTGACGTGTTTAAGATGAAACACAATTCGGCCGAGTACCTCCACTTGCTCATTGAAGCATGCAAGATCGGGTTCTACGAGGCCAACGACTCGGTCACAGACCCGGAGTTCCAGGACATCTCTATAGGCAGGATCTTATCGGCAGAATATCTTCAGGAAAAGGCTAGTCTTTTCAGCCCCGATAAGGTGATAGACCCCAGCTATTTCACCAGACCGGTGCCGGATCCCAAGTACAAGTCAGATACCACGTACTTCACGGTTTCTGACGCCAACGGGGATGCTTGTTCGTTCATTAATTCGGTGTATGAGGGATTTGGCAGTGGTATTGTTGTGCCAGAGTACGGGTTCTGCTTACATAACCGTGGAGCCAACTTCAACTTGACCCCTGGTGCTGTCAACTGCTTGGAAGGGGGCAAGCGGCCGTACCACACCATCATTCCTTCGATGATCACCAAGGACGGCGAGCTTTTCGCTTCTTTTGGGAACATGGGTGGGTACATGCAGCCCATTGGCCATGTTCTCCATGTTATGAACCTTTGTGTGTTTGGATTCACGGCCCAGCAGTCGGTGGACCTGCCCCGGTTCTTATTAGAGGCAGATGAGCTGGCTCCAGATACCGGTTTAGGAGGAGACGGGCCTGTCAGTACAAGCGTGACATATGTGCTTCTCGAGGAGGGCATTGCCAATGAAGATTTCAGTAAGTTGACGAAGCTTGGACACAGGACAAAGTGGGTGGAAGGGTACGCCAGGGGGTGCTTTGGAAGGGCCCAGATCATCAAGAACGAGCTGAAGAATGGCAGGACGATTTTTGCAGGCGGTTCTGACTTGCGTGGAGACGGTGCAGCCATTGGTTTGTAGGCGAGGAGTAGGAACTGCATCACTCTTTTTGCAGCCAGCCTACGATTTGCAGCCATTCCTTTTCCAATATATTAATTATATACACTATTTGTTAAGAGTCTTGACGTATTCCACCGCCTTGGCCTTAACTCTAAGAGCCCCCTTTTCGTCATTATGATCGTTTTCAAATTCAACCCATTTGTTGAAGAAAAATTGTGCTTGTTTCTTCCCAAGAGATTTAGACACAACTCTTTCAAACAAGTCTTCAACCCGAGACTTTTCTGCTTTGTGTTTGATCTCTTTATCAATGTACACATTCCACAAGTCGAGTCTCTTTGGAGCATCGTTGATAAGACCTTCGAAAAGAGATCTACCTTGCTCAACATCACCCTTTTCGAATTCCAATTGAGCAAACTTTTTAACCACTTCGATATGATCACGTTTAGGTAATGCTTGCAAAGCCTTGGCCAAAGTTTCATGACACTCGTCGTTCATGTTTCTGTCCAAAAGGTTCAGAGCATAGTTGACCCACACCTGAGGATTCTTTGGACCAAACTTCTTGAAGATTTTCTTGTATAAGTCGTCGACTTTTTCGTAGTTTTCAGACATGACGTAAATGGAAGCCAATTTCTGGTGCATGGTGAAAGCGTCCATGTATTCACAAGATCTCTTGAACACCTGCTCCAAAGAGTCTTCGGAGCCAAAGGAGTTTTCTAAATTCAACAAGGCGATCCAAATATTCAACTTTTCTTGTTCTTCGGTGTAGTTTATAGTCTTCAATGCTCTCTCACCAATTTCTCTAGCCTTGTCAAGTTCACTCAACTGCAATTGGAAAGACATGTAATTCATCCACAAGATAGAAGAGTTGGGGTTACCCACGATCAATCTTTCGAAATCAGAGCTCGACTGGGGAGCCCTGGTGTTGATATCACCGGTCTTGTCCTCAGCATACTTCTTGCCTTTGGATCTCTTCTTTTTCTTTTCAGTGAAGTCTTCTTCGTCCGAGCTGGACTCGTCGTCTTCGGCTTGGTCCAAAATGGAGGCAGTCCAGTCGAAACCGCTGGTGGAAAGACCCGAAGGCTTAGAGGTTTGTTCCTCGTCGCTTTCTTCGTCCGAAGAGTCGCCTGCTTCCTCAACCTCGATGATTTCGTCGTCAGAGGCCCCTTCCATTTCCACGTCCTCAGACTCTTCTTCTTCAGACTCTTCTTCGTCTTCGGACTCTTCGTCGGCTTCTTCTTCTTCTTCCTCCTCTTCAACGTCTTCCATCTCGATATCCTCAGTGAAGTAAGACGCCTTCATACCCAACGACAACTGTTTCTTGTCGCTGTCGATCTTCAACACCTTGACCTTGACTCTGTCACCCTCCCCGAACAACTGTGCAATGTCCACGTCGTTGTCGGAGATTTCAGACCGGTGACACAACCCACTGACATTGAAAGTGCCGTCCAATTTGACGAAAACACCAAACTCAGTCACCGACTTGACAGACCCTTCGAAAATCTCACCAACTTCCAAGTCGTCAAACCTCTTGAAGCTCTTCAACTCTCCGTTTACTTCAGACTCCTTCAATGTCATTTTCACCTGGCCCTCTTTGTCACAGGCAGAGATCTTTCCCACAACCGTTTGGTGGAGCTTGAAGTACTTCTTCCAGTCTTTCAAGAACCCGTCAGACAAATCGGCCACTCGGACCAATGCATGCACGGATCTTCCCAAAGAGACAAGAATACCGTTGTTGGCGATCTTCTTCACAAACCCTTTGATCACATCTCCCTTGTGCAAGTCTTCCACCGAGTTAATCAACTTGTCGGTGGCAGCGTCGGTTCTCAAACTGACAGCGACCTTATTGGCGTCCTCGTCGACGTTCAACACGGTGGCCGTGGCGTAGTCGTTGGTGGAGAACACTGAGTCCAAGGAGTTGGTGTAGTCGTCCAAAGCGTCGGTGATGAATGAAGAAGCGGTGACTTTTCCGCCCAATTCCACCAACACAAACGTCTCCTTGACCTTCAACACCCTGGCAGGGTACTTTTGGCCGACCTTGACGTCTTTGATAGACTCCACGGTGTTTTGGCGAGACGTCAAGATCACGATGTTGTGCTCGTTGTCGATCTCTTTGACGGTGGCCTGGAAAGCAGAGCCAATAGGCAATTTGGACTCCAAGCTTTCGAAAATGGTAGCATCATTGGTCAATTCCATGAACGAGATTCTTCCCTTGATGGAAGGCGCCAAAGACACCCACACATACCCCTTGGCGATATTGTTGACGAAAACGATCTGCTCGTTGCCCTCTCTGATGTTGGAGATGTCCAAGGTGTTGGAGTTGTCTTCAATAGAAGCTTTCAACATACTCAATTCAAGAATGGTGTACTTGTTGGCCTTCTTGTGGGTGATAGGCAAGAATTTGTGGTTTTTGGCGTCGTGGTACCCAATGACCTTCACACGGACCTGTTCGCCTTTGTGAAACTGGGACAATGGCTGGTTCTTATCCTTGATTTCGTCCCAGCTGTTGAAACACTGGGTAATGTCGATTCTTCCTTGTAAGTTGTCGGCCAATTGGACGTTCAACTGCGTTCCTTTGACGGACCTGACCACAGCTTCGGTCACCACACCGGGAACGTAGTCTCCGATGTTCTTCATGTTCGAATCCACGGGGTTGATGGCTTCTTCGGTAGAACTGGAGTCGTCAGAGCCTTTGGCATCTTTCAACGATAACAAAAACCGCTTGTTCTCGGTGTCGATCCTGATAACCCGGCACGAGATCGACTGGTACTTGTAGAACTGCTTCGACAAGTCCTTGTTGTCGCCCACGTACTTGGCCAAGGCCAACCCGGTCAATTTTCCACCAAAACTGATAAACAAGCCCATATTGGTGACGGACTTGATGTACCCGTAGATCATCTTGTTGTTGATCTCGAGCTCTTTGAAAGAAGCAGGCAATTCGTTTCTCTTACTGGCTTCAATCAACGATTTCTTACGGGATGCAATGACGGACCTGGCCTTTAAGTCGGTTTCAAGAACCAAAACTTCGATAGTTTCACCCACCACCAATTTTTTGGCCAAGGCACGGTTTTGTTCGTAGTTCCCGTCAGATAAGTGGCCGTTGAAAATTACACCTCTCAAGTGGCTGTCAGACAACTCGATAATCACCGAGTCTTTCTTCTTTTCCACTAATGTGGCTTCCACAACAGATTTTCCAGGCATCAAGTCGGCCATGACGTCTTTCTGCTGGGCCGTCAACGAACTGGATTGTCTCAACGACACCACCAACTTCTTGTCGTTTTCGTTGACGTTGATGATTCTGACGTTGACAGACTGGCCGATTTTCAAGTAGTCCTTGGCATCGTCCACGAAAGTTTCAGAGATTTCGTTCTTGGGAAGGAAAGCACCTAAGAATCCGAAAAACGACACAATAGCACCGCCATGCACAAACTTTTCCACGGTAGCAGCAGTCCTGAAGTCCACAGAAGCATTTTCGAACGAACTCAACACTTCAGAGTCTTCCATATTGACCAAAGTCTTCTTGAACGTGATCAAAAGTCTGTTTTTCTCTTTCTTCAATACTCTGGCCTTCACTTTGGCTCCTGGCCTGAACTTTCTTTCTGGGTACACCAATTTGACGTCAGACATGTGGAGTGGAGGCACAAACCCGTCAAATCCATCGCTGACTTTAACTTTGATACCTTTTCCTTCTGGTAACACTTCCACCACTTCGGCGGTGACGTAAGTGCCATCTGGGATCTCGTGGAAGTTCAAGAACCGGGCTTCCACGACCTTGGGGTCCATGGACAACATCAAGACGTTTTCAAACTCGTTGTATCCGATAACTCTGACTGCATGGGTAGAACCAGTAGTGTAGTCGATTCCGAGACTTTTGGCAGGGTCGAGGTTAGATAAATGCACCATTCCCGAGGCAGTGGCTCCCATATCGATGTACAAGTAGTTGGGGTCCATGCCTTTGATCTTGGCTTCGGTTTTGTGGCCGATAGGGAAAGCTTCAAGCACTTCTTTTTTGAGATCTTGTAGTTGCTGGAACTGCATGATATGAGGCAACTGAGACAACATAAGTTTCTTGGTTCCGGCCTTAGGCAACACAGCCACGACTCTGGCCTTGACGTTGTTCCCGATGGTGTATTTGTGGTCCAAAGTTTTGGCATCGAACTCGTTTAAGTGGGTCAAATTGATGGTAGCGTCAACAAGCCCGAAAACTCTTGCAGCCACTCCGTTTTTGCCTACTTGCGACACCAAAGCGTTGACCATGGTCCCTGGCTGGATGGCATCCACAGAGGTTATAGCTGTGATGGTGGCAGGCTTGAATTTGCCAAGTGGTTTCAAAACCAAGGCCCTGCTGGTCTTGGATGCAATGGTAGTCAACACTACTTGGCCTTCTTTATATTGGTCAAGATCTCCTAAATCTTTATTGGAGATAAATCCGGTCAAAGGAGCCTTGCCGATGTTTAAGATCACCCCGTGGTCTTCGAAAGACTGGATGGACCCTTGCACCAAGTTGCCGACCATCAAATCTTCGTCTTCCAAGTCTTTGTTCACGACGCTGGGCTCAATAGACATTTCAATCTTCTTACCCTTTTTAGCTTTTTCGGACTCCACGATCTGGGCATTCACCCACTGGCCTATTTGGAATATCTGTCTTAAGTCAGGGAACTCTAATTGGTTGGTTTTAAGGGTGGCAGTGACGATTTGATCGTCATCTTGCTGTTCCTCTTCTTCTTCACTGGATGCTTCTTCCTGTTCAGCATAAGCTTCCACTTTCTTGCTGACTTCTTCACTGATGCTGGTAATGGGTACGTGGGCAAACAAGTTGTCTCCAATGCTAACTGTGATATCAAGTTTGGACACTTTGGTCACTTCGGCTAATACTTTAGTGCCTGGTAAAAGATTTTTGAAGTTGAAATTTTCAATCTTAACACTGACTTCTTCGTCTTCATCTTCTTCGCCATCCTTGGCCTTCTTGCCACCAACCTTCTTAGACTTCTTAGCCTTCTTTGCACTGTGGGCTGCAGCTCCTCCGGCTTTTCTTTTGGTCCCTGCTCCAGCAGTTTCAAAAAGCACATCGGTAGTAGCTTCGTTGGAAATCTCCTTCACTTCCAACGCCGTCAATCCGGTGTTCCCTCCTCTGGGGAAGGCAATGTCATTGTTTCTGAGAACAGATTCTCGTCCTGTTGACTCAGCCATTGTAATTCAGGTATTGCTTTCTTAGTTTGAAGGAAGAAAAAATATGTGAGATGAGGTTATTAACTTTTTTTTCACTCATCTCATCGATTTGGGCTGCGAAAAAATAACGTACTGCATATAAGCACTTAGATTACATATTAACAATTGCAATTACATTGTACGGTGTTATACATGTCTGTCCATTTCAAGGCCCTTGGATTTCCGTTGTTGCATGATCCTGGCTGCCTCTGCGGGACTATGGTACTTTTTTATTAGTTTGGAGTAGAAAATCCCACACGCATTGCATAGCGTTTTTTCTCCTTCGGGCCCTCTTCTCCATTCAGGCGTCTTTCCTGATCCACAATGTACACAGTTTGTAGGAGAAGGCACTTTCTCTCTTAACGAGTCAAACTTTATGATCGAACCTCTTTTGGACACAGGTGGTTGCTTTTTGGCTTTTGGACTCAGACTTTTGCGGCCCTGGAATGGTCTGACATTCTCTGATTTCTCTTTTTCACCTGGCTCCATGGTGGTTATAGCAGAATCCGATCTGAACCGGGCATGTTCTGGCTTGGTGTTCTTGTTACTCTGCAATGAAATGTCTCCCATGGAAAAACGGTTTCTGGAGTGGCCTGGCTGTTGTGGGACTCTGGCCTCGTGGGCCACAAATGCCTGGGATGTTTCTTTGTTTCTCATGTAAACTCCCTGGACTGCTCTCATTTGCTCCAAAAGTTTGTGGCTTTCCTTGCAGTAGAACTCCATGTTGGACAATAATGCCACTGGAATTGACATGAACATCCCATGGAGTGCCTCTGACGTCACGCCTTGAGGATTCACCATATCTTGGGCCCTTTTCAATGCCTCTAGCCCATTAGATACCTCCCCCAAGTACGCCACTGTCCTTTGGTAATCGTTCCACGCAGTCTGTATGTTATTAACATCCACAGGGGGTGTCACAGGCGTCCTAGCCAGTACGGGGAACTGGTAATTAGCAGGATACGACTCGTTGCTTTGATGGGAGCTGTGCTGCGGGCCAAAAGTGAAGAACGGGGCCTGTGAAAAAGTTCCAAACGGTGGATTTGAAGAGTAGGACAACACACGTTGGTGTGAAGTTGGCGTGGCAATAGCACTGCTTTGAGGCATTTGGTGGGACATATGCTGCATTTGTGGTTGGTGCAGTTGCTGGCTTGTTGGATGGCGACTGAAAGGAGGTAACAGCCCCTGCGAGGACCCCAAGGACGTTTTCACAGCCTGTGGTTCAACTGGCACTGGTACTTGAGACGACGCCGTCAACATTGTTTTGGGACCCATCTTATCTACGGTGTCACCTAGACTTTCTATTATCTTGGAAAAAGATGGTAAAGTGTCCCTTGAGCAGTTTACACTTGACATTATGAAATCAGGGAACTGACTGATTGCTTGTTTGGGACTATTTTTAGCAATCTATTGTAAAGAACGGGGCGTTGGAAGGGGGATCTGTGTACCTTTGTTTTTAAATTCCAGTTAAGTGGAAAATTAATAAAACCTAAATCGAATTTTTCCGATATAAGAACAATTTTTCCAAATCCCAAGATATAACTATGGTTTAAACTTGCGTTTCACCCAATCAGTTAATAAGGCAGGTGCAGTGGGGGTATTTGTGGTATGCTCGTGTGTATTGCTGCAAACACAAGCAGGCCCAATAGGGAAATCGCGACATGGCAAAAAAGAAGCCACACGACATTTTAACTAGGCTACTTCTTCTTCTTGTTCTTATTCTTTCTGGTTTTTGGATCCTGTTGAATAACAATAGTTCCATCTTTGACGTCCTGGGGTTGATCCTTGAATTTTTCCTGGCTTTCTAAGAAAAACATAAGGTCTTTTACCTGTTCATTTAAATCCTGGTTTTGGGCTTCAAGCTCTTTGGTGTGGGTAGTCAAAAAGTCTACTTTATTCGATAAACTTTCATTCAAAAGCTTGGATACGTTCAATTCACTGGAAAGTCTGTTAATTTTATCGTCCTTTTGTTTAATTTTATCTTTTAAGGAAGGAATAACGTCACCGTTAATTTGGTTTAATTGTTCCGTCAATTCGTCCACCTTCAGCTCAAGATCGGTCATAGCACGATTGCTAATGATATCAGTTATTGAAGAGCCTCTTCTGGACTTGCCTGCAGATGCTGGATTGTCTCTTTCGTTAAGTAGCTTTTCGTAGTATTCCTGCTGGCTCGCCAATTGGCTTATTAGAAGCTGTGAGTACTCGAACCCCACTTCGTCTACTTTATCTGTGGCATCTTTGGAGCTGCTGCTGGTGCCTTTCTCCGAAAGCTCCACTAGCTTTCCGTCAGACTGGTTTGTTATGAGTCTGTGCACGTAGTTATCTCCAGCGTAGTCCCACACTCTGGAAGTGTTCATTTCCATGGCAAAACAGTGGCCCGAATTGACAAAGTGTTTGAGAGAATGCTGTTCAGGAGCGTACCGACTGCATCCTATGTTCCCACATATAAGACAGATCCAAAGGTTGTCTGTGGTGGAGCATTCTGTGCAATGTTCTGTCTCGTCGACGGCAGAACCCGAGTCAAAAAGCGAAAAAGACCCACCAGCAGCTCCAGACGAAGACCCTGTAGAAGCACCAACAGATGAAGGGCCTGTAGATGAAGAACCAGGGGCAGATGAAGAGCCTGCTGATGTAGTGGCTCCGGTAGGGCCATTCTCTTCGGTGCTGAACCGTCGACTCAACTGCAGCATCCGCCGCATGCCTCGTCTGACCTTCTGATTGGACACACTGTTGCTGTACCGGCATATAGGACAAGTATCGTCCTTCCATTTGGACAAACACAGGCAGTGGAAAGTGTGCTGGCACGGAATAGTTAGCAATCCCGTCACTTCGGCGTCCATTCTCTCCAAACACACGGGACACGTAGGAAGCTCAAGCAACTTTGTGGAATTGCCCAGGGTAAAGGGGTCGTTCAATAAGAACGGAATCAAAGCGTCTCTTGTCTCTTTCACAAGCTTCACACTAACAGATTCACCGGCCTCTATACGCACCGACTTCACATACACCACATGACAAGTTTCTGGCTCCATTGAATTGAACGGCTTACCGTCGTAGTTGTACTGGAACTCTGCAGTCCGAAACACGTCGTTGAACTTCAACAAAACAAGAAACCGGTTGGGTTTGTCACTCTTTAGTATCCGAATATGAGTTATACAGGGCATATACTTCTCTCCAATGAACCCCAACAAATCTGTGGCGGTAAAATACGTGGGGACCGCTATTATAGACACCATAGTATCATCGCCAGGTTGCGATGTGGATGATACAGGTACTTTGTCGGATTCCGGCTCTGTGTCGCTGTCGTCTTCAAACTCTCTGAACAAGCGGATGATCCCATCACCTAGAAACTTGGCCTTAATTGGCTCTCTGCTGTTCATTTTAAGAGGCTTTTTCTTGGTGTTGTTGATGGACTCGACTTCTAGCTGGGACTCTCTGTAATCTGAATTGGTGGAAGGGTCGGGAAAGTCGATGGTTATATGGTAACTATCGGTCCCTAGCATATCTGATAAAGAAAAATGCGATAGCGAGATGTGTAAAATTACACTACAAAATTAGACTGCAGGAAGTTAGAGGACACCGATACTACGGAATCTAAATTACAGGAAGGTTTGAGATACAGATAGAATGGAATTCAGGTTAAAGTTAGTATGGATAAGTGTAGAGCTACGAATCGGCAACGGGCGTAAGCTAAGCTGTAATATATAGATTAGGAAGAAGCTGAAAATAGTTGCAAAATTAGAGAAACGCATGATACTGCGACTAGGTGACATAGTTACAGGAATTTGTGCAGGAAATATGTATAATGTTGACACAAATGCAGATGAGACATAGGCTGAAACAGAGGTTGTGGGTGGCATAAACTGAAAAGTAGACACAGGTAGCATAAAAATTGCAAATTATACTATAAATATGCTATCTCAACAAAGGTAACACTAAGAGTTCATGTAGCAGGCTATGTGAGTTTGGACATACAGGCAGCAATACGTTACAGGTAGCACACCGAAACACTGGAATAAACTCCATCATACTGCATGCCTCAGACAGCCAAGGACTCAATCATACTGCATAACTTAGCCAAGGACTCAATCTGACTACAGGCCAAAGACAAGCATACCACAGGCCAAGGATAATTATACCACAGCCAAAGAATCGAGATAGACTACTATGAAATTCCAGTAAGGCATACATGCCGACACATTCCTATAAATATCTATCCTTATCGAACTCAGTCAAGCTGTTCAACACCACCAACTTGTGGTCCTTGAGCTTGTCCTTGATCTCATGAAGGTGATCGTGGGCTTCTGTGTGTGGGATCCACACAACATGGGCGTCAGCTGCAAGTCCCGAGTACACACCAGGAATCCCGTCCTCAAAAATCAAGCATTCGTGAGGTTTAATGAACTCCAACCCTTTGGACTCTCTGTCCTTGTTCAATTGATCCAAACAAGTGTACCAGATGTAAGGATGTGGCTTCCCCTTGCCTCTGGGGATCCGAGTGTCGTCCCCTGTGACGATGTGTTCGCCAAAGAATTCCACAAAATCTGGCAACAACGCTGTTTTCCGTTCGAAATTCGTCTTGTTGGAACTGGTCCCTAAAGCCATAGGTATGCCCCTTTCCTTCAAATGGGCCAAGAGTTCCTTGGCTCCAGGCAAGTACCGGGTCTTGTGCCATTTAGTGGCCTGAATCGCCATGATTTTTTCACTATATTCTTCCACGGTCAAAGGAAGCTCGTAGTGCTTGATGACCAACTCGTTGGCATGGGGGCCTGGAAGTCCTTGCAACTTGATCTTGACATCCCAGGTGAGTGGGCCCTTGCCGTATTGGGCAAGTAAGTCGCTGGTAACTTCGGTATAAATGTCTTCTGTGTTAAGAAGAGTTCCATCCATGTCTTTGCATGTGTTAGTATGGAGATCCCACGGAAAGAGGTTTAGATTACATACCAAAAAGACACGCTTTGAATTTGGGACTGGAAGATGTTAGTACGGTGTTGTATTTGTGCACTCTGTCTGCACCGCTTGTGGCTTTTTGTGGCTTTTGTGTACATACGCCATGGTCTTTAACTGTTAGTTGGTTTGAAATAAATCGCTGCAATATTTGGAGAGCACTGTCACTTTTGCCATACACGACTTTTTATGCATCAAAAGCTACCGTACGGCTACAATGGGGTACGTAACGTTATAAATAGCTATAAAAGGTTGGTGTAAGGGTGTAAGGGTGTTACAATGGGGCATTCTTGAACAAGTAAGAAATACTTTCACCATTGTGTAACCTTCTTATACTTTCAGCTATCACTGCCGAGATATCGATGGTGTCCAATTTGGAGCACAATTTCAACTTTTCTTCAAAGGGAACGGTGTTGGTACACACCACCCTGGTCAACTTGCTGTTGTTGATGTTATCTATGGCTTTTCCAGACAATATACCGTGTGTGACAATAGCAATCACTTGTTTGGCCCCGTTATCCAACAAAACTTCAGCTGCTTTGGCCAAAGTCCCACAAGTATCGGCCATATCGTCCACAATGATACAGATCTTGTCACTGACATCCCCAACCAACACCATTCTACTGACCTCGTTGGCTCTGGCTCTTTCTTTGTGGATCAAGGCAAAGTTCAAGTCTAATCTGTCTGCCAAACCAGCAGCTCTCTTAGCTCCACCTGCGTCTGGAGAAATGATGATGGCGTTCTTGTAGTCAACCTTTTCCTTGATGTACCTCACCACACTTGGCTCTGCATATAAGTTGTCCACGGGGACGTCAAAAAACCCTTGGATTTGACTGGCATGCAAGTCCATGGTGATAACATGGTCACAGCCTGCAGTTGTAAGCATATCTGCCATTAACTTGGCGGTGATGGGGGCACGACTCTTATCCTTTCTGTCCTGTCTGGCGTAAGGGAAGTTGGGCAAGATAACCGTTATTCTTCTGGCACTGGCCGTCTTACAGGCATTTATCATGATCAATAATTCAATGACTCTGTCGTTGACTATCCCACTGCCGATTTGGCACACAATAAAGAGATCTTCGTCTCTCACAGATTCTCCAATGGAAAACTGCACCTCACCAGTGGACTCTCTTTTGATTTCGCTGGGAGTAAGCTTGGTGCCTAGCCTTTTAGCTACTAATTCAGCTAATCCTCTATGAACATCACTGGCCAATAATTTAATGGAATTTGTGGACATTGCAAAAACAGTTTATTTTTTTGTGTGTGGAACGTTTGAAGAAAACAAGGAGAATTCCAAGAGTTTAAATATCACAGAATCACCCCGATGATTAAACAGCAAATTAAGTTATCGACGGTATTGTCTCCAGCTCAGCTCAAAATCATAAAAAAAAGATTTTTTTTTACTTTCCGAAGGAGTAAAAATGTAATGCGGAATTGTGCGGATTGCAAAAGCTGGAGAATGGGGCTGTTGCAAACATGCCAAACAATTTTGTATAAAAAAAAAGTACGTGTATTAAAATAAGTCGTCAAGGTCATCAAGGTCTTCGTCATCGTCTTCCTCTTTATCTTCAGCGTCTTCTGCTGCCTCATTTTCTGCTTCGGAATTGGCTTTGGCATCTTCATCTTCGCCCAACAACTTGCTTAATTCCCGCTTCTTGCTGTCTAACGATGCCTTCAAAGTATTATAACTACTTTGAAACTTCATCTTCATCATCTTGTGTGTAGCGGTATCCAATCCCTTTTTGTGCACGGCCACCGCTTTCTCCAAATCTAGAATCTCTTCTTCTAGCATCTTAGCGTGGTGTCGTCCACCAGATTGCTGGCCGGCCTCGTCGTCTTCATCGTCATCATCGTCGTCATCGTCGTCGTCTTCATCGTCATCTTCGTCTTCCTCGTCTTCCTCGTCGTCTTCGTCTTCTTCTTCCATGCCTGGTGTCTCACCCTCAATAATAACCTCCCCGTTCTCTTCTCCGTTGAGAATACCAACATTTGTCTCCAAAGCCTTGGCCAACTCTTCCTCCAAGTCCTCGTCTTCGTCGCCGCTGGCTTCCATATCGTCTTGTGGTATGATTTGTTGTTGTTGTTGAGCTTGTTGTTGTTGTTGCTGCTGCTGCAAAGATGCTTGTGAAGTTTGGCCTTGCATCATCGGTGGAGGCGAAGGCGAGAACCGTGCAGGGCCCATCATGTTCGCCTTGGTAGCATCCAAGATCTCGAAATGTGACTCTTCTGCATTATTGTCCAACTGGATCAACTCATTGACCTTCTGTTCAATATCGTCCATGACTCTATGGTTCAACTTCTTGGGCCTGAACCGTCTATAGACGTTCTGGAACGGCGCTATAAGCCCATCCTTCAACACGGGTCTGGTCTCCTTCAATTCCCGGGGCTTAAGATCGTATAACGGGTGTCTGTATGCCTTATCACTGGGTACCTCGAAATCGGTCTCTAGATTCAACTCGCTGGGCACCACCGGTTTCAACACAAGTAGCATCTGGCACAAGTCAAGCACTTTGAATATGTTCTTCTTATCAATGGTCTTAAACACCTCATTGACGGTGGGCAAATCTACCAACCTCGCAGAATAGATATTGCCTCGTAAATTCACCAAAGCCTTCTCTTTTGTGAGCCATTTGACGTTGATCCCGCTCAAGTCATTGGACTCCACGGCATTGTGTACTATATCCAAGTTGATATCATCTAGGAACCGAATGACAATCCCGTTTTCAATCAATGGGTCATCTTCCATATCTGGCGTCTCGCTATCGTACCCATCTCCCGGAACTCTTGTGGGCTTCACTCTAACTTTCGGCAATTTTTTCACTTGCTGGGTGATCCCCTCCACATTCATGTTGTTCAAGGCGGTCTTCTTGTTGCCTCCAAGACTGATTTTAAGCTTTTTAATCTTGTCTGGCTTTTCTATCTTAGTCGACACTTTCTTCTTTGTTTTGGGAGGATTTAGCTTTATTTTGGGCACTTTGGGTTGCTTGGAAGCTGCCGGCGTGGCACTGGACAGATTTCCAGCGTCAGATTCACCTGGACTGCCATTTCCTCCGACTTTAAGCTTCAATTTAAGAACAGCCATATTGTTGTTTAGAAAATGTTTTTGTGAACGCTCGCGACATTTTAAGCAGAGAACGAAAAAAATTGCGAAAATCTCACATCTTCAAAAAACCTTATCTAACAAGACAGCATATACCTGCTAACTTTAAATGGGCAGACGAAACCATAGGACAGAGGTGCCCGAAAGAAGAGGCCTGACGGTGCTGAGATCTCGGTCTCGGTCACAGTCGCAAACACGGTCGTCTTCGCGCATTGGAAGCCGCAGAAATTCGGTTATTTCACAAGAGTATTTAGAGGAAACACAAGAGATATATTCGGGGGCAGGGTCAGAGATTATTCCCTCGTCCATAACGTCGTTTCATTATCCGAGAAGCTTCGGGAAGCGAAAACCGTCGGCCGTTTCAAGGGAGACGTCCCCGCTCTTGAATGACGAGGAATACGACCTTCAGTCTGTGAAATCGTATGGAACATCAGGGTCTTTTGAAGACGCCAGACAGCCTGCCAATTTCCGGTTCTTTAAGCTTGAAGAGATCGAGCAAGCGGCCATTGGAGGGTCTACATACGAAAACGCAGAAGACCCTGTGGATTATAACACCGACTGGGAGTTTCCTACCGATAAACATGATATCGAAGAAGGAGCAGATGAGTACATGGCTGAAGACGCTATAGTCGAAACCGATGCTTCTATCGACCAGCAAAGTTTCAGATCCGACAATTTTGATAGGCGCAACAGCTCAGAGTCATCAGACGACGAGCTTTTGAGCGATTTGGAGCCCATGGAGTACGACTGCAAAACCACATACAGTCGGTACTATTTGGCAGAAGAAGACTTGGTTATTGGGATCGCAGGATACAAGACTAATGTGCTCCGATTGATCGTATACTATGCCATCTGTGTGTTTACCGGTGGTATTGGGTACTTGGTGCTAAGATGGATGCCCCGGTACCGTATAGGGTTGATTGGAGACGTCAGTCCTTTTGGCAGATGTGACTGGTGTGTGATTGAGAACGAGTACGGGGAATTGGCCATTGTGGACATAGACAAGACCAGGTTTAACCAGAGAATGTCCAACTGCTTTGTGGTGGAAGACAAGGACGCTTCAAGTGGCAATGATCCGGTGATACCGTATTTGCACAGCTTTAAGTATCGGTACTTGAAGTTTTTTTATAATCCAGCTGAAGACATGTTTAAGACCAATAATAACTGGTACGACCACAGCTGGGTCAACAAGATAAACGATGGGGTTTCACAGCAGACGTACGAGGAACGGAATATGATATTTGAGTCGAATTCCATCGATATAGAAGACAAAAGCGTGGGTGCGTTGCTCGTGGAAGAAGTTTTGCACCCATTTTATGTGTTTCAGATTTTCTCCATTTTTTTGTGGTTGGTCGACGACTACTACTACTATGCCACATGCATCTTCTTGATCTCGTTGGTGTCCATCGCCAACACGTTGATAGAGACCAAAAGCACCATGACAAGATTGAGACAAATCAGCCACTTTTCCTGTGAAGTCAGAGTATGGCGTAACGGGTTCTGGAAAACGGTTTCCCTGGAAGAATTGGTTCCAGGGGACGTGTTTGAAATCGATCCTTCGTTGGCCGTGATGCCATGTGATTGTCTCTTGATCAACGGGGAGGTTATTGTGAACGAATCGATGTTGACAGGAGAAAGTGTGCCTATCAGCAAATTAGCAGTTCAGGACGACCAATCGGCTTATATCCGGGAGAATATCAACTTGACCTTGAGCAAGAGCTATTTGTACAACGGAACAAAGATTTTGAAGAAGAAGAGCTTGAATGAAGAGCCGGTGAAAGCGTTAGTGGTGAAAACAGGATTCAATACCACCAAAGGGTCCTTAATTCGGTCCATTTTGTTTCCCAAACCAGTGGGATTCAAGTTCTACGAAGATTCGTTCAAATACATTGGGTTTATGACGTTCATTGCGTTCATTGGGTTCATCTACAGCACATATAATTTCATCAAATTGGGTCTCCCCACTTCGCTCATGATTTTGAGGGCTTTGGATATCATTACCATCGTTGTCCCTCCGGCTTTGCCTGCAACGTTGACCATCGGGACCACTTTTGCCATAAACCGGTTGAAGCAGTGTCTGATCTACTGCATTTCGCCCACCAGAGTCAATATTGGTGGGAAATTGGACGTTATATGTTTCGACAAGACAGGAACATTGACAGAAGAAGGATTGGACGTCTTGGGAGTGCATTTGACCAACAACGCTTCCGGAAGAAAAGAATGGGTGTTTGAGCCTATAAACAAGGGCGTTGGCGATATTTCCGTCAACAGAAACCTTTCAGCTGGAAAGAAAGGGCACGACACTAATAACGGGCCGTTTTTGGTGGGATTGATGTCGACTTGTCACAGTTTGCGTCTTATTGACGACGAGATCTTGGGAGACCCGCTTGATGTCAAAATGTTTGAGTTCACCAACTCCAAATTGAATGACAGCGAAGTGCCGGTGGTAGAGAGTCCAGTGGGCCATTTCAAGATCATCAAGGAGTTTGAGTTTGAGTCCAGTCTCCGAAGAATGAGTTGTGTAGTGGAGAACAATCACGGCAAGCTCATATTCTGTAAAGGTGCCCCAGAAGTGATGCTTGATATCTGCGACGAGGCCACCATTCCTGCAGATTTCATGGACTTGTTGCACCAGTACACCAAGAACGGGTACAGGGTCATTGCCTGTGCCTATAAGGAAGTGAAGAGCACTCAAATAACCAGAGATTTGGAGCAGGGGTTGAATTTCCTTGGATTTATTGTGTTTGAGAACAAATTGAAGGAATTGACCACGCCTACCATTACCCAATTGACGAAGGCCAATATAAGGACCGTCATGTGCACTGGGGACAACGTCTTGACGGCAATCAGCGTAGGCAAAGAATGTGGGATTCTCCAGGAGGCAGAGACAGTGTTCGTGCCCAAATTCAGAGACGAGCCAGTGGACCCTGCTTCCGGCGACGATGACGAGGTTATCTGGCACTACATCAACGACGAGTCCAACGTCTTGTCCTCCAACCTTCTCCCACAGCAGTACACCGACAGCTACAAGTTTGCCATTACTGGGACGTTTTTCAAGCACGTTTTGACCCACTACGAAGACGAGCACAAGTTCCGGGTTCTTCTTCGGTGTGCCATTTTTGCAAGAATGTCGCCGGACGAGAAGCACGAGCTTGTCAACCAGCTCCAGAAACTCGACTACACTGTTGGGTTTATTGGAGACGGGGCCAACGATTGCGGGGCTTTAAAAGCTGCAGACGTAGGCATTTCGCTTAGTGAGGCCGAGGCTTCCATTGCAGCTCCGTTCACCAGTACCATCTTCGAGGTGTCATGCTTGATGGACGTTATAAAAGAAGGAAGAGCCAGTTTGGTGACGAGTTTCTCCAGTTTCAAGTTCATGTCGCTTTATTCTGCCATTCAGTTTATCACGGTGTCCATACTTTACAAAAGAGGTACCAATTTGGGAGATTTCCAGTTTCTTTACATCGATATGGTGTTGATTCTTCCGTTGGCCATCTCCATGGCCCGGTCCAAGCCGAACAACAAAATCATCATCAAGAGACCGTCGGCCAATTTGGTGTCGGTGAAGATTCTTACAGGTATGGTACTCAATATCCTCATTCTTCTTGTGTTCCAGGTGATCATCTGGAAACTCGTGCAGACAGAGCCGTGGTACGAGAAACCGGTGCCAGGAGACGACGAAAACGTCAAAAGTTTCGATAACTCCATACTTTTCCTCTTCACTAACTTCCAGTACATTTTGATCTCGGTGCTTTTGACTGAAGGGTATCCTTACAGACAACCAATGGCCGAAAATGTCTCGTACCTTGTAAACTTGGTGGTGAGCTTAGTTTTGTCGAGTGGCTTGTTCTTGATTAACAGCGATGGGCTTTTGGGTGATATCTTCCAGGTGGTTAACTTGCCTATAAAATACTACTGGGTTATATGGACATTGACAGCGTTTAACTATGCTACTTTGTATGTGATGAATCAGTACGTGTATGGCAAATTGCACCAGGCTTATAAGAGATTTTGCAACCATCGGCATAGCAAGAAATTGTATAAGAACTTGAACCGAGAATTCGGCAAACTAGAGAGTGTATAGGGTGCTTGTATGCAGGAGCCAAAAATGTAAGACAGATTTTATGAAGCTGACGAGGGCGTACAATTGTGCAGGAAGACTGCGCAATTTGCTGCACATATGCATGGTTGGGGCACGCTTTCTCGTAATCCATTTGCTTTGCGTTCACCCACTCGGAGTTTTGGTTCGTCAGCCCACAAAATTCATACGGGGTTTGGCACAACGTCAACTACACAAGAAAACGTTAAAAACCCAGCAAATGACAAACACTCAAATCTCCCTTTTTCTTGCTTGCAAGTTCGAAATCGACGGCGTGCTTTTTTGCCCCAGTGTCCCTTTAGGTGCATCTCTTTTTTGACACGTTGAGGTACTCAGTTGCGTTTGTGTCCAGCTAACTTTTTTTTGCAACTTGAATATAAACCACAAATAAAATCTAGTTCCCTTAGCCGAAATCCCGAACCCATCTCAGACTCCCCACAGGATTTAAGATGTGGGTGAGCTATTGTGTAAAAATAATAATGAAGAAAAAAGTTTTTGTGGGGTTGATTTTTTTGTTGAGAAGCGGGTCCATTTTTCAAAAGTATAAATACTGCGGGCTGCCCCAGAATATTTTTTCTCTTTAGTTTTTTTATATTAGCAAACAATGTCATCTATTCACTCACAGGGCTCAGGGTCCAAAGACTTATCGGTCAGTTCCAACGACCACGACCACGCCAATATTGGCAGAATCCACACCGTTGGTGACAACAACGAGTATGTGATGATTGGCCACAAAAAGTACCTCAGAAGCGAATTGATGGAGGCTTTTGGTGGTAGTTTAAACCCTGGTTTGGCTCCTCCTCCAACTCATAATTTTGCCAATCCTGGTCCCTTGGGGTTGTCTGCTTTTGCCTTGACCACTTTTGTGTTGTCGATGTTTAACGCCCAAGCAATGGGCATTGAAACTCCTAATGTTGTGGTGGGCTTAGCTGGATTCTATGGTGGAGTGGTGCAATTGCTTGCAGGACTCTGGGAGTTCATGGTGGGTAACACTTTTGGTGGTACCGCCTTGACCTCTTATGGTGGGTTCTGGTTGTCTTATATGGCCATTCAGGTTAAGGCTTTTGGTATCGCTGAAGCTTACGGTGATGATATCCATCAATTCCACAATGCCGTGGGGTTCTTTTTGTTGGGGTGGGCCATTTTCACATTTATCTTGACCCTTTGCACCCTTAAGTCTACCGTGGCTTTCTGTGCATTGTTTTCATTCTTAACTATGACATTCATATTGTTGGCAGCTGGAGATTTCTCTGGGAAAGTTGGTGTCACTAGAGCTGGTGGTGTTTTCGGGGTTATTACTGCTTTCCTTGGATTTTACAATGCTTTTGCTGGTACTGCCACCAGACAAAACTCGTACTTTGTGCCACACGTCATACACTTGAGTAGAAAGTAGGATTATTTATTATTATTTATTATATTTATTAATTTATGTTTTGTGATGTAAAAAGTGTCTAAGATGAGATGGTGGTAAATAGGATCATCACGTGATATGGACATCACGTGACCCTTATTTCACTGCTCGCATGCGTGTATCTACCGCCTACCCTCCCACGTTCCTACCATCGCATATTTCATATCTACTAAAATTCCCGTTTATCATTCAACAAATTCGTCTGCTATAAAACAGAATAATGTCCACAAACAAAAGGATAGCGTTGCCCGCCAGAGTCGAACCAAAAGTGTTCTTTGCTAATGAAAGAACGTTTTTGTCGTGGTTGAATTTCACCGTCATCTTAGGTTCTTTAGGTGTAGGGTTATTGAATTTTGGTGACTCGGTTGGAAGAATAAGTGCTGGTTTATTCACTTTTATTGCCATGTTAACTATGATTTATGCTTTGGTAACTTACCACTGGAGGGCAAAGGCCATCAGATTGAGAGGGTCTGGGCCTTATGATGATAGGTTTGGTCCTACTATGTTGTGTGTGTTTTTGTTGGTGGCCGTAGTGGTGAATTTCATCTTGAGAATAAGGGCCTAGATGTTTGGTTATTGTGGTTTCTGGTCCTTTACTGTCCGTGTCTTTTGTGGCTGTTTCTGCCCTTTGTGGCTGTTTGTGTACTGTGTCCCTATCACAACTCGTACGCCCTTTTGAGATGGCGGTACCGCCGCATGTGGTACAACATCTCCAATTCCTTGATTATATAATCTCCTTTACTCAATGCATTTTCTAGTTCTTGGTCGGTGGTGTACGGCGTCGTTTGGAAATTCTTCTTCAACTGGTGGCGAAATTTGGCGTAGCCTCCGCTTTCGGCGGGATACTCTTTGCCCATGTACAAAAGGGTCCTGTAAAGGTGTCTCACTCGTGGATTCATCTAATAAACCGGAGGTCGCACGTTCGAACCGTAACTATGTCAAATTAAAACAACAATCAAAACTCACAACTTGATTTACTACCCCTTCACCTCTGTCAACCACTCTGGTGTACAGACTCTGCAAGACTATATAAAGAAACGATTTCGCACTTTATTTTTAAGCGTCACTTTTTACAACTGCTACTAAATGAATTCTGCCTACAAGCCACCAAAAGTGGCCGCTATTTTCCTCGTGAAGTTCGATGTACGCACAGGCAATGAAGTGGTATGGTCAAAAAACCCTGCCGGTATAGATTTGACGGGAATTGAGTTCAAAGTTTTGCCCTCTGGGATCCATGAGTTCACGGAGGATGTCATTTTGTTTACTCACAAATGGGGCGATAAACTCTGCTACGGTTTGTCTAAATTCAAGCAGTTGAACTTGAGTTTTGGGGGAGACGACGAGTCGGAGGCGTCAGGAGAGTTTAGCACTGTCATCCACAATGACCGGTCCAAAATTAAAATGTACAGTTTAGGGATCTTGTGCACCAACGACCTGCAGTGGCAGCCTAACAATTTTATCAGCAACGGGCTTGAGTATGTGAGTCACTTGGACGATAAGTTGGCTGAGTTTCTCCTTGACGAGGACTGGCAGGTGTTGGAGTCCATAGATATCGGCCAAATGCCCGTGAAGGTGTTTGCCAATCCCATTCACGAGCTTCCTAACTACTTTAACTCGTTTGGGCCCTTGGTGTTTAAGATATTCAAGTTGAGTTTGCTTAGGAAACGGATAATCATCTTCAATTTAAACAAGCGGGACAACTACAAACTACAAATGTACAATTACTTGATATCGGTGTTGTCTATCATTCCCAAGGACTTGAAGTTTGAGTTCAATCACCAAGACAATTTCATTCAGCCATTGTACAATATCTGCTTGAACGATTTAAATTCCGATTTCCTCACGTTTAAGTCGTTTGTGGCCACCACCAACGACGATATCTTGATGTACCAGCCCATCTATGACTACGCTGTTTTTGTGGGGGACGAAGAACCACAAATCTACAGCTTTGACAGCGTGCAAAAACACGACAAAGTGATTTTGAAGTCGACTTTCAGCGACTACTCCAAGTTCAAGATCATCTACAGACAATTGCTCCGTAGCAGCAGCAGTTCTGGTCCTTTCGATACCAACAATCTTAGCAGTGTGGTAAAAAAAGCTTCAACAGACAATCTTTCCATAAACACCACACATACGGCCAGTTCCATGCCCGGTTCAATTGCGAACTCCATTCTTTCCAACCTTCCATTTTTTGGCAATGGCAATGGCAACAGTCAGGCCAACATCACATATGAGCCCAACTGGTGGAGAAAAGCCACTTACCCGTTGTCGTGGACGCAATATATATGGTCTGCATTTTCCTGGTTTGCGTCTGCTGGTCAGTATAATAACCAGCTAGACCAAGTACAGGGAGAACTGGCATCTGGCTCCCGTGCCAACATAGATACTTATGAGTTGGTGGAAATTATTGGCTATTTCCACAAATTGACAAAAAAATGGTGCTATTTGGTGGAGGAATTTGTTAGCGACAGTGACGAGGTGGTGGAACTCACATACCAGGACCTAATCGACTTGGAACTAGACCCTTACAACACCTACGACCTTGAATTTATTAAAGAATTCATCACCACTTACTGGAACGTGGAAACAGTAGTGGTGAGCAGCGGACTCAGTTTTTTCTGCTAGGTTTTTGCACCCAATTTTTTTTTGTAGCTTTTCACCCAAACTCTTGCTACGTACTTTTAATGCACTTTATGATACGTGAGCCTGTCATGTAGTTACCACACGGTCTTGCAAATAGTTAAGCTTAGTAAAAACATCGTGTCCCTACCAGATCTACACCCAGAAATCGAGCCTCACCCTTAGTATAAAAATTCTCAGTTTTTCAACAACAAAATAAAAACAAAAAAACCGTTCACCGAATTCAATTCAAAAAAAGCGTGTTAATTGAGTTTGTCGTAGGTTCAATTCTCGTGGAAGCATTCCCAGCGGTCAATTAGTATATTCAGTGAGTTTCCAAAGCATTTTTTCCCATTTTATTCGGACAAATTCCCGCCGAACTACCGCATTACAAAAAACAAAGGAACAAGTCATTAATTTGATTCCCACCACGTCAACAACCACAAAAACAGACCCATACACCCGATTGAATCAAAATGAACAAGCAAAAAGGAGGCAAGACGTCTAAGGAAGACGCCAGGTTCAAAACCGACAGCGATATATCGAAGTCGAAGTATAGAGAACGAGAATTGACGAAATGGGTGCCAGAGGCGGACGACGGAGTGACGGCGCCAGTATTGGAATTCGATGAAAGTTCTGCCGGCAAAGGAACATGGGACCAGTTCCAGGTGAACAAAGAGAAGTTTGGTGTTGAATCCACTTATGACGAACATTTATACACGACGAGAATCAACACTGAAGCCAAAGATTACAATGAGAGATTGAAGAAAGCTGAGCAGTTGGCCAAGGAAATTGAAAACGATGTTACCAGCGATCCACATATCTTGGAAGAAAGAGGAAAGATTGTGGACTCCATGGACGAAGAAATGAAGTACAGTGGAGTGGTGAGAGATGAAGAAGAGGGAAAGAAGGATACAAGAGGAGACGAATTGATGGCCGCGTTGAAGTCCATGAACGTGAAAAGCCCCAGTCCTTCTACTGGCGGTGGTGCCATCAACAATGACCCGGCCATTGCATCGGTGGACAAGAAGCATAGCGAATCGTTCAGATTGAACGCCCAAAGCGAGATCAATTCCTTGAAAGAGTTTAGTGCCAAATTCAAAGTGCCTCACAAGTTGCCCAATGACCTTTTACCGATCTTGGCCAAAGACAAGAATAAGCAAGATGAAATCTTGAAGAAATCCTCAAGCCAAGAATCATCTCAACATTCCACCCCTCAACACCAGCATCAACCTCCACAAACACAGACACAAGCCCCAACACACCGTCAATCCACATCCAGCACCGACAAACCAAAGAGAACAGACTCCAAGTTCAAATTGAACCCCAAAGCCGCTTCTTTCACGCCTTCGTTTGCGCCAGCTGCTACTTCAGCTTCTTCGTCTGGCAGATCGAACCAAATTTCACCCCAGCAGCAAGCACCACCAAAATTGTTCAATGGGTCCAACAGCAGGTCGCCAAACAACCCAAGTCCGCGGATGAACAACAACCAAAGACCATACTCCTCGGGCTCATCCAGCTCCAACAAGCGTCATTACCAGATATCACCATCTGATTTCTTTGGCCCTAATGCTGTGCCCACCAAAGAGTCCCAGGTGGAAAAGGCCAACAAGTTTAAGAAATCTTTCAGTCTTTTCATGACCATCAAGGCCAACACCAAGAAGGGCGAAGAGATTTTGGTAGACAGGGCGTATGTGACACCTCCAACGTGGGACCAAACGGTGGACGAGTCCCACACAGCTCTTTTCCCCACTGTGGATAAAGCTCCTTCAATGGCTCCTCCATACATGATGATGATGCCTATGATGAACATGCCCCCCACGCCATTTTCGCCCCCGTCGTCGGACGGGTCTCCTATCCCTGCACAAATGCAAATGCCGGTGTCGCCTAATATGGCGTTCCCTCCACAACAGACACCGCAGCAGCAGCAGCAGCAGTTTGCCATGATGTACCAGCAACAGCAGTTCCGAATGGTGCCTCCGCCCATGTACATACCGGGACAGGAATATATGCCCAACTATATGCAGGGAGGTTACTATAATGGGAACGGTAATGGCAATGGGAACGGACGAAGGTACTCTAAAAGGAACAGCAACTACTAGGAAATGAACAAGGTGTGCACGTGAAGCTAGGAGCTCTATGGAGCCGTGGTATTAGTAGCTATACGTATATATAGTATGCAAACGGCTTTGTAAGTAGTACAAAATAGTACGCAACGGTCTTTGTAAATTTCATAATACTAAAAAAGTGGTGAGCGGTGCGACAATCAATCAAAACACCTAACTTTGTATTGTATTTGTGCACAATCAGGGCACTTTAACCCACTTAAAGACACGTCTACGTCCACAAACACGCCATGTCGGAGGCTGCATTGTCCAGAATAGCAAACCTTATAAGTGTGGAGGACGATTTGGTAAAAATTTCGTCTCTTCGTCAACAATTTGTGAAAGAGAAAGCGTCTGTAGACACCAAACTAAATGCTGCCACACAATCCCAAATAAGCTCGGTTATGGCGAATCTTGACCAGCTCAATAAGGCCAGCTTGAAGGTGGGAAACGTCAAGACCGAGATCAGCAAAATCAACCAGATTTACGACGAATCTATCACCAATGTGGCCGAGTACGACACCATTTCCAAAATGACGGCAGTCAACCAGTTTTTCCAGCAGGTGAAGAGCTTATACAGTGACATATCGGGGTTCAGACGAAACCTCGAGGAATTGAACGAATACATCGACAACGAGTACGAAATAATCCTGGAAGATATCACGTACCCGTTGAATCACATCTTGGTGATTTACTACAAGTTGAACCAGGCTCGAAACTTGCAGGAGTACCTTGAAGTGAACTCCCGGGGTTTGTCTGACGATTTGACGTCGATTGTGTACAAGATTCTCCAGCCGATCCGGAAAACCATAAAGAAATACGACGATTTGTTGGCAGAGATTGTGATTAGTGTCACTGAGGCTGTGAAAGAAGGAAATGAGGAATTGGTGTTCAAGTTGGTGAAGATCCTCGACATTGAAGCCCAGGAAGACAAAAAGTTCACCTTGAAGACCAACTTGAACTTGGCCTCGAATCCTTCAAAGTACATGGAAAACCGGTACCAGAAACGTAACTACATGAAGTTTTTCTACGATAAATTGGAAGAGAGTTTGGTGGAAACGTTCGACAAGTGTGTGGAGCACTTTGGTGACACTCCTATGTTGGTTTACGATAATTTGAACTGGTTGGAAGACGAATTGGTGTTTGTGAATGATACCTTGTGCCATTACTTCCCTGACCACTGGGAAGTGAACTCTTTCATCCAAAACGTGTACTACAATAAGCTTCACAACTTCACCATGGATATCATCAAGTCAGACCCGCCAGCAGAAGATTTGTTCCGGATTTTGAGTTACGACAGCCACTACAACAAGTTTTTGGTGGCATTGCAGTCATTTGACGAAGACCCCAAGAAAGCTAACCGAAAATCAGTTATCAAGCAGCAGAACAAGTCCATTATTGGCGAAGACTTGAAGAATGTAGTGTTGGACGATTACTTGAAGGTTATTGTCAATAAGATGAACGAATGGAACGACAATTTGATTGAACAGGAGACAACGGCGTTCAAAAAGAGAGAGTACCCACCAGATCTTTACAATTACCATCAAGTGATTGAAGACGAAGACGCAAACGACCAGCAGGTGATGCTTGACATCGAGACCAACGTCTATGTGTTGCCCGACTTCAAGACCCCATTGACAATGTTAAAGGAACAAGCAGACGTAGCTGCAGATTCCGGGTACGGGAAAATCTTGGTAGGAGTGATCAGCCACTGGTCTACGTGCTACATCAAGAGAATTTTGAGGTACCAGGAGATTATTGACGAGGAATTCGACAATTACATGTCTATCTACAACAACGAGCGGTTCCTTATCAAGGAAAGTAAGACTGCTAGGTTATTTAGACGGAAAAAAGCAGAGTATGTGAATCTCGAGGAGATGACACAGGAAGAGTTATCCAATATCTCCAAGGAAGGGTTGCTCGAATACTTGGCTGCTTTGGGGAACACTTTTGAGATCAACACCGACAGATTGCAGGACAAATTTTTGCCCACCTACAAAGATAAAGTCCACACCAATTACCAACAACAGATCGAGACCAGTTTTGAAGACACGGTGACCCCCAGTACCGAGCTTAATGCACAGATTATCCGGACCATTGTGGATATCATAGTGAACGACCTTTATCCTGCGTTGTCGGAAGTTTTCACCAGCAAATGGTACGATGACGGGAAGAGCCACATGAGGGACGAAAAGACGATGGCCGAGAGAATCGTGGAGACTATCAGCGAGTATATGGAGGAAGTAAGAGGGTACACGACGTACGATATCTACTCCGTGACATTCAATGTGTTTTTGGACACGTTTATTTCTGCATATATCCGGATAGGGTACGAGAACATTCTTCATGGGGATGGGAAGAAGATAGACCCACACACAGTCAAAAAGTTCAAGTCGTTCAGTGAAGCTGTGGGACGAGATGTGACTATCCTTTATGGGGGAATGGAGCATTTATTCACCAGGAAGGATGCCCGTTACCTTTTGAACAGTTTGAGAGCCATTGAATTCTTGGGAGACTTGGCTACTTGCGAGAACCCTATGGAGTTTATACCGCAGATGTGGGAGAACGAGATCTTAGGGTCGTTTTACTACTGTTCGGTGGAGTATGTGAGAGGAATCTGTCTTTGTAGAAAAGATATGGACAAGAATGAAGTCAATTTGTTGGTCAACCAGTTGGTGAAAATTCAAAAGGCATACCATAACTCGGTGGATCCGCCTATGATCCCTACAGGTACATTGAACGATTTCTACTACAACAAGTAAGTGTATAGCCGTGTATTAAATCATAAATCATGAATCATTACTCTTCGTCTGAAGAATAGTCCACCAAAGCGAGGTTTGGTTTTGCAGCCGTTTGGGAGGGATCCGTTTTTTGGCTTGAATGCGTTTCTGTGGCCCCCTTGAGCTCCTTGGGCTCATTAGCTGCCCTAGTCTCCGTCCTCTTCACGCCAGCAATAGTCTTCTTCTTAATCACTAGCGGTGTGGCCTGGGGCAAAGGTCTCTTTTCCGGTTGGTACTTCTTGAAAGCAGCCAACTTTTCCCTGATTAACGTATCCTCCTCGGTGGACTCCGTGCTACTAGCCTCCTTGGCTTCACCAAGCTTCTTTTCCATCTCTTGGAGTCTCCTGTTCTTGGCCTGCAAGTACTCCAAATGCTCATTAATCTCCACTTGCAGCTGCTGTTGCACCAATTTTTCATTCAAATCTTCCTGCTTATTGTCCTTCCAAAACTTCTTGGTCTTCCGCTGCTCTCTCTGCTCCTGGAACTTTTTGTTTTCTTCTTCTTCCCGAATTAACCTGTCTAGAATTTCATCTGGTGTCTCAGTCTTGGGCACCGCAAGGGCTTTGGTAGGCTCAAAGTTCCTTTTGGCCCCAGACTCCAACGTGAACCCTCCGCTCTGCGGATGTGTCTTGAACACAATGTTGTTGTTGCAAATGGGACACCGTATCTGGAACTGGATGATTTTGACCTCCAAATACTTCTCATCAGTTACAGTCTTTTTAGCATTGAATTTCCTGCTGCTGGATATATACTCGTTACAGTTTAGGCATCTCATAGAAAACGGCGCCAGTAATCTCACTTTTATGGCAGCATTCTTGTCCCGCTTCACCTTCGGCACCTTGGAAGGATCGTAGTCCGGCGGATAATACTTGTTAATGGCCTTTCTTTCAGACATTTCGGTGATAATAAAAAAAAGGCATCGCGATGATTTATTCTATCTTAAAGTGTTTTTTATACTACATGAAATTTTATATTGACTTAGTTAATATATAAATTGATAATCAAACTATTGATAAAATTAATTAAATTAATCGGCATTTCTCTTAGCAGCCTTCTTGGCAGCTTTTCTGGCAGTACCGAAAATCTTTTTATCTCTGTTCTTCTTTTGTCTTCTTTGTTGTCTAGAAAGTTTTTCAACTTTTTCAGCTAAACCAGCTCTGACTAATCTGTAGGTTGGTTCGAATCTCTTGGCATCAGCAACAGATTGGTAGATTAAACCGAAACCAGTAGATTTTCCACCACCGAATTGGGTTCTGAATCCAAAAACGTTGATAGCGTCTTTGTCAGCTTTGTAGATTTCAGCTAATTTTTCTCTTAATTCATCTTTGGAGACGTTAGCTCTGTTTGGGTGTAAGACATCAATGACGAATTGTCTTCTGGCTAATAAAGGGTTGGAAATAACCTTACGAGTTCTGATGGTAACGGAATCACTCTAGAAAATATGTTAGTAACTTTGTTTTGAAAAAGGCTATTGTCTGTGGGAAAGAATTTATAGTTTTGTAGGAAAATAGACAAAGCTCTTTGTATGCTGATAGCTTGTTTGTATGCTGGGGGTGTATAAGGACAGTACTTGATTTCTAGATGAGTTCTCTGCTTTTGACAACATGACACTAACAACGTTTGAAATGAGTTTTTAACCGGGACTTCGAGGCCACGACGGACAGGCCATTGCTATGATGATATAAGGATATGAATGGTGGACCACAGACATTGACTGATTTTATTTGACGTTATTACATACCATTTTAATGATACTCTTATTATTAAAATATGAAAATTGTGATGAAAAGTTTTTTTAACTACTGAGATAGTGCCTAGTGAGGTTGAAAATTTTTGACAGTCGCTAAAGGGAGAAAGTCGTGCGAATCTCAGAAGAGTCGAGAAAAAGCAGTCACGCAGTCACATGATGCGGTGTCTGGCCAAGTCGTGATAATTGGTGTCGGAAAGGAAGATTCAGGGGATCAAGAAAGACGATATTCTGTAGCTTGTTGTAGTCCAGGGTGCTTGGAAAGCTTGAACGTGTGTTGTTTTTGTTGTTTATGGACCCCGGTGCAGGGTTAACTATGAAGGGTTTATATGCAGGATAGTAAGTTATCAAGTTGGGTGCAAAATGACAAAGGTAAGCTGCAGGCACTAACGGTGAAGATGTGAGTTTAGAGAGCAGTTGGAGAGTTTACAGAACATAGAGTAGTTCTACTCAAAGAGAATGGGCACTGTAGTCTGTGAACTTAGACTATGAATTAGTTCTGTGAAAGATATGCTGTGAACTTACAAAGTAGAGTCACAAAGCAGTTGAAACCATAAAGTAGAGTGTAAAAGTAAGTTTGGTCTTTTAGGAGGCATTTGAAACTGTAAAATCCAATGTAAAATTGGACTGTCCCTTACAAGATAGCTTATGAACTACAAGTAACTTACGAAAGACTGTGAACTTACAAAGACCCCTACAACAGTCTTGAGCTTGCGAAGTGATTTACGGCAGTTTTCAGCTTAGAATATCCTGTAGCCGATAAACTTCTCCGCAAAACCAGCCTATACTAGTTTCAAAGTGTTTTACTTCACACACATAGTCTTAGCTTTACACTGACAGGTTTCTCTTCGTGCGATTTGAACGTAGAAACAGGCCCTAGAGAGTCTACCAAAAAATTTCCCTCTATCACAAGCCTGTACCACTTTAATTGTATTGTTTTCTGCTAGCCACTATTGTTTCATATTTCTGTTCCAATTTACGACCACCATAGCCCTTTTGACGTCTTTACTGAAAGTTCGTGGTGCTGTTTGTATACCTTCTCCGTCTTCAAGCAATGAACAACGTCTTTCCAGGATAAGGGTACATATTTAAAGAAAACATTCAAACAACATTCAGAAATATTCATTGAACAATGAGACAGCCTTCAAAGACACATTCAGAGTACAGAGAGTACTTTTAGACAGTATAGTTCCACTGGACAAGACATGCACGTTCAAAATTTAGGTGAGTACACGACTCTTCATTTAAAAGTGCCATCGGTATAGCTGGGCTTTACCGGTTATAACTTGGAACAGGGATTCCAGTAAATAGTATGTGTGTATGTGTGTATAGGTGGTTAGCTTGAATGAGTTGAACAATAAATACCTGAAAATAAATAGTGTAGCATATTATTGCTGCAAATTTCACATTTATTTGCAACAATCTAAGTAATGTTATAAACACAAATCATTGATAACTTCATTAGTCAGAACATTACCTGTAACTTGTGCATAACAGCGTTGAGAGCCACAGTGATCTCATGGTGATTCGTTATGCATATATCTAGCATAAAAGGAAACATGTACTTAGTACGAGTAATAAGCTTTCCACAATAGACAAAGAACCACAAGAAAGTTAGAGATAATACGTATATACAGGACGAGAGTGAATATATAGGAAGTATGGTAAACTCGAAGTAGTAAAGTAAGATGAAATGTCATGCTAAATAAGATGCTATATATGACGTATCTTAAAAAGCGAGCTAACTAATATACTAAATAATATACCAAATAACATGCTAAATAATATACTAAATAATATACTAGATAACATGCTAAATAATATACTAAATAATATACTAAATAATACTAAATAATATGCCTAATAACACGCTAAATAAGACGCTAAAAGAATATGCTAAACGATAAGATAACGTTTAGCACCTCTCATGTCTATGGTTACCTTAACCGTGCGTGGCACCGAAGTGCCAGTGGTGGGGGACCGCGGTGGAGGCGGATAGAATTAAACCGACCCGGTCAAATCGAGATAAATTTCGGGGAATCTTTGAACCCCACAAAACACAAGTGAAAAAAGGAGATTACTGTTAGCATATATTCGTTGTTAAACAAAATAATTTTTTGTGGGGTTACAGACTAATTTAGTTCTTAATAGCAATTCTGACGGCTTTAGTTTGAGTGTAAGAGTCTAAAGATTCAACACCCATTTCTCTACCGAAACCAGATTGTTTGAAACCACCGAATGGCACAGAAGCGTTAAAGTCATTGTAAGTGTTACACCAGATAGTACCAGCTTTCAAGGAGTTAGCAACAGAAATGACAGTGTTAATGTCCTTGGAGTGCACACCAGCAGCTAAACCGTAGTCGGAGTCGTTAGCCCATTCAATAACTTGTTCAACAGACTTGAATTTAGTGGCAGTAACAACTGGACCAAAGATTTCGTCTTGAACAATTTGCATATCTTCTCTAACATCACCGAAAACAGTTGGTTTGATGAAGAAACCTTTGTTACCGTGTCTTTCACCACCACTCAAAACCTTGGCACCTTCTTTCTTACCAATGTCAATGTATTTCAAGATCTTGTCAAATTGAGCCTTGGAGTTTTGAGCACCCATGAAAGAGTCTTCAGCGAATGGGTCACCAACTTTGATGGATTCCAACTTCTTAACTAAAGCAGAAATAAGTTCGTCGTAAATGTCTTCGTGAATGTAAAGTCTGGAACCAGCACAACAAACTTCACCGGTGTTGTAGAAAATACCAGTCATGATGTTGTTAACGGTTTGGTCAATGTCAGCATCTGGGAAAACGATATTTGGAGATTTACCACCCAATTCCAAAGTAACTTTCTTTAAAGTCTTAGCAGCACTGGTCATGATGTGTTTACCAACAGCAGTAGAACCGGTGAAAGAAATTTTAGAAACTTTTGGATGGTTAATAATGGCATCACCAACGGTTTTACCTAAACCAGTAACCATGTTAATAACACCTGGTGGGAAACCAGCTTCTTTGGTCAATTCAGCAATGTACAAGGCAGATAATGGAGTGGCTTCAGCGGATTTGAAAACCATGGTGTTACCGGTGGCAGCAGCTGGACCTAATTTCCAGGTAAGTAACAAGATAGGGAAGTTCCATGCGACAATTTGACCACAGACACCAATTGGTTCTCTTCTGGTGTAGTTAAAGTGAGTGTCACCGGTTTCAAGAACAGAACCGTTGATTTTGTCAGCCCAACCAGCAGCAGATCTTAAACAACTGGCAGCCAAAGCAATATCACCTCTGGCATCCTTAACGGTTTTACCGTTATCCCAAGCTTCAATGTGAGCTAAAGTTTCACTGTGTTCTTCGTACAAGTCAGCCAATTTGGTAAGAGCTCTGGTTCTGACCATTGGGTCACCAGTAGCCCAACCACTGTTCTTGAAAGCTTCTTGAGCAGCGGCGACAGCAACGTCGACATCTTCGGCAGAACCTTGGTACACAGTAGTGATAACTTCTTCAGTAGAAGGACTGATGGTTTCCAAAGTCTCCTTTTTCTTTGGGTAGACCCATTCATTGTTAATGAACAACCCGGTTGGTTGTTCATATTTGGTACCGTTTGGTAAAGTGATAGTTTGTTTCAAAGGAATAGAAGAATTCATTCTAACTTGATTGATAACAGCTCTGGAGCCATTGTTGGCGGATCTGGCAATGGTTTTAAACATGGTTACCAGATATTTCAATGATTTCAAAAAACCTTTAATAATTCGCCGATGAGGGTGAATTCTGGGGTTTTTATAGTAATTGGGCCGATCATGAGGGGAAGCCTAACTAGTAATTTACTTAAGGTTCGAGGTATTCTTGAACCGCAATTGACAAATAGACGCGCTTATATGCAGGGAGAACACCAAAGTAGTTGCCAAACTCCGAAAAGCCCCATAACTGGGCTCTGGGCGCTGACCATTGTGCTTCTGTACTTACA
Source organism: Yamadazyma mexicana (assembly GCA_030569415.1). Taxonomy (NCBI): domain Eukaryota; kingdom Fungi; phylum Ascomycota; class Pichiomycetes; order Serinales; family Debaryomycetaceae; genus Yamadazyma; species Yamadazyma mexicana. The sequence continues at coordinate 170,657 of JAJMLA010000010.1, forward strand.
CTAAAGTCCGTGTACCCCAGCTAGTAGGGCATTTATCGAATCTATGTGAGCCTAGCCCGAACCCCGATCCGGATAAATCGGCGTTATCTATAAAGAAAGTGGTGCTATTGGTGATATCTCCACAATGCACCGGCTCTCGATATCCAGTACGTGATGTACAAGACCGTATCTACCGGCCCCCCCACGCCAATGCATAGAAGACCGACCACGTCCACTGTGCCCAAACTGAAATTCGACAGAGTTTCGGTCATTAGCCTAACCGGTTTCGTCATTTTAAGTAATTGTCTTGACACATGGTGCTAATCACCGGAGCACCTATAAGCACATTTGCAGGTTACATTCTTTTACAGTTTTCTTAGTAATGGTCGGTGTTTGAAACGACAGTGCCTACATACAGACATACTCCAATGCCAAATAAATTAAAAAAAAAGGTTGTGCTTATTGTTGGCATTTGGGGCTATCTGGGGAAAAGCACCACTTCAATTAAAGGGGCAGTTGCAGCCCAATTCGCACTGCATAGTCCGTGATAATCGGTGATTTAATCACCCGAAAAAAATACCAACCACCGGTTCTTCAATCATTGGCTACTATTGTAAATTACAAATCAAAACAATCTGCCATGGCATTCAGGGCATCTCTATAGTCCGATGCCGGGAGATAGGTAACCTGTGATTTTAAAATGCCTTTATTAGTCGTTAGGCTTTTTGTTGGATGGATCTTAAGTCCGAGGGTGAAGGAACCGGCCAACGGCGTATAAGGTTGCCCAAAATAAGCACAAGATTATGTAAGAAGGTGACACAAGATATCAGAACCTTACATAATCATAAAAAAAGCCTCCATAACACTTATGTAATTAAAACCACCAATAACCTTATGTAATAAAACTAAAGGCACTGATGTCGACTACAAAGGTAACCAAGGCATCGGCACTTTTTCTTTAGTGCATACAAAATCACTCCTATATGCTACAACAAGGTATGGCCCTATGTGTATTGGTGCCTATATACAAGCCGGCCTTCAGTAGTCCAGACACAAAGCCACTGGATACTGAAAACGACCATTCCCTCCAAAATTTGACGGTCTTGCCAGTGCTGGGGAACCTTTCAGTAGAATACAAGAAATTGCAGTCATTCTAGCTCAGCACAAGTTCTAGATGATGAGTCCAGTTTCTAGTTCAGTTTTTGGCCCAGTTTCTAGCCCTGTGTCTAGCCAATCCAGCCAGGTCCACCCCCAGCCGAACTCTAGTCTAAAGGAACTCCTGAGACTTCCTTCTGAACGCATTGCAATCTCTTAACCACTGTTTGTAACTATTCAAAGAATAAATTCTTTCCCCATAGTAATCAGGCACTGGATTGGAAAACGACTGAGATGCAGGATTGACTCTCTTTTCCTTGATTCTAAGTAAGAACTGCTGGTCTTTGATCTTAAACTCATTTATAATCTTCTTGTTCCATAACCCAAATAAAGGTCTTCCCAAAAATGGGCCCATAAGAAATCCGGCTCCTGCTCCCACAAAAACACATCCTCCAAACACCATGAAGGGATCGAGCCCCATAATTGGTTTTTCTACATCCACTTCAACATTCCCCAAGTAATTCAATGTCACCAATCCTCCTAAAATTGTAGTAAATCCCGAAGCAAACATATTAATGTAGTTACTCTGTTTTTTCAATTTGAAGTATTCCACCCAGTTCAATGCCGATTTTTGGCCGCCCGTGGAGTTGAACCGGCTAGCTTGTGCGAAACCGTGCTTGAAACAAGAGCGCAGTCCTAACCCCAATCCTCTAGTAAGTAATAACATGTCTGTATTGTAGTTGATTCAAGTGTGAGATTTGTTGGCTTGCCATTATAGGTTTTTTCTTCTTCGTTTTTCGCACTTTTTGAAAATAATAGTGTCTATACCATTTGGCGCGCACAAGTCAACACATAACGTACATCCCATGAAAGAAAAAAAAATTTCAAAAACAAAAAAACTATATCCACTAATAGATATATTTAACGCGTAGTGTTATTCTGCACAGAATATACTATCCATTTGAAAAATAAATTTAGCTTGTTGTCCCACTCAAACAGCCGTGTGTACACCTTTTGTGTTTGTGGTTTAAGTTGTCTGAACTCCGATTGATTTAGTGTCGTTTCCAAGGGGTTTTTGTTTATTTTTGACACCTTTTTCAATCCACCCATTTGCAGCTTATTTTTCACCAAAATGAACGGCTCGTTATCCAACGGCTTCGGCACGCCCGACGCCCAACAGTCCGCTCCTCCGGCCTCTTACAAGTACCCGGAAACGAGGCAGCAATTGGCCCATTTATTGGCAGAATACCACAACTTGTCTAAACAGAGCAAAGACGGCAAACTGATCTATGATAAGAAGATACAGGAGAATCCTGAAGATTTCAAGAACGTGCCATATATCGACAACAACAAGGAGGCCAAGTTTGCCATCGAGACCTTGTTGTACCAGGTGGCGAAAGACTACGAGTTGTTACAGCAACAAGCAGCATCTTTTTATAAAGAAGTGGACGAATTAGTTCCTGAACACCCAGAGAATTTGGATTTGGATTTGTTCCAAAAGCAGATTGCCAGCTTGCAGTTACTCTCCAGCGATATGGACTTGCCTGAGTCGTTACAAGCTTCGTTGGGCTCAAAACTGGCTAAACTGGCAGAGGCATCTGAGGTGTTTGAGCAGTTGTTCGACAGTGATACTGCTTACGACGATTACCTTGGTAAGTTGAAGAGCTTGGGACTCGATGTGGAACAGCCCCTGGCCACTGGCAAACCCTTGTACGACAAGTTGGGCAGCTACTACACAGAAGAAATGATTTCATCCAAAATCGCCAATAGGATCCAGGACTTGGAAAATCTTCCGTTGAACTTGGGCACTTTCACGTTCAACTCCAAGAATCCTGCAGATGAATACGACAGTTTGAAAATCCAGTCGTTGATAGAGCTTAAAGCGTTGAAAGTGTTGGCCAAGCAGAAGCAACTCAAAAAATTTATCATATCGTACCAGAATAACGAAGCTCATAGAACCGTGGACGTTTTGAAGAATAGTCCATGGATAAATCAGGTGTTACGGTCTTTCTATGTTAGACCAAAGATCGAAGTTTCCAATCCAGAAAAGTTGGCAATCAAGTTAGAGGAAAGACGCAAAGCTGAATTAGAGATTGAAAAGCGCAAATTGCACAGAAGCAAGATCGAAACCACCATCGAGACCATGTCTGATGCTAAGAAGGATAAACTTTCCAAATACAATAAGCATCAGCAAGTTGTCAAGGCCGTTAACACGTTCCACTCTGTGACCGAAAAGGACGAAAGTAAGAAACTCGAAAGAACCGCCAAACAACGTTTACAAGCCTTGAAAGCAGACGATGAAGAGGCCTATATGAAATTGTTGGATGAGACTAAGGATCATAGATTACACCATTTATTGAAACAGACTAACACTTTCTTGGACTCTTTGGCTCAAGCCGTTAAGGTGCAGCAAGTGGAACTGGGTGCAGAAATCCCAGTTGAAAATGGTGAAGCCACTGCAGAAGATACTGTGGATGAATTGAGAGAGAAGATCGATTACTACCAGGTTGCCCACAGAATCAAAGAAGAGATCACCGAACAACCTTCGATTTTAGTTGGTGGGAAATTGAAAGAGTACCAAATCAAAGGTTTACAATGGATGGTATCGTTGTACAATAACAAGTTAAACGGTATTTTGGCCGATGAGATGGGTTTGGGTAAGACCATTCAATCGATCTCTTTGGTGACCTATTTGATTGAAAAGAAACACGAAAGCAAGTTTTTGGTTATTGTTCCATTATCCACCATTACCAACTGGACTCTTGAGTTTGAGAAATGGGCCCCATCTGTGAAAACCATCGTGTACAAAGGGTCGCAAAACCAAAGAAGAGAGTTACAAGGAGATGTGAGAGCCGGAAATTTCCAAGTGTTATTGACCACATACGAATATATCATTAGGGAAAGACCAATATTAGCCAAATTCGAATACAGTCATATGATTATCGATGAAGGTCACAGAATGAAGAATTCGGAATCTAAATTATCCATAACATTGAGAACGTACTACAGAACCAAGAACAGATTAATTTTGACTGGTACTCCTTTGCAGAACAACTTACCAGAGTTGTGGGCATTGTTGAATTTCGTTTTACCCAAGATTTTCAATTCCGCTAAGTCTTTCGATGAATGGTTCAACACACCATTTGCCAATACTGGTAACCAAGAAAGAATCGAATTGACTGAAGAAGAAAGTTTGTTGGTCATTAAAAGATTGCATAAGGTGTTAAGACCTTTCTTATTGAGAAGATTAAAGAAAGATGTGGAAAAGGACTTGCCCGATAAAGTGGAAAAAGTGTTGAAATGTAATCTTTCAGGATTACAATACGTGTTATATCAACAGATGTTGAAACACAATGCTTTATTCGTGGGGACAGACGTGGGGAGTACCAAGAGTGGTATCAAAGGTTTGAATAACAAGATTATGCAATTGAGAAAGATTTGTAACCATCCTTTCGTTTTCGAGGAAGTGGAGGCAGTTTTGAACAGCAGCAAATTGACCAACGATTTGATATGGAGAGTTTCTGGAAAATTTGAATTATTGGATCGAATTATGCCTAAATTCAAAGCCACTGGTCACAGAGTGTTGATGTTCTTCCAAATGACCCAAGTGATGGATATTATGGAAGATTTCTTGAGATGGAGAGATTTGAAATACTTGAGATTGGACGGTGGTACTAAAGCTGAAGACAGACAAGATATGTTGAAAGTTTTCAATGCCCCAGATTCAGATATCTTTTGTTTCTTATTGTCTACCAGAGCTGGTGGGTTAGGGTTGAACTTGCAAACCGCCGATACTGTCATTATTTTCGACACCGATTGGAATCCACATCAAGATTTACAAGCACAAGATAGAGCACATAGAATTGGACAAAAGAATGAAGTGAGAATTTTGAGATTAATCACCAATGACTCGGTGGAAGAAGTCATTTTAGAGAGAGCCCACCAGAAGTTGGATATTGATGGAAAAGTGATTCAAGCCGGTAAGTTCGATAACAAGTCCACTGCTGAAGAACAAGAACAGTTCCTTAAGAAGTTGTTGGAAGCAGAAGCCTCAAAGAATGAAACTGAAGAGAATAATATGTTAGACGATGAAGAACTTAATGATATTCTTGCAAGAAATGACGAAGAAAAATTTGTGTTTGCCGAAATGGACGCCGAGAGGAGAAAGGTCGATGAACAGAACGGTGTTAAGGTCAGATTAATTCCAGAAGAAGAACTTCCACCAGTTTTCACTGAAGATATCAGTCATCATTTCGAAAAAGACACCAAGGAACTCAGTAAGATGAGAGTCAAGAAGAGAGTCAAATATGACGACGGATTGACTGAAGAACAATGGTTGATGGCCATGGACGACGACAATGACACGGTCGAAGATGCCATCAGAAGAAAAGAGCTTCGTGCAGCTAAAAGAAGAAGAACGCAAGCGCTCAAAGAAGGTAAGAGTATTGCCGAATTTGAAAAGGAAGAATTGGATAATGGGAAAATGATCTTTGACGACCTGGCACTTGATGAAGTTGACGAGAACGAAGAAGATGAAGAAGTGGGCGTTGCATCCAGAAGAAGAAAAAGAAGTCGTAGGGCCACTCCTAATGGGTATGGCGTAGATGACGACGAAGATGAGGATATGGGCGCAGACGACGACGAAGATGACGACGACTTAGTGGCCCCGGAAGATCCAGTAGAGGAAGAAGGCCGGAAGATCTTGGACCAATTACAGCTGCTTGTGGCGGAAGACGGGCACAAAGTGACCGAGATCTTTGAGAAGTTACCATCCAGAAAGTTGTACCCAGACTACTACAAAGTGATCAAGAAGCCCGTTTCCATCAACCAGATATCCCGGAACTTGAAGAACGGAGTATATGGCAGTGTTGAAGAGTTGAAGGAGGACTTGAGGACCATGTGCAGCAATGCTAAGACGTACAACGAAGAAGGACTGTGGGTGTACGCCGACGCCGAGACGATTGAGGGGATTGTGAATGAGTAGAGAAGAAGGGGCAGAAGGAAGAAGAGCTGAGTCACAGATCCAATCTAGAAGCCTCTGGCCCGTCCCCAGTTCCACGGCTGTGCGGTATTTATCTAGATATAGAGTTTGTACAATATAACATTTTGCTGCAAATAAATGGACCAATCGCAGCACCGCAAATCTGCTTAGTAAAATTAGCTGCCAAAAAGGGTCTAGGTTCCGCGTCAAATAGATTCCGGTTATCGCAGCCAGTTGCAACACCAGCCAGCTGGGACGAACAGTGACACAAACACAAACGCAAACACAAACACAACCACAAACAGACACACAAACAGCATGAAGCAGCCACGCACTGGTGTTCTTGCCAGTAATCGGCAACAGCGACAAAAAAAAGACTCCCCTCTTTTGCATCTTTAGTAATAATCGTACGGCCTAGTCCATTTCATTTTTTTTTTTCCTGACGTCTCACTCCACCTTTCAGATTGTCACTATATAAAAGACAAATTCCCCGTTCTTTTGTTTCGTTGCTTTTAATTCAATCTTATTCACTAACTTTACCATGGCTACAATTGCAGCTAACAGATTCAATTTCCAGCTTGCCCGTTGGGCGGCTGCTGGTTTAGTGGGCTCTGGCTTGGTGTACGGGCTCAACAACGACAACAACAACCACAGAAACTACAAAAAAATGGCTATGGCCGCTTTTCCATTAGCCGCTATCCCTGAGGGCAAAACCTACAAGGACTACCAGCAATTGTACAACGCCATAGCGGAAAAAGTCCGGGACGACGACGACTACGACGATGGCGCAGGGCGGTACGGGCTTTTGACCAGATTGGCATGGCATTGTTCTGGGACTTTTGACAAAAAGGGTCAAACTGGTGGTTCTTATGGGGGTACCATGATATACGCCCCAGAGAAAACTGACCCCGAGAACGCAGGGTTGGATTTGGCTAGAGATTTCTTAGAAGAGTTCAGAGAAAAGAATCCCTGGATCTCCAGAGGTGATCTTTGGACGCTTGGAGGGGTGGTGGCGATCCAAGAGGCTGGCGGCCCAAAGATCAAGTGGAGAGCCGGCAGAAAAGATATCAAGGACGCCTCCAAAGTGCCCAAGAATGGGAACTTGCCTGATGCTTCTAAGGACGGTGCTTATGTGAAGGGCTTATTTGCCAGAATGGGGTTCGATGAACGGGAAACTGTTGCCTTGATCGGTGCACACTGTTTGGGTAAGTGCCACGTGCAGAACTCCGGCTACGATGGTCCATGGGGTCCTTCGTTCAACATGTTCACCAACGACTTCTTTGTGAGATTATTGCAGGACTGGCATGTTAAGCAATGGGACGGTAAAAAGCAGTATGAGGACAACGAGACCAATTCGTTTATGATGTTGCCCACCGATATGGCGTTGAAGGAAGAGAGTTATTTCGTCAAGTACGTCAAGATGTACGCCGAGGACCAGGACTTGTTCTTTAACGATTTTTCAGCTGCTTTCACCAAGTTGATTGAAAACGGTATCGAGTTCCCTAAAGACAGCGAAAGAATGATCTTCAAGACCTTGGACGAGCAGGAGGATTAGGGCCAGGGCGAGAGCCAGAGCAAAAGAGCCAAAAAAGTCTGCAGTCTTTTGCACCCATTTATACTTTAAATGTACGAATATTTATCTACTTAAAATGTCATGCTGAAAAATCGCATATTTCTCAGACCAGTGAAAATTTAAAACATTTGTGGCGGTGCACGACTTTTGATGCAAATTTTCAGTTTCGGTCTTGTGTGGTCTGCGACTATAAAGTGAAAAATTTTTCCTCTTCTTTTTTTTTTCTTCTTTCGTTAGCTAACTTTTATCTTAATAATGAAATTCGTCCAAACTGAACAAGTTTTAAACGTCCCAGAAGGTGTCCACCTTGAAATCAAGGCCAGAAGCATCAAAGTTACTGGTCCAAGAGGTGTTTTAAACAAGGACTTGAAGCACATTGATGTTACCTTCAGAAAGATTAACAACAAGCAAATCAAAATCATTGTCCACAATGGTGACAGAAAACACGTTGCTGCTTTGAACACTGTCAAATCTTTGATCTCCAACTTGATCACCGGTGTTACCAAAGGTTACAAGTACAAGATGAGATACGTCTATGCGCATTTCCCAATCAATGTTAACATCATTGAAGAAGATGGTCAAAAATACGTTGAAATCAGAAACTTCTTGGGTGAAAAGAGAGTCAGAAAAGTTAAGGTTGTTGATGGTGTTACTGTTGAACAATCTTCTACTCAAAAAGATGAATTAGTCTTGACTGGTAACTCTTTAGAAGATGTTTCTCAAAACGCTGCTGCTATCCAACAAATGTGTTTGGTTAGAAACAAGGATATCCGTAAATTCTTGGATGGTATTTACGTTTCCGAAAGAGGTGTTGTTGTTCAAGACGAGTAAATGCATTCGTCGTGAATCTTTTCTTGATGTTGCTTTTTTAATATCTTGAAAGGAAAAACTGCATTTGAATTCCTACGGGGGTTTGGTGTGGATTTCATTTCCTTGTATATTTTTTTGCTTCCAAAAACAATAGGGTATAGTTAGTTTGTGCAAAATTTTCAATTAATTGGTGAACTTTATCCCAAACATCCCAGTTTGTGTCTCAGATGTGAATGTCGTTATTAGTGCTCACCATAATAAAGAGCCACCTACGCTTCACTTGTAGATTGCGTTTCGAGACCTGGGGTTATACTAGAACAGCTAGCCATGGCCATTTTTTTGTGGTTAAAGGTGTCAGTTTTGTTCTTTGTGACCTTGGCTCTTTCTCTTGCTTGTCAGTGTGATTCTGTTGTGCCTAGTGAGTTCATTAGGCCCAATTGAAGCATGCCGATACAGGTTTTCCACTTTGGTTGGCACACGGTATGGTAAATTATATAGTATCAAAAAAATGCGAGGGAACTGCTAATTCATAATAATGGTAAAAGTAGCGTTTTTGGGCCCTAAAGGGACCTACACGCACCAGGTATGTACAGAACCTTAGCAAGGACTATGTAGTTCAAGACACTAACAGTTGTACAAGGCAGTTTTACAACAGTTTGGCGAGAACATAGACATTCTCCCGCAGAAATCCATTGGAGACTGTTTTCAGATCCTTCACAATAAGCAGGTGGACTATTCGGTTGTTCCGTTTGAAAACAGCACAAATGGGCAGGTGGTGTTCACTTACGACTTGATAAGAGACTGGTACATGAAAACGCATCCTCGGTTCAAGGTGGTTGGCGAACAGTTTGTTTCTATTCACCATAACTTATTGTCCAAAGAGTTGGATTTGCAGAACATCACAAAGATATATAGTCATCCACAAGTTTGGGGCCAGGTGACGAAGTTTCTAGGGGAGTTGAACCCCGACGTTGTCAGGATCGACACGGCGTCCACGTCCAAAGCGGCAGAATTGGTCAAGCTTTCGCCCGAGAGCGGCGTTGCCTGTATTTCGTCGTCTATGTGCTCCAAATTGTACAATTTGCCAGTTATAAAGGCCAATGTGGAGGACAACAGAGGCAACACCACGCGGTTCTTGGTGTTGGGAGAAGCTCCGGTGGGCGTGCCCCATTTGTTACCGGCACACAGCACATCTTTTTCCATCACGTCGGTCATTTTCACCGTCAACCAAGACCAAGAGCCGGGATCTCTTTGTTCGGCGTTGATGGTGTTCCAGAAGCACAAGGTGAACATGATAACCATAACGTCTAGGCCATCGACCGAGAGGAATTGGCATTATGCGTTTTTCGTGGAAGTAGTTGGCGATTACGAGACAGACGACAACGTCAAGAACAGTTTAGAGGGATTAAAGCCATTGACTTCGGAATTGGTCATTTTAGGGACGTTCAAGAGGTACGAGTAGTAACATAGTTACACAATTTTGACCGACTTTGTCATATATATTCATTAATACACACACGACTCCACATGACACCAGCATGCCTGCCGTTGTACTCCCTCTATAGTGCTAGACCCAACACCAGGCAACTCTCCGAGACACAACACCTAGACCCAAACATCACTTGTTTAGGCACCTAGGCTCCAAATTTCTGGAACACCCACTCTGTGCTGTCCAAAGGACACACTTGTCTGGTCTTCAACCACCTGGTGATACAATGAGTGTGGAACGCATGGTTACATTGTCCCCAGGCGGCCTTACACTCTTCAGACTTGTCGTTAAGGTTTCCCTGGCACTCGATACAGGGCTCCATCAAGTGGTTTCTGCAAATAGCGCAGTTGTCCACCACGATATCTAGAAATGTTAGTAATATGCCACACAGGAACAATGACAATGGCACGTATGGCACTAATGGCCAATCACAAAGGGTCAAGGTCAACCACAAATGGTACAAGTAGCCACAAACAGCACAAGTAGCCACAAATGGCCAAGATCAACCACAAACACAGCCATCACAGTTCTATCTTTCCTTAGATCTACGTACCCCAAGACCAGAACGCAACAGCCGTCCATTTTTTCACCTCGAATCTCTGTTTCGTTTTGGGTTCCGGTTGTTCCACTTCCGGCACTGTTTCTATGTTAGTAACGCGTCTGCAATCGTCCAGCAGTGATTCACACATACAAGTGTCGACATCCATATGGTCTTCACTCATTATTAATGTTAGTTTTTTTTTTTTTGGTCGATCTTGCTTTTTGCGCACTTAACTGGTAAGGTTGCAAATGGGGAATAGACAGCAATTCTGACGCCTTCAGGGGGCTTGGGAAGCAGAAAATACACACAAATCAAGAATGGACTACTAGCTACCGAATGACCTTTTTTCCCCGTGTCTCCGACCCTTTTTGCTCCATTTTTCATATACCCCAAGTTCCCTAGTGCATTTATGTGGCTCGCGAATTTTATTTGTTTTTTGTATTCTTCACCACTTCCAAAATGTCCCAGCCAGCAGAAGATTTGATCTCTTCCGTGTATCCACCGCCGCCCGTGTTCTACAAGTACTTCAGCGACGAGAATGTGGCGAAATTAGAAGAAATTCAGAAGGAAAATGGGGCAGTAGAAGGTGAATTAAAGCTTCTTGTGCCGCCAGTAGCACCTGCGGGTACCCACTACAGAGGATATGGAAATGTGTGGCAATTCGAAGACAAATTGCCCAAATTGAGTGAAATGGGGCTCCAGCAGCTATACCCAGACTTTGGCACCGATGACTCAGCCGACACAAACACCAATGCCAAAAAAATCGAACAGTTACATAAGCTCGTGAAGTCGCTATTAGTGAATTTCATTGAGCTATTGGGGATAATGCATATTGACCCCAGCGAGTTCCATACCAAGATCGAGGACTTGAAGGTGATCTTGATCAATATAAATCACATTTTGAACAGTTACAGGCAGCATCAGAGCCGAGAACTGTTGATAATGCTTTTGAGACAGAGAATTGATGATAAGAACAGAGAAATCACCCAGATCGACGACAAGATGAAAGATATAAGAGAAAAGCTAAACGAGTTGGTCAAGTTTGACGACATACAGTTGAAGGACGTAGCGAAGAAGTCCGAGGAACGAGATGTGAAGAAGGAGATTGTACAGAAGTTGTTGAAGGATATATGAGAGGAAGAGTGAAGAGCTACAAAAAGCTCAGAAAGCAAAGAGCAAGACTGATTGTCTATTGGCATCTATAAGGCTGTTCTCAGAACAAGTCCAATAAATCGTTAGCCGACAGGTTTTGTGGTTTGGTTTGGCTGGTCGGTTGAGCCAGTGGTGTTGGCTGCACGTTCAAACTATTGAACAAATTCAAAATGTCATCTGTGTTGCTGGCAGCGGCTTTGTTAGCAGAAGCGTTAGGAGCAGGAGTACTGAACAAGTCGTTCAAATCGTCCAATAAATTGTTCCCGTTACCAGCTTCAGCAGTTTCACCATCGAAATCAAGCAAGTTCTCATCTTTGGCCTCCACGTCACCTTTGGCCTGTGCTTTGAGCTCGTCAATGTTAAGGTTTTCAAAATTGGACTTTTGGTTGGATATAAATGTGTAGCTGGGCTTTCCATAGACAGAGGACAATGTGGATAACTCTGCCAATAAATCGTTCAAAATAATAGGATTATAGGTTTCAATGGACGAGTCAATTGGAGGTAATTTGGTCAATATAACGTTCTTAGAATCTTCATCATTGGATGATAATAATCTCCAGTAAATGTAAGCTCTGTCTCTCAAGTCTATATCTTCATCATTTTCTGTGATTTGGGTAAGTGTATCTTGTAACAACTTGGAATGGTTGCCTTTCACGCCCAGCTTCAAATTTATCTTGACAATGGTGTTCAACCAAGTCAATTTCAATTGGGAGGTGAAATCGTCGAATTCAGTAAACATTTCGTTCAACAAGTTGGTCAAATTGGTGAAATAGTTAGGGTATTCACCAATCAACCAAATGAAATTTACATAGCTTGATTTGACCACCGTCAATTTGTTGAAGTTGTTGGATATAATAGGCAACACCAAGGAGTTCAAGTCGTTTCTTCCGGGGTATTTTCTGAGAATCATAGTCAACACATTGATAGACTCGTCCACGATCAATTCGTCGCCTTTCAAGTCAATAAGCTCGATGATAAGGTTGATGCACTTGATGATACTGTTGGGCAACTTGATGGCTATAGAACCAATGGACCTGATGGACTTGGAGATCAATGAAGGTTCGAATTCCATGGAGTACTCTTTCAACTCGTTCAACAACAAATTGAAGTTGTTTTCGTTACACAATCTGATCATGATATCCAATTTTTCCAACTTCAAGTACAACGGGTCGCTGTACTTGATGAAGAATACCCTCAATTCCTTAGAAAGGATGTTGGGGTACTTTTCCAAGATAATTCTGATGTTTTTAAGCCCCACGTACTGAGCTTCGGGGATAGGATTGGAGATCAACGACACCAAAGGACTAGAAAGTTTTTTCAAAATCGACTGCTGGCTGGCAGGCTGTAAAATTCTGATGTGTTTCAAGATAGTTTTGATGGAGGACAACACGATGGAAGGGTTAATGTGTTGTAATTGGGGGATGACTCTTTCGATGATATGATTGGCTTGTTCAGCACTTTCACAGTCGTAATCATTAAGGCATCTCAAGATGGTGATTCTGCCCCATTCAGTACACTCGTTAAGGCATACCAAGAGACTTTTGACCAATTCGTAGTCCAACACCAAGATCTCCATGGGCACTTCTTCAGCAAGATTGGAGTTGTCGTACATGTCTTTAATCTCGTACAACGAGTTTAAGGCATTGGAGATCACCAGCGGGTTGGGGTCGTGCACTAACTTCTTCAAAGTGTCTAAGAAGCCAAACTCAATGCACATGGTAGGGTTCAAGTTGAATAACTTCGCCACACAGATAGCAGCGGTTTTCCTAACGTAGGGATTCTCATCGCTTAAAGTCCTCAGCAAAGGGATCTCCATGTAGTCCACAATCTTCGACACTCTGATACAGCCCATTGTACGTATGGCCAATGCTCTGATCAACGGATTGGGGTCTTCAGTGTCCTGAACAAACGTGTTCACTGCCAATATACACAATTCTGGGTGAGACTTTGCATAGTTCATCAAATACAAGTAAACCAACTTTTTTTGCTCCAAGTCGTAGGTGGCGATGTTCTTCAACACGTCGGGGAACAACGACGAGACGTCTTTACCCAAAGTCATGGCTTGGATGACTCTTTGAATGGCGTCTTTCCGCTCGTGTTTGAACTGACTGACCAAGCCATTTTTGAGCTCAAACGCTTCACCTTTTCTGGGACCTTGAAGGAATTTTCTGATTTTTTGCTCCAAAGACGACATGCAATGTGTGATAGATTATCGGGGGCTCAGGTGTTCAGTGGATTGGACCGGTTTAAATGGTAACACGAGATTGAATCAATGGACAAAAAAATATTTGGAAAAATAAACAGTGAGATTTTCAGATCGGTTTATCTGATTTAAAACGGCTGAAAATGGACAAAGACACGGAGCTTGGAACCTCAGACATGTTTGGGAGCCAGACGCTTGGGTCGCCGGTAGGCGAGCCGATGAAGTCACCACGGAAAAAACGGTCGTTTGGATACGATGATTTGACGTCGCCCAAACGGTTCAACAGAGTGATGGAGTATATGGAGAACGGCAATGGAGTTTTGTCTCCTGTGAGGCGACGGGCGTGTGTTGCACGGAAGTTGGAGTTTGGGAAGGAGAGAGAGACGCAAGAAGAGGCGAAGACAGATGAAGGTACCGAGAGAGAGAAAGCAGGGAAAGAAAGAGAGAAGGAAGGGAAAGAGAAACTGTTCTTGGGCCCGTTTACAGGCAGCCCCAAGAAACTGGAGAAACAAGCATGGGACACAGTTTTGAGTACCCCCAGACGCAGCGTACGCTTGTACGACGTGTCAAAGAGGGAAAACGACAGGAGTCCCTTGGCGGGGGTTCTAGAACGGTTGGTCGAAGCTGGTCATAAGAACGACGATAAACTCGATGAATTTAACGAAAAACTTGATAAACTTAATGACAAACATGATAAACTTAATGACAATAATGACAAACACAATGATGGAACAGCAACTGACAGGGGTGACGAAATTTGTGAGCAACCAGAAAGGAAACCTAAAGTGTATGGAGACGAACGGAGTTATTTACTTGGATGAAAAATGGATTGGCTATGATGTATACTAGAGAGAAACATAGAAGGATATAATGGAGAGCAGGAGTTGAACGAAGGTAGAATAGAGGAAAAAGAGTTAGGGTTGAAAAATATATAATGTTAATGAGGATATAAAGGAGACAGAAAGAGCATATAATAAGATATAAAGAGTATGGAAAGAAGATACAATGAAGATATAAAGAAGTATTAATGAAGACACAATGAAGGTATAAAGAATTATCAATGAAGATATAATGAAAATGCAATGAAGACATAAAGATGTATTAATGAAGATATAATGAAAATGTAATGAAGATACAAAGATGTATTAATGAAGATACAATGAAGGTATAAAGAGTATAGAAAGGATATAGAAAGAAGATATAATGAAGTACAATAGAGATACATTGAAGTATAAGGCACTTTGAGAGAAGTATAAAGACAAAGAAGAAGTGTACACATAATAAGAGTAGTCTGCAAACTAGTTTCTCAAATAGGAAACCATCTGTGAAATTCACATCTCCCACAAAAAGCTGAACTTTCCCTTGAAAAAAACCTTACCTTACACTCCCAATATCACCTCACCACCGTAGCACCAGTTACAATCCACAGTCACTTGTATCTTTAAAACCCCTGCCCCATACAAAGTGCTTACTTAACGAGCATCGAAACGAAAAAAAAGAACTACTTTAATTATCATGTTAAGAACGTTTACAGAAACTAAAAAAGGGTTAGTGGCCAAGTTTGGAGTGTTTGCTGGGTGTGCCATTGGATTGGCATGGTACGGGAAGAACCGTGCCAGTGCATATAAGCACGGTCGTCACGTCAAACAAACAGATGCGCTTGTGGACAGTGAAGTTGAGGATTTCAGTGATGACTTTTATTATCCAGGTAAAAACGAAGAAGCTGGTGACTACAAGAGAAAGAGTCAGTACCGGGGAGCAGGAAGCAGCTATAATAGCCGGAGGCCCGGCGACCGGCTTACGATGTTCAAGATTTTTGACCGGGACTGAGAGAGAAAGGAGAAAGGTGAAAGGAGACAGGAGAGAAGCTAAAGACAGGAGAGAAAGGAGAGACAAGAGATGGTACCTACACGTTTCACAACCTCCTCATTGTACATATTTTACACATTACTATACATTATTGGTCGTTTATGTTTTGAACATTGGTCAAATCTTGATATGCCAACTCGTAGATCAAATTGCTCTTTAAGAAGTTCGTCAAACACCATCCACACAAGAAGTTTTCATTCAATTCCTGTAAAATCATAATCACATTACTTTTGATCTGATTATCGTTGTTGAAAAGATTAAGCAACAACGATTCAATACCTTTATTCTTATCGAAGATCGTCAAATTTCCTCCATGAACACTACTTTTTTGTAAAGAACTGGAGTTGTTAGGCGGTATCAAGTATGTAACCAACAAAAAGATCTCAAGCGACTTACTGGAGATCAAATACTTCAAAATGTTGAACCAAATGAGTCTCTCGTCTTGCACATTGGCCAAATTATTAAGTTTTTGGAGATTATACTGTAAGTCGATCATCAAGTTCAACTCATTAGTTAAATTGTTCAAGTTCAATTGATACTCCAACACCCCACGGTATATCAAATCATTGAACTTCTTAAGTATGGATTGGTAGCAGCTGATTTCAATCAACTTTGATGCATCATTATTCCAGTAGTATCCTGTTCCTTGTAGCAAGAGAATCGACTTGCCGTCGCTATCCATGTTAAAGTTCTTGGAACTAGTTAGTATACGTATAATCTCGTTGATATGCCTTCTTAAAATCAACTGGATCGTCGTCAAATCGTCATTATAGTTGAATAAACTGAGCTGTAAGTTGGACAAGAATTTTGCATCTTCACTTATAATACTGTTTTGAAACTGGTTATTACTTAATCCCTGATCCAATTCCTTAGAAAGAAAGATCTCGTTGCTGTCCAAGTCGTACAAAACGTCCCACAACTTCTCATTGTTCTTGAAGAAGGGGTTAATAGTCCCTGCCAAAAAGCACTCACATTCTTCAAGAAAGTCAATCTTAGAAACGTCCACGATCGGGAACACATTATAATTGCTTAAAAGCCCCGTCAAGATCCCTCCCCCACTGACAATCTTGACAATACTCAACACAAAGTCCACAATGAAACTGGAGGAGTTATCGTAACTCAAAAGCATTATTCTTTTCCCGGTCAAAATGGCATTTATCATCAAAATAATCGACGGGGTTTGTAACCCATAGATAGTCAATTCGTAGTTCAAGTACTCTGTGGCCAATTTGGACCGAAGCAAGTGGATCAAATTGCCCTTGAAGTTCAAATCTGTGGGGTTTAAGTAGTCTCCCAAATTGTCTGGGATATTTATCATGGGGATTTTTATGGGGAAGAACATATTATTGAACTCAATGACGGAATTGTAGCTCAAATCTTTCCTGATAAACAAGTCAGGGTTGTTGTACCCGTCCAACTCCAATAGTTTGGTTCTAAACGCCTCGTCATAGTATATTTTGTCGTTTATGGGCAAGTCCAAGATCGAGGTTATCAATAGTTTCTTGATGATAGATATTTCTCTACCCCGGGCGTAAACGTTGAACTTTTTGGAATTGATACTGTCGTACATCTGCTGCAAGATGTGAATGTTGTTGTTGGGGAAGTACTTATCCAAGGCTATAAGCAACAATGGCGTAAAGTTCTTAAAATATGTCAATTTGGTGATGATTGACAACGATTTGATCACGGACCCTCTTTTAACCAGCTCGTCCTTCATGTTGTTGACAATGGTGTACAAATAGTATGGGTCTTCCTCACACTGCTTGTCGTGCAAGTACTGGAAGTTTCCGGTGGTGGTGTTTTTGTATAAAAGGAAAAGGGTAGTATCTTCGGGTCGCTTGTGAATTTGGTCTGGGATCATTAATTCAGGCAAAAATACCAAATTTGACAAGCCCGGCAACTGCGTAGGGAACTGATGGATCAAGGAAGGCCCTTTGTCCACATGGAACTCGGCGGTGACGACGTATTCCACGTTCTTCATAGGTTTTTTATTGACTGAAACAGAGCAGGTTATTTTTTTTTAGTTTTTTCGGTATTGGTTTTTTAGACGAGCATCTCGCTAAACAATGAAGCAATGTGGAATATAAACTTTAATATTGACTAAAACATTTTACACAAAATTACGGAAGCAGCTAGGAGTGGGGCCTAGATTAGGCCTGCAATGGGCCTGGTGCAGCTACAAGTGCTTGATTACTTGTCGGTTTCGAAGTAATCGGCCATTTCTTGGTCCAACTGTTCAAGAGTCTTTTTTTCTCTCTTTGGTCCCTTCTTTGGTTTCTTTGGAGCAGCAGCGGCCTTGGCACCCTTGGTGGCACCTTTAGCAGTTGGCTTAGCACCTTTTGGAATTGGCTTGACCTTAGCACCACCGGCTTGGCCGATTCTGGAGGCTAAACTGACGGGTTTAGCACCAATTCTAGCAGCTAATGGCTTTCTGGTAGGATCAATGATCAATTCCAACTTCAATTTGCTGGATCCACCGTCAATTGGTGCGTTGTTGTATTTCTCAACAGCTTTGGAAGCAAACTTACTGTTCTTGAAGATGATGGTGGCAATACCTTTGAATTGTCCTTTTTCGTTGTAAGCCAAAGCGATGTTGTTTACACCTCCAACTTGTGATTGGAAGAAATCCTAGAAATGTTAGTTTGTGAACTGAAAAATAAGTTTTGGACAGGAAGGGATTGGACTAGATTCGTGAGGACAATAGAGAAGCAAAAGGGTTCCTGTTGTGTCACTGATAAGTTAAAAGGCACAGTCACAATGAACGGCTGACACAAGGAAAGTAGCTGTAGCATTAATTTCCTGGTTTCTGCTTGTGTTGACTCCTATAGCCAAGCGTATCATGGAGTCCACTCCCGCTTGCCGAGTCGTAAAGCACTTTCAAGTTTGAAAACTCGAATCTCAAACTTCAGCCGTTCGTCATCCATCACTCAATGAAGAGGACAGGAAAGATCTGTTGTAAAAGAATATCCTGGCTTTGACTATGACAAAGGAAGTTACCGGCAGTCTTAGATCATCATTAGGCTTCATTAGATCTGGTTACCAACCACTTAGTTAATGTTCATATAACTCGGTTTAACACTTCTTCGACGCCATTCCTCTGCATTATCCGCCTTGCTCATTGCCTATATCTTCACAGTGAGCGTGTAAAGAACCATTCTTTCTAACACCCATTAACAATACCTTGACAGTACCCTTCCACAAAGGGAACGCACCCAGCCCGCTGGTGTGCTTTACAAATCAACGCTGAAAATCCGTACAAGTACAGGAAAACAGCGCCAGTACAAAGCTGCCACATGCAAAGTCGCTAATACATTAACGACATACCTGCAGTGTTGAAACAGCTCATCTTAAGAGTTACAAGTCAAACGCATATGTTTTATTTCCAAAAACTCAGCATTTTCTGTAGCCCCTTAAATCGTAATTGCCATCGAACTTTCCGTTCCTAAATCCATATCCATCAATGAAGTGGAATACATACTTTGATAGCATCAAGTTGAATGTCCCTAGGTAATCCATAAACCACAACTTTGGTGGCGTAAGAAGCGTCTAAGATTTTTTGCTCAATTTTAGCAGCGGCCTTGGGTTGAGGTTTTTTGGTCACTTGGTTTTTGCTTCTTAAGGATTTACCAGTCTTAGCTGGTCCTTTAGCTTTACCTTTACCGGGGATTCTTCTTCTTCTTGGTTTGGTGGATGAGATGATTTCGTCCAAAGATTTGTCTAATGAAGCCATGATTAGTGTTTTGTGGTTGGATAGAAAAATTAAACGCTGATTTTTTTTTTCAGGCAGACCGCGAAAAACTGGGCGAATGGGTGAAAAGTCGTGCGCAGACCATGAATGGATGGCTGGGCACTGGCTGCAAAGACGGCTGCCAAACAGGCCAAACGGGATTTAGAGCGCTCTAAGGGAATGTAGAAAATGAAGTAGAGGAATATGTGATGATGGAGGTGTTAGTTCCCGGGTTTGGAGCTTTGGGGTCAAAAAACGCGTTGGATTTGACACGGAATCCCAGATTTCGATGCGTGAATAAGGGAAGTTGGGACAATATTGTGCCTGTGGCTTTAGTAGTGAACTGTGGTAGAACTTTTACACAGTACAGGTCTGGTAGACCATAAAGAAAAGAGAGTGACAATGTTAAGGTTAGGTGTAAGATAATTACGATATAATATGGTAAGATATAATTAAGATTCAATAGGGTAAGCTAGTACAGAGAATGTAAGATATAGTAAGTTTAATATATCGGGTAAGTACAACACTGTAAGACATGATAACTATCAAGATATAGGGAAGGAATAATAGACAAGTAAGGTATAATAAGTGTAAGGAATAGATGTCCGGATAGAAACATTATAGTAGATATAATGTCAGGATAGAGACATAATAGAAATGTCAGGATAGAGACACATTAGAAGAGATGATGTCAATATGGACTAACAGTTTAGATGATATGATTTCAGGATAGACTACTAGTGTAAGACATAATAGAGACGCCAAGATAGTTTGCCAGGTCAATAGAAACACCAAGACCGTACAGGGTATATTAGATAATACTGCAGATTAAATACGCAGGCTTTGATAAGAACATATTTCAAACAGCGATTTCTTTACGCAGCTATAAAACGTATGCAAAAAAAGCCCGGCAGCAAGCCATTACATAAGCCGCCTGTACTGGGCCGACCTAGTGCTAGTGGGGTGGTAAAGAAGACGCAAACACAGGCCACTCTTTCTTTCAAATTACAGAAAGTACACCAAAGCCATACATGCGATGCGTGTGGGATGTCTTACTACAAATATCTCAACAACGACAAGGAATATCACGACACATACCATAAAATATACCTAAATGGGCATCTGTGGATCAATCTGCCGGCAGAGATACTAGAGCAGTATCTGATAATGGCCAAATCACCAAAGAAACCTAGGAGAGTAACTGTCAAAATAATCACCATCAACAAACAGCTGGAACCACAAGTACGACGCGTTGAAGAGGTGTTAAAAACCGTCAACCTCGAGCTCAATGCTTCAGAAGGATCACTGCTGTGGAAGGAACTCTCTTCCGATCCCATACAGGGCAAAGCCTTTTTGGCAATCATTGAAAATAAAGTGGCAGGTATATGTACCACTGAGCCCATCCAAGACGTGCCACGATCTAGTAGATGGATGAGATTCAGTACACAGGCTATAGTCCCCAACCAGTACAACAGCAGGGCAAAAGTAGGGATCTCACGGATCTGGGTGGCCCCCGTATGGCGACGGCACGGTATTTCTATGAAGCTTTTAGAGGTGACCATGAAAAATTCCATCTACGGGGTCAATCTTACCAAGCATAATATCTCGTTCAGTCAACCCAGTACTAATGGTGGGTTGTTGGCTAAACATTTTAATGGAGTAGTGCATAAAAGCGGAGAGTATCTCCTTCCTGTATATTTAGAGTCATAAGTTAATGAAAAGTTAACATGCTATTCGTTACTGAACACCGTTTTGGTACTGGCAGTATTGATCATTCGTTCGAAATAAGCATAGAAAGTGGCACTCAACCCTCCACTGACTGCAACTTTGACACCACGAGGGAACCATCCACGATACAACGTGAAGACACCGTTCTGCATTACTAATTTGTATGCGGTTCTCAACGAGTCTTTATAAGCAGAATGACTATTTTTCAGCTGCATATGACTCTTCACAATATCTATAGGCTGGGTGGTAGCTATGACAGCACCAGCAGCTGCCAATTGTAAACCCACTGACTGGATCAAAGTGTATTGGTCCGAAAACCACCCTTCCCCACCTTTATGGTGTGGTAAGAGCACCTGTTTTGTCCAGTTATAAGAAGACAACCAAATCGTGGAGATCATAGTCTGCCTTACCACCGTTATCAACCCACCATAAGCGAACCCATTGATACCTTTGATACTATAAATCTCTTTAACCGTACCCCAAAATGTCAGCGATGGATTCTTGTTATATAGTCTCTTCAATGCGTCCACCTTTGAATGCTTCACAATATGTGTAGAGCTGAATCTGGTGGACGATTTTCCCTTGTACTGTGCTAGCACGTCGGTGGTGAAATATGCATGAGGCGAAACGTACTGCTTCAGGAAAAGATTCTGAGCCGGTTTATGGTGTTTATCCAGAACAAAGCCTGTCACGTCAATATTGGACCCTGAATTGGCCAATCTAGTTTTCTCATTGAGGAGCAACTGGTTTTGGATCATGTGGATCTTTATGTTCTCGAATGGTATCAAGCACAACGTTTCGAAAAACCCACTCATGGCTCCAGCTATTACAAGCCGGGGAGCCGTGGTTCTTCCCACATGATTGCCATGAGCATCCACGGCATCTATGGCCATAAAAGACGACAGCCAATGGTACAGAAAGATCCTGAAGGAACTCTTCACGGCGTTACCTATCACCAATGCACTGCAACCTTTAAATAATTGAGCTAAGGACGTAGGCGAATTAGAAGGTATCTTAAATTTGTCCATTGCTTTCCAGTTATTCAATTGATTTTGAGTCTTGATGAAGTCAAACGGGTACGTCAAAGTCCCTGTCACTGCAGCCGTGGCTACCCCTGACACCAAAGCTGTCAAAAGACTGTCTTCAATTGAGAGGGTAGGCTTAGGTAATGGTGGTTCTGCACTCATTTAATAAATTACTTGCTTTATGAAAACTATCTTTTTCTCTAAAACTATCTTTTTCTGTATATTTACTTTTTTAAATCGCACCTGCTATAGTTCTTTATCAAAACCTATATACACAAAACAATCGTGCAAGGACAATACATGGACTCCAATTCCAGCACTTTCACGAGCAGAACTGCTCCTGCCACTCCACTACGGAGCGCCAGACAAGTGTCGATGCTAAATATCCCCCAATCGGCCTCTCGAATCGATGAGATCCATCTACCTCCAAACGAGTTGACCGCCATACACAACGATATATTGGCCGGGAATTCAAGCAAAAGGCGAAGAAGGCTGCTCACCGCCACTCCCCGGTCTACAAGGCGTTTAAGCACAGGGACTCCTGGAAGAAGGGCCAATTCCAGGGCTTCTCGTAGTCCTGTGTCTCGATTACATAGTCCAACAGCTTCCAAAAGGCGAAGATCTTCAATCATAGTCGAAAGCAGTAGTGGTACCATCTTTAACCAGGGGTATGCAGGGCCCATCACAATGGACTACTTGCGGTTTTTGTGTAAGATCACCATAGAAGAAAAACAGAGAGGACCATTGCCCGTCAAACGAGATGAGCCTAAATCTGCAGACTTGGGGCCTGATACGTCAATAGATAGCGTACCGGTAAAGAAAGACGAACTGGCTGGTGTTACGGCTGCATCTCCAGCAAAACCCGTGGTGCCACATGGCAAAGATGAGACTCCAGCGCAAGAGTATAAGGACAATGATCGTAGTCTTTTGCTTCCCACCAACACCGATGAGTTGTTTAGATCACCAAATTCCAGTACAGAGGCCGGTGTAAATGAGAACCCATTCCTTGAACCGGAAAAGCCTCTTGGATCACAGAAGAAGTATTCTTACTTGGAACGTATCCTTGCAGCTCAAGCAGAGAAGAATAAAGTGGATCCTAGGGCTCTGCAGCCGGCTGAAAATGTGGAATTGGCAGCTGACGATATTCAGCTGGAATATTCTCCTATTTTGGACGATATTCAGCTGCAAAACTCTCCTATTCTGGTTGATGAGCTACCTGCCCCAATACTGGACTATGAGCCCACTAAGGATTTGGATTCTGACAACAGAACAAACGGCAAAGAGAACGTTCAAGAAGTCTTGCCCCAAGATCGAGGTGAGGCCATGACTAACGGGCATGAAGAATCACGTGTGATGAACGATAGCTTTGTTGACGACGCTATGGACATGCCATTGGACGGAGACTTAGTGCAAGACGAGTATATTCTTGAAGATAACCTGAGGCGCAACAGCTTGTTCGATACCTTAGACGTTGATACTAACCCCGTTGAGCCAACACTGCCAACTCCTAGAGTCAGTCCCATGAAGACTAAAAAAAGGCAAGCTTCTACAGCTAACGAACTGCTTATACCACAGCAAATGATCAAAGCCATGGTCTACACCCTTAATCCTGTGCTGCAAGGTCCTGATAGAGCGATAAAAAGGATCAAAATGGATACCGAAGTCCTTGAGGCTATCCAAAGACAATCTGATTTCTTTCTTGATCAACTCATGTCAGATCTTGAAGCTTACGCAGAGCACAGAGGTGCCCTGCTGATAAGCATAGAAGATGTAATGCTTTATATGAACCGTTTGAAATACCCCAATAAAGATGGAGTCAGGATCAACACAGCAGACCATTTTTCTGCCCTTGCTAGGACTTTCCTTCCACTTGAGTCGTTGATTCAACTAGAAAATGGCTTAAAAGAAGCTTATAGACCTGTAGGAGAAAGCAGCAAACCCAAACCAAAACGCCATAAATACTATGACGAATCTGTCATTGAAGACGACGAGTCTGACAGCGAAGATTACAGCAATTCCTCCAGCTCAGATAATGATGATGATTTCCGTCCCTAACACCACGATGTAATATAGTGTATATTAGTTTGTTTATTTACAAGTATCGTTTCACGTTAAATGGTCGGAGCTATACAGAAACAGCATCAGCTCTTTGCGCAGCTAATTCTGATTGTCTGCCTCTAACTAACTTAAATAATTCAAAGATGGCCGCCGGTGTCACCCCTTGGATTCTTCTGGCCTGTCCTATGGTCAGGGGCTGAATAGTGTTCAAAAGATGGCACACTTCGTAAGATATCTTAAGGTTACCTTCATTGGTGTAGTTGTAGTTCATAGGCAAAAGGAGATTCTCGTCAGCTTCGTATGCCCTTAAATGTGCTTCTTCTTTCTTCATCCATGGGGCGTATGTGCTTTCGACATTGATTCGTCTTAAAAGACGACTTCCGACACCTTGGTAGAAAGATGGCACATTCCCGTCAAAGATTTCGTTGACATGGGGTAACAAGTCTTCTAATCCTACGTCTTTGTAAGATAAGAGTTTCCAACCATCTACAACTGCTTTTGGATTAACGTCAGATACGCTTCCTTTCAAAGCTGGCGACCATTTCAACCCTGATAGACGAACACTTTCCAAGTGCTCCTTTATGGCATTGAACTGTTCCATTTCTTGTTTGAAGTGGTTATATCTGGCTTGACAAACCACCCCAGCTTGAAAACCTTTTTCAGTCAATCTCTGATCAGCGTTATCAGAACGGATAGAAATTCTGAACTCTGAACGGGAAGTGAACATTCTATAGGGCTCCTCCACGCCCTTTGTGATCAAATCATCCACCAATACGCCCAAGTACCCGTCGGATCTGTAAATCTTCAACGGGTCTTTCTTAAGGTACGACAACCCAGCGTTGATTCCTGCCAAACACCCTTGGGAAGCAGCTTCTTCGTACCCCGTAGTCCCATTAATTTGGCCAGCCAAGTAAAGACCATCTACTAATTTGGTCTTCAATGTCATATCAAGCTCTCTAGGATCGACGTAGTCGTATTCAACACCGTACCCTGGTTGGACCATAGTAACATTCTCACACCCAGGCATCATTCTAACCATCTTTTCTTGGATTTCAGCTGGCATGGTACACGAGATCCCATTTGGATATACCAAATCTGTGTCCAAACCCTCTGGCTCAAGCCAAATTAAATGGGAAGACTTATGAGGAAACTTGATGATCTTCGATTCAATGGAGGGGCAGTATCTAGGACCTTTCACGGTTTCCCGGATATGAATAGACTTATCAAGGTTATCAGCGATCAATTTGTGGAACTCGGGGGTGGTAGAAGTCATATGACATTGCACCAATTGTTCTTGGAGATCCACTTTATCGTTCATATAAGACATTGGCTGAGGTGGAAAATCAGATGGCTGTGGTTGCAAGTTGGTGTAATCTATGGTTTTAGCTGACAACCTTGGCGGAGTTCCCGTTTTCAACCGACCAAGTCTAAACCCGGCCTCCTTTAAAGTCTTGGACAAGCCAAAAGTTGCCTCTTCTCCTATTCTTCCGGCAGGATAAGCTTCCAAGCCTAAATGAATCTCTCCACCTAAGAACGTCCCTGTAGTGATAACCACCTTCGAGCATTTCAAGACCCTACCATCAGAGAGTATCACACCTTCAACTGATCCAAAAAGCCGACCTTCTGTGTCGGTGGCCCTATCAACCACAGGACCGATAATAACATCGTCCACTTGCGCTTCCAAGACTTTCAATCCCTTGTAATTCAAAATCTCCTTCTGCATCTCGTTCAAGTATATTTTTCTGTCGATCTGTGCCCTTGGTCCATGAACAGCAGGCCCCTTGGATGCGTTCAATATCTTAAAGTGTATACCAGCCTTATCAGTAATACGAGAGGCTACTCCGTCCAAAGCGTCAACTTCTCGAAGCAAAGTCCCCTTCCCGACACCACCCATCGATGGGTTACATGATGCCGTTCCGATCTTGTCGATGTGTGGC
Organism: Yamadazyma mexicana; assembly: GCA_030569415.1. Lineage (NCBI taxonomy): Eukaryota > Fungi > Ascomycota > Pichiomycetes > Serinales > Debaryomycetaceae > Yamadazyma > Yamadazyma mexicana. The sequence goes on from JAJMLA010000010.1 coordinate 196,824, forward strand.
GTAACGAGGGTGGTAGGTGTCCCTGTTCTGGCAGATCCAGTAGCGGCCTCACATCCCGCATGTCCTCCTCCAATAACGATCACAGGATGTATTTCTGCTTTTTCAAGTTGGGCCTTCAACTCAGCGTTGATCATAATGTTTCTTGTAGCCAAAATTGTGGCACGGTGCCGTGGAAACATGCGTGGTTTTGTTAACCACCGGATCATCTTGTGTGTTGTAGTACTAGTTTTTTTTTCTAGATATTATCTAATACAAAAAGTGAGACCTTCTGAAATAATTACCTAGACATACCTCATCGCATCTCATCTCAAACTACAATAATGGCAGGTGACGACTTAGAAGACGGACTCGTGTACGACGTTGAGCTTTCAGAAGACGAAGGAACTAATACAGTGGACCAAGGCTTAGTTCTTGATAGCGAAGACGAATTGGTCAATGGATCTGATGACGAAGATAACGAAAAAGAGAATGTGCCAAAGAATCCAGTTGCTAAGACGGAAGCTAGTGCTGGTAAAAAAAGGAAAGCTACCGATTCCAAGTTGAAGGAGAAAAAGAGGATGAAGATGGAATTCGACTTGCAGCAGAAGAAATCTATTTCCACTGAATCTTCTCCTGAAGTTATCGCTGACTATATCAACAAGACTGTAGCTCAAAAGAACAAGAAACTCTCTAGTCTTGAATTGTCTGATTTGTACATCTCCAAAACTGATATAAGGTCCACTTCTGAAATTGAAGGTGAAAGAGACCTTGAAGGAATAAGCAAGTACATCAACAGCAGATTTAGCAATATGCTTCCTAACACTAAGAAGAATAAAAAAGATAAAAAGAAGAACGAATCTTCTGCCCCAGCTCCTGAACAAAAGAAGTATATCGCCATATTGTCAATGTCTGCTATCCGTGCTTGTGATGTATACCGTAAGACCAAAGACTTGGCAGGTTCATCCTTAAAACTCATAAACAAAAACAAGATTGATGTGGACTTGAGTATTCTCAAGAAAGCAACCTCTAGAGTGTTATGCTGTACGCCAGGAAGGTTAAGAAAAGTATACAACCACGAAGACTCTGTGCTCAAGAAAGAAGAAATCAAGATCATCTTACTTGATAACTCTTATTTGGACCAAAAGGGGCAAAATGTGTGGGACATACCAGAGACTATTAATGTGCTAAAAGAATTAACCAGCAGTGGTGCTAAAATATATTTATATTAGACAAAGTCAGTTCGTTTATAGGTTCAATGGATAATAGGTATTTTTTGATGCGTTGTAGAACTCCCTGATATCTTCATATACAGCAGTGAGATCGCTATCTTCGATGCCTTCTTCGGTAACGTTTTGAAGCCTTTCCACAGGCACCTCTGGCGTTTGTGACACAAGGAAGCTTAAGAACGTAACACATGCATAGAACCGTAGGGTCTGTTGCTTATCAAGCTTGGATGATTCTAACTGTTTGTAAATTTTGTTGATTAGAACCTCCTCAACCCATTTATTCTTCTGTTGGGCGAATATATTCTCCTTATCAGTGAATATAACACCTGTTTTGTAATCTTGTTCGTATGAATGACTGCCATGGTTCAAAAGCGTGGAAGAGAACCTGAAAATTAATGTGTTCAACTTTAATAGTTGAAGGGACATGTCCAGCGTGTCTGCGTCTATACCTGGTACTCCATGGTGTACTATGACATTGACAACTGCCTCAAACTGGTCGATAAATGATATGGTGGAGTTGGGGGAGTTGCTGGTCTTGATAACTGACAGTAACAAGTGATTGTAAGCTATGACCAATTGTTCTCTCAACTCCAAGATTTTTTCATTTGCTTTCTTTTCATCTAGTTTCAACTGTTGCAAATTTTGTTTCAAGGATATTAGGACTTTTATCAAAAAGTAGACTCCTGATATATCATTGCTCTTGACGACTTCGTCTACCATGGAAGATAAATGGCCATACACTCTATCAAAATCGGACCAGAATCTAGACATTAAGCGGCTCCTCAAAGACGAAAATTCGTCCAAAAGCTTCTTCTTATTGAACTTTCCCCAGTTAATCTCCGTCTCCATAGATAATCGATCCGACAAATCTGACAACGAAAATGAATGCTTATTTGGTTCACTGCCTGTATCAAGCAAGACGAAGAAGTCGTGACTTTTGTTGAACCATGTGTCTAAGGAGTCTACCACGTTTTCATCGAAGGAAAGGGTGAAGTTCATAGAAGCCTTTGTGATCAAATCGTAGTAGTTGGTGAGGTCTGTGTTTATCATATTCACAAAATCAGTGGTGAAAAGACTATGACCAACATCACGAGTTTCCTGTTTCTGTTTGACTACATCCAACAATGCATCGAATGTAGCTAAATGCAAGTCGTACAGCGTCTCACAAATACTTGTCACCTGCTTCAATATTCCGTCCAACAAATCACCTTCAGACACTAGCTTAATCACCTGAGACCTAGATCCGACGTCTGCGCAAGAAAGCTCTAGTTTTTTCAAGCTCATAAGCAACACCTTGAAAAGCACGAGGTTTTCCGATAACTGACCAACTACATCAGACCCCCCTGAGGGTAGATTTGTGAAAAGTTTCCATAACAACAGCACGAACCTATTCTTGAAATCCTTCAAGTCTTTTAAAGAGCTAGCTTGCAAATTCACTAACATAGGATCGATACTCAACCTAAATCTCGACATATCAACATACCTGTCGTCTATGAGGTCCCATTTCTTTGTGATGTTACTCAAGGCTTTCACTAATGGATTTTTAGGATCAGTATTCTCAAAGTAGCCTGCCACATAGTCGAAGGTGTTCTCGATATACCTTAATATGTTGTAAAAATTCAACTTGTTGTAGTTGGTTGAATCTATAGTGATGGAACTCAAAAGTGACTGTAAGTAATCGAATCTTAAAGTAACAAAGTCAAATAAAACGGTTGATCTTGAAGCACTTGACTCTGAACTCTCAAGTAAAATGAAACACAATAAGTAGTTCACAAGAGGAGACAGGCTTGTATCGAACAGCTCCGGTAAGTGGAAGCTCAAGTCGTGGGCATTTTCGTGATCTCTGTACTCTAAGGGGCCTTCGACGTCGTCAATGTGCTCCGACAAGGGATTGACTGAGATCAAATGTTTCTTGGTAAATGGCTCTACCAAAACAGACTTGTCTGATTCATTGAATAGACTTCTGGAAGCATTGTATGTAGCTATCTGTAGGTGGAGGAACTTTTTGAAGTTAGCTTTCATTGTGTTGTATGTTTGAAGCAATAGTTTGTTTGACCTGATCTCACTATTGAACCGGTTGTTCAAAATGTAGTAGATTTTGGCAAAGTAAATGTAATTAGAAGTATGAAGAAACGGTGACTCTTCGTAGTTGAGTTTCTGAAGTTGGCAGTCCAAATATAACAACTTGTCGTAGACTATATCATTTGCTATTCGAGTAGACTCACCCTTTTGAATTTCTGTCAACGTATCAGCACTGAGCTTGTGATGAATATTGGAGTAGTTCTGGGAATTGAATTTGACAAAATTGGACGACTTGAATGCCAAATCCGACAACGCTGTCTCAAAAGTCTTAGTGGATTCATAAGTCTCGGTGATTTGGTTGGTTATGGCGATCAAGTCTCTGTACTTGTTACTGACAAGCGACTGAAGCTCCGATCTAGTGTTCACAGCATCTTGCTGATATTGTCGATTTAGCGTTTGGATGTCTTTTATAGATAACGTCTGGAACATTTCCTCGACCGATTGAGACGATTCAGTAGAGGGGCTCTGCTTAACAGATCCATCAGACGGTCTTCTGTCCATTACTGACATTTCGATGTACACTGAAAAAGTGTTAGACAAATCGCGGTACTATTTTAAGTATGAGACTGAAGTGGGGATTTATATAGCCGTCACAAGAAGTCGTAATTGGAACACAAAACGGCGAATGACACTTGGTTGGTCGGGCTGCCTTGTTAGAACCCATGAAATACCATTTGGGTAAAATCCCAAAAAGATGGCACAATCAAGCTCTTATCCCTAGTAGGCAGAAACATAATTTTGTTGCAAGTTTTGCTAAAACAATCGAGATACAGTATAATGGTGAAAAATATGATTTAGAAGCCTGGTTTTTGAGGTAAAACAAATAAATTGCTATTTTCCATTCTCTTTGACCATACACACACATCCGTTCACCAGTCTTGACGTTGGGACTCATTTTCCACTATTCGTTAGGTGTCGCCTATTTTATCGCCTGCCATCTCCTATCTCTACGGAATTGGTTGCAAGCGCGCTTAGCGCTCCAAGAAATTACCAAATTGGGATTGAGTCATAAACTGTTTTAAAACTTTTTCTTCCGTTCTTTTTCTACGTCAAATTCGGTTAGATTCCATAAAACATGGATATACGAAGCCGGCAGGATACCCCAGAACGCCAGAATCGCCCACAAGAGGGCGGTAAAAAGACAAAGTCTCGTAATAGATCAAGCACTGGTTGTTTAACTTGTAGGAGACGCAAAAAAAAATGTGATGAAAAACTGTATCCACAGTGCCTTACATGTCAAGATAAAGACCTAAAGTGTGAATGGCCATCGAAAGTCAACGAGATCCATAAGCATTTGAGCAATGTGCGATATTATGGTGCTGATGAAAGTGTTAAAGAGGTAAAATCACGTAAAAAACTGATTGGTAAAGATGTAAGGCACCAACCACGTCAAAAACCAGGCCTTATTGCAACTAACGTCGACGATGTGTTTGACCTAGCTGATGGAAGAGCTACGGGGATATGGGACGACGTCACCAAGGACCTTCAACTGCAACTTCAAAGGGATTTACCCATTCATCAGCCACAAGAGCAGCTGGTGCAACAACAGCACCTACACGGGATTCAAGACGGTCGTGTCCCGTTCAATTTCCCTCAAGACAGTTATGAAGTTGAAGCGAGGACGAAAGACGTACTTAAAAGAATAGCATTGCAGCAGGACTGTGTAGATGACATATAAATAAAAAAATTGTATAGGTACTCAAATCACAATATTTAATTCTTCAATTGCTTTGCAGTCATTTTGACCTTATTTATATAACAAACTTTTAGGGAACTAAAGTCCCACCCCGGTGCGGGATGGAATAAACCGATTCGGAGGTGGTTGTGAAAAAATCACTCGGTAACTAAAGCACGATTTTTCTCTTTAAAAGACGTTAGAAACACCACTTCCTTCGTCGTTCTGTTTGTTGCTGCTTCTTTATTGAACTAGCTATCATAAATTTGTCAAACAAGTGGATGTCAACACCCCAGATAAATTTGACAGTTGCAAAGAATTAGTTTCTCACAGGAAAAGGGAATAAAAAGAAAAAAAAAACCGAACAGAAAAAAAGTGTTTCACACTGACACTACAAGAATAACATTACCACTTAACTGACAATGACTTCTTTACATAACGGGGTCAATGATAACTCCTACTATGCCGAGCCAGTGAACCCAAGCTACTACCCGCATGCACAGCCCGTTGGAGAACAATATTATCAAGGAGAAGAGGTGGGTCCTGGCTACGATACAAATGAATCTACTCAATTCTACAATAACACCAACAATGCTAATAATAATGACAATAAGGAAATTAGAACACCGCTGTCAAATCATGACACCAGTCCAGCACTAAACGGAGGATCCAATTTTGAACCTCAGGGGTTGACAGGTTCGCCTCATGGTTCTACTGCTTCATCCAGTCATCCTCAAGATTTACCATCTCCTCAAGTCAATAATATCAATGGAATAAATATGAACATGAATGGTATGCCCATGAATGTCAACAATATTCAGGAAATGGGCATGTTGAACCAGATGGGGGCACATGCTGGGCAACAATTGCCTCCTCCACAAGCAGGTCAACAATTATCGCAGCCATCTCTGGTGCTGCATATCCCGGGCTCATCTCAACCATCTCAGCCTCAACAAGGTGGTACTCCAGAAACTGAAACAGGTGAAGCTGAAGAACAAGCAGGGGAACAGCCATTCTATGTGAATGCCAAGCAATACCATAGGATTTTAAAAAGGCGTATTGCTAGAGCAAAATTAGAAGAGACCTTGAAAATTGCCAGGACAAGAAAACCTTACTTACATGAATCTAGACACAAACATGCTATGAGAAGGCCTAGAGGCCAAGGTGGCAGGTTCTTGACGGCGGCAGAGATTGCTGAAAAAGCAAGATTGGACAAATTAAAGGAACTTGAAGAAAAAAATAAATCTGATTCCTCTGCTGATGAAAACAATGATAAAGCAGGTGCTGAAAATAAAGAGAATTTATTGGGATTGATTAATGAATAGGTTTCAAAGAGATGATTTAAAAGAGTTGAACGAAGAATGAAGAGGAAAGAAATATCATTAGTGTATTTATATATGTACTTTAAATTAGGAACTTTTGTTGTTCGAAAGGGATTTAGGACCATCACAAAGAAAAGAAATTGAATAAACATAAAGAATAATCGAAGCCTCCTTCAAAGTAACTCTTTTAATAAAGCCTGGTTTTCAGGTGACACTTGCCCGAATAACGACACATCAAGAAGTTTCAAATTGGAAGACACTATAGTCTTAATTTGGTTAGAATCACTACTTTTAACTTCTGCAATAGGATCAAATGGATCTAATTGAATAGTAGCTAATTTGGAGAAATTGGACCCAAATCCACTGGAGTCCAAGTCCAATTCATTCAATGCTCTATTGGAAAATTCAACATCCATTTGAAGTTTATCAGATGTCACACTGTTTAGGTTTACCAAATTCTTACAGATTTGTTCCAATAATATTATCTTCAAGGTAGAATTCACAAGATCACATTTGATCAATTCACTCAATCCAATAATAATAATCTTCTTGTCTCTCAAGTTTTGGAAATTGGTAAGGTTAGGCACAAGTAAGTTAGACAACATCTGTTCAAACACGCCATTTTGTGGGAGGTTAATAAGATTGATAACAAAACTGGCATTCAAATTCTTATTAACTATTCCAAGTGACTGGTTCATTGGAATAATGCAAAGTTCAAAAATGAACACGATGAATCTCTTTAAGAACTTTTCAGTTCTAGAGTTCTTCAATCTAGTTAATAAAAGAATAGCAATGTTTTTCAAATACTTTTCCAAAGACTGCAATGGAATGTAGAGTAAAATATTCTCCAACAAGTCAAATCCATGTAGTTCATTCAATTTGGATGCAATTAGCTTTTGGAAGATACCCAATAATGGAGTCATGGTTTCATCACCTCCGCTGGTAAACACTTTGCAATCGAATTTAATAATGGATATCAACAACCTAGTGATACCTGGGATATTACCTCTGAATTGCCACAAGCTGGGGGACATAAGGGGCTTGATCAATTGTTTGTATTCGTTGGGCAACTCAGCCTGTTTGGGTAATCTTTCGAGTAAGTACGCCAAGATCTGGAATGTGTATGGAACAAACTCTTGGACGTCATCACCCAATATCATAAGCAAATTGGGCAAGATCATTTCAATCAAAATACCGATTTCTTCTGCTTTAGCGTACTTGATCAATAAACCTAAACTTTCAAAAGTGTAATGAGAAAACTTCGGGTTGGCGGGGTTTTTGGAGATCTTGACCAAGATCTTGATTAACTGTTCGATAATGACCTTTCTAAAGTCCAATGAGATGAGATCTTCAGAAGTAATCAAGATTCTCATGATGGACTTGATCAAGAATTCATTTTCAGACAATTTTTCCGGTGGGGAGTCATAATGCAAGTTGAGTAGCTTGAATAAGTTGGTTAACAAGTCGTTCAAATGAGGTTGTATGTCGAACTTGTTAAACACCGGGTCATGTTCCTGGCTGAAGCTCGTCATAGACAACAACTTATCGATCACTATAGCACCATAAGTGTATATGACGGGGTTGGGGTCTTTCAAATGAGTGATCAATAATGGGATCACTGACGTCAATTGATCCTTAGTCAATTGGTTTCTGAAAATCAAAATATACTTGATAGCATCAGTTATCAATATAGGGTGAATATTGGAAGACGACGAGGAAGACATCAAATCATTAGCAATATTGTCACTGAAAAATTGAACGACATCCACCAACACATTAGTGGATGTGACCCCCACATTGGTAATTGTACCTTTAGTAGCTAAAGAGCTGAATAAATAGACGGCCAAATCCTTGTTTTGCCAATTGGAGTTGTCGGCCAAGAAGTGTGAGACATGCCTCATGACAATATTGGTCAACAACTCATTATTGATTTCTTTCAATTCTCTCAAGAAATCAGTGGCAGATTTCCTTCTTGAATCGAATTCACTACCTTCCAAGTCGAATCTAATGTAGTTGATAGGTTCGTCTTCGAATAACTCCAAATCAACTTCTCTTAAGAAGATGTTTGGGAGGATGATCTTATAAATGATTTCATTCAAACTTTCTTCGTTGTTGAAGAAATTTTGATAATTTGGAATTTTGATGATCAATGTCAAGAATTGCAAGCATTTAATGATGAGTAAGTCAAACTTTTGCTGCTTAGTTATGTAGTTGGTGATCAAAGACCAAATTTCTTTTATGAAATTTTCGATTAATGGCTCAAAGATCTCGGTATATCTCGTGAGATAAAGGTTGATTAATTCTATGATGGATGTTTTAATCTTGATGATAACATCGATCTCTTCATCATTGTCTTCATCAGAAATTAACTTGGAATCGAACCCAAGATATTTATGCATGATTTTCATTCCATGGACCAAGTTATCTTCGAAGAATTCAGGGATATCTTGACAATTAAGGTCATAGTATATTTGGATTAACAATAGTAAGTTGTCCAAATAGATTTTGAGATCTTTGGGGTTATTCAAATTGGCATCGATCAATTCATCGATCTTTGTTAAGAGAGCTAAAAATGGTTCAGCAAACTTATCTAAGACCAATTTGATTTCCAAAAACAATTCATCACTTCTGAATAAAGGTCTCCATTTCTTGAAAATCGAATGACTAACCAACAAAATGGACTTGTTGGTGACAAAATCAGTCATGGAGAACTTGTTGATCAAATCATCGATCAAGTTTTGCCAATTGTGTGGGAAGTCGGACTCTGCTATCAATGAGATGCACTCACCCATTTGAATCTGCAAATTATTAGGTAAATTGATCATAATGTTCAAGATCTGAGTTTTGATATGAGTCACATCATCTATGGGTAACATGTACTCTCCATTTTCATTGACCCATTTCCTCTTGATCAAGTTTTTTAAGAATATACTAGCAGATAATCGGATTGAAATATTCAAGTCAGAAGTAGACACTATTTTCAAAAGATTGATAGTAAACTGAGGTAACTGTTCAATCGCCCGCAACTGTGCCTCCGACTCTTTAGCATACTGCGGCAGTAATGAGTGTTCCAAACATGTGGCGATCGACTCTAATGTGTTGTCCACCATGGCTGTCTATTATAAAAGTGAAGATATCGATTCAGAAATGTTTTTTTTACATCGCTTTGTCGCGCAACTCAAAGCAAACAGAACCGAAAAGAATTTACCAGTACTTGTTAAATAAAGAAGCGTTGTTTAAAACTCTATAAAACATTATATAACAAAATTAAAAAATAGAGATGGGTAAAATATTACAAATGAACTAGACACGGATATCCCGTGATTTTCACAAACCGGCCTATTGGCAAATATAATTGGAAAATCAATGTCTTTAGTTTCTATCTCTTTTTCCAGTCTCTCTTTCAATTCTCAGTAGCCATCCATCAAGAATGAAAACTGATATTTTTTGTCACAGTGAAAATAAATTTAAAAGACGTGTTTTAAACACTCGATCAATGACTTACTTGGAAGTAGGTAATTGTTGAGCGTTGTCTTTGGCTTGCTTTTGTTTAGCAACGGCGTAGACTAAACCAGCAACGAAACCTAAGAAAATGGAGGTAACGGAGAAAAAGTTGATGGCAGCCTCAAAGAAGATCAAACCAGATAAAGCAATTGGTAATTTGTTTAAAGCACCAACCATGGAGTAAGTGGTGGAAGAAGTAACTCTGACACACCAAGCAGAACAGTAAGAAATACCAACAGAAGAAACGCCAGAGAAAATCATGGCAGCGATGGTAGCAAATCTGTTGTCAGCTGGGAAGTTAGTTTCGACATTTTCAGCAGACCAGTTTTCAAAAAGTAAGGAAGAAACCAATAAGATTGGGATGGATAACAAGTTGTTGTAGTACATGGTATCGAAATCTTTGAAGTTGGTTAACTTTATTCTCTTTTTCATGAATAAGACAAAAGAAGCAGATGAAAAACAGTTGATAATCATCCAGAAGTAACCCAAGTACAATTCGTACATGTCACTAGCTTGAACTTCTTTGGTGTCACCGTAGTAAGCAATGACAGAAGATAACACCATCAAGATGAAAGAACCAAAAGTCATTGGGGTGATTTTACTACCAAACCAAAGAACTTCACCGTATGCAATCAAAATAATGGTCAAGTTCTTGAAGATGGTATAAACAGGAACAGACAAGTATTGGATAGCTTTAGAACCAGTGTAGATCATAGCCACCAATAAGAAAGCGATTGGAGACCATTTTTTAGCTTCATCTTTGTTGAATTGTCTGTAAGTGATAATATTGAAAGCTTTCAAAGTACCGATAGTGACGACACAAACGGTAGATTGGATAGCTAAAAGGAAAAAGTTCAAGTTGAATAAACCAGACAACACGAACTTGTTAGTTAAGGTCATCAAAATAGATGATAAACAGTAAGATAAAATAGAAATTGGGGCTGAATTAGCTATTGATCCAGCACCCGAGTTAGCATATGATGATTTTTCCATTGTAAACAAGTTTTGATTTCGACGAATATATGATCTGACTTTGCTTTGAATATAATATATGGATTGACTGAGTAGATACACCAGGATTATTCCCATACACTTGGAACCAACGACGTCAAACTGAAAAAAAAGTTAGTTAAAGAAGAAAGAAAGAAAAAACAGCAGGAAAAAAAAACAAGTCCAAAGGAGAGCCCAAAAGGAGCAAAAAGAAAAAAACTCGAAAAATGATTGATGAAAAAGTGAGATTTCGGGTGTTTTTTTTTATTTTACAGGACCATTTTTTCTGAAAAAAATAAAACAAACGCACCGCGTGCATATACTGTTGAGAGTTCAAAGTGTTACGAAAATCGTGTAGAATGTGACAATAGAGAGAGTGAACAATCATTATTATAAGCATAGGGGACGCGAACTGGACGAGAATGTCCACATTGATGAAGAAGGCTCACTTACAAAACACAGACTTTGTATTTCACCACACAGCCCAGCGGTTATCTTCATGAAATGATTATCAGGCGCAGACCCGTGGGGACACCTGAAAAATAAAAACCAAAGGGCAGACGGTGTCAGACACAGGCGCAAGGCACCTATGCAGACAAGACCTCGACGCAATGATTGGGGGACCTTAGATAACAATTAGCACTGTTACGTCAATGGATTATCCGCGTTCCTTAGAATGGCATCCATCAACAATGGAACCTAGGTACCAAAAACAGTTACGCAGTTTTTTTTATGTTTCTTTTTTTTCCTTCCTGTGGTTGAACTCCTACTCAAGGGACATCGGAGATTTGCAACGCTAAACATCGATTAGGAATACCACTTGCTTCGTTTGCTGGTGAGAGCAACTTAGGCTTATTTGGTAGTTTAACCAAATGCTTGATTCTGCTGTGAGTATTCTTATTGCACTTTATATTGCTATTGTGTTTTACCTAGTTTTAGCCTAGCCTTGTCCTAGTAGGTATTATTGTTTCACCGGTGATGGTTAGATTGAAACTGTTCCTACATATCTTACGAGCTCGTGCAAAAGGTTATTGTTCTGTTGAAATTTTTTTGGTTTCTCACTGTTTGGGAATTTCAGTTACCTGTTTAAGACGAGTACTCATAACCAGAGATAGTGCAATGAGTTTGACACTGTTCCGTAAATAGCACCGTTGCATTTTAAGGCGAACGTTCTTGATTTACTGCTTCCTAGAAATACAGGGCAATGCCAGAAAGAAAAATGGGTCTAAGTTCATTCTATTCGTTGTATTATGGATAGGAAAAAAAAATCTATACTGAAGATCGTACATGAAAAGACGTGAGAACGTCGGTGATAAAATTGAATCTTTCTTATATGGCCACTGTGAGGCTGTTTATGGAGCGTAATCTCCTCTATTGTAGATACTGATATCCACTTCAGCTTTTATATCGACCATGTCACCAGCATCGATACATGCATCAACACTGAACCCCCTGCCTTGCTGGTCTTTTAATCTTTGGTTTTGAGCCCGAATCTTTTCTAATTCTTGAAGATAGTTATCTTCAACACCAGTTACGTAGTTACCAGTGAAAACACCAACTTCAAATTGTTTCACCTCGGACGACTTACAACATTCAACTAAATCTTCCAAATCCTGGTAAATCACTTTATCAGCTCCAATAACGTGACTAATCTCTTCAATATCTCTGTTAAAACCCACCAATGCTTTGGTATCAGCTAAATCAATACCGTAAATGTGATTGAATCTGATGGGTGGGGCACAAGATGCAAAATAAACCTTCTTGGCTCCGGCCTCTCTAGCCATTTGTACAATTTCTTTAGATGTGGTACCTCTAACAATAGAATCATCAACCAAAAGAACAGCCTTGTCTCTGAATTCAGATTCCATAGCATTTAATTTTCTTCTAACTGACGAAGTTCTTTCCTTTTGATCCGGCATAATAAAGGTTCTACCGATGTATCTGTTTTTAACGAATCCTTCCCTAAAAGGAATATCCAATTTCACTGCACATTGTAATGCAGAAGTTCTGGAAGTATCTGGAACCGGTATAACCACATCGATATCTTTCAAGGATTCTGCGTCAAAAGTCTTAGTGATCTTTTCAGCCAACTTGTTACCCATTTCAATTCTTGATCTGTAAACGGAGATACCGTCTAAGATAGAATCTGGTCTGGCGAAATAAACATATTCAAATATATCTGGAGCGAAAAGCTTTGGTTCCGCCACTTGTCTAAATTCGGGAAGTTTAGTTGGGTCTTTTTGGATGATGACAGCTTCACCTGGTTTGATGTCTCTGAAAGTATGGAATCCATGTGCTTTTAACACCACGGATTCACTGGCAAGCATATAATCTTTCAATCCACTGGTTTTGTTGATTCTTTCACCAAACAATAAAGGTCTGATCCCATTGGGGTCTCTGAAACCAATGATACCGTACCCAGCCAACATGGCCACACAAGCAAAAGCACCTCTGATGGCTTTGAAAGTACCGGTCAAAGCGGAGAATAGATCTTGGTTATTGACTCTGGACTTGTTGAACTTATCTAATTCACTGGCAAAGATGTTGATCAATAACTCAGAATCAGAGTCGGTGTTGATATGACGATGTACGGTTTCATCCAAATATTTCTTTAATTCGATGGAGTTCACCAAGTTCCCATTGTGACTCAATGAGATTCCATAAGGAGAATTGACATAGAAAGGTTGGGCTTCACTACCAGCACTACTTCCAGCTGTTGGGTAACGCAAATGAGTTATTCCCATGTTCCCAACCAAACTGTTCATTCTTTGTTGAGTGAACACGTCTCTAGCCATCCCATTACCTTTACACTGATAAAATCTACCTTTAGCTCCACATGTTACAATACCTGCGGCATCTTGACCACGATGCTGCAAGAACATGGCCCCTTCGAATAATTCAGGGGCTGCCTTGGCCTGTTGGTCACTTAAGACAAGTCCTAGGATTCCACACATTCTCTATTAGAGCAATCTTTCTATCAATCAATACTTTGGTTAAGATCAGATGCTAACAAATTTGTGAAATTTTTTCTATAATTAATTTGAGAGGAGTCAATTTTTCGCATCTTTTTTGGTGCCATCTCATCAGTATCTTTGTTATCGACTGCAAAAAAAAAGAAACAAAAAGAAACAAAAATTCAACTACTGGTTCCAATATTAGTCTATCTCTACATGTTTATTATTACAAACCTCTAAAGATATACCAAAAAAAGGGCAAAAAAAATCACTTAAACAGTAAAATATACCAGACGATTGTATCATCTGAAAAAAACTTAACCATCAAAAAAAAGCCTTCTATAATGTAACAAAGAAAAGCAAACAAATCATAAAAAAAAAGCAGTTGAGAAGTACATGTGTAGTACCATAACCAATGAGACAAAGGCCACAACTTCAATGTGATAAAAAGGCGAAAGGACAATAATAAAAAACAAGCAAACAAATTAAAGCAAGCGGCCTGCTTTAACGACTTGAATCTAGTCGATTCAAGTCAAACAAAAAATACAAAACAATAGATACAGCCACGCTGGTATCAATAGCCAAATCACTTCGTGTTGGCATAACAAATCCCCGGAAATATTACAACCAATGTTATAAAAAAAATAAGCAATATTCGTAAATCATTTGAAAAAAAATCGTTGAATCGTTAAAGTTCTAGCTGAATCAAACATAATTGTTCAATCCCATCGATTATCTTACTTTTGTTATTTTCTTTACTCTCACTTCTGGGCTGGTTGTTGGGATGGCACTTGAGCTGGTTGCTGTTGTTGCTGTGGTGGTGGTGGATATTGACCATTGAATGGAGGATATTGACCATTAAATGGAGGGTACTGTGCGTACTGTTGAGGGTACCCATTGAATTGTGGAGGCATACCTTGGGGAGCAACACCAGGTGGTAAGTAACCTTGTGGATAACCCTGTGGGTAACCTTGTGGTGGGTACTGTTGAGGAGGGATAGGTGCTCCTGGTTGCCCCCCTTGCAAATTAGCTGGAGGTTGAGAAGGAGTGATGGTTTGAGGAGCAGCTGCAACCGCTGGTGCTGTGGCAGTGTTTGAAACTGGACGGCTTGCAGCTTGTTGTTGACCAGGTTGGCCGGGCTGACCCTTGTATTGGCCATTACCCTTTCCGTTACCAACTGGTAATTCACCAGTTGAGAATGGTTTTGGAACAGCAAATTCGTTCTCTGCAACATACAATGACTTGTCAATGGAAGCTGGAATTGGTTTAATTTCGGTACCTAATTCTTGTTCGATCTTATATAAACTGTACCGATCGTCCCAACTCAACAAATTGACAGCTAAACCCAAATGACCAAATCTACCTGATCTACCGATTCTGTGTAAATAACTTTCGGCAGTTTTGGGGAAATCAAAGTTGATAACCACGTTAACAGCTTGGATATCAATACCTCTGGTTAACAAATCAGAACAAACCAAGTTTCTAACTTTTCCCATTCTAAATTCATGGAAAACTTTGTTTCTTGCCTGTTGAGGCATCCTAGCATGAGAATAATAACATGAATAACCTAATTCAGTAATTTTCCTTGCCAATAATTCAACTCTACTGGTGGAGTTGCAAAAAATAATCGACTGGTTGATTTGCAATTTACTGAATAAAGTGTTTAAACAGTGTAATTTTTGCTTTTCATCAACAAAAGCATAATATTGAGTTATACCTTTCAAGGTTAACTCATCCATCAAGTTGATTTCATATGGCTTAGTCAAATGATCATCCATAAAAGATTTGACGGTCATTGGGAAAGTGGCACTGAACAATAATGATTGTCTCTTCTCAGGGAAGAAGCTCAAAATTTGTTCAATAGTTCTTTTGAACTCTCTCGATAACATTTTATCGGCTTCATCCATAATAAACATTGGACATTCGGAGAAATTAGCGATATTCCTAGAAGCTAAGTCCAAGACTCTACCTGGAGTACCCACTAACACATGGACGGGTTCATTTAATCTCATAATATCATCCTTCAAAGATGTACCACCAGTAGTAACCATACATTGAACCCCTACGTGTTTACCTAAGGTTCTTACCACTTGAGATGTTTGTAAAGCCAACTCCCTAGTAGGTACCAATATTAAAGCTTGAATCTTATTTATCTTAGGTTTAACTTGTTGTAATGTTGGAATAATAAACGAAGCAGTTTTACCAGTTCCGTTTTTTGCTCTGGCTAATATATCTCTTCCAGCTAAAGCCATCGGGATACTTTCTTCTTGAATTGGAGATGGCTTTTCAAATCCTGCTTCAAAAATCCCCATTAATAATTCTCTCTTCAACCCAAACTCTTCGAAGGTCTTACCTTTGGTATTTAACACATCTTCAGTTTGTGGTCTAGTATCCCTTTCTGGAATATTTAATTCACTCTTCCAACTATCAGACATACTATAAGTAGATTAATGTGAATAGTTTCGACTGCAATTTAAGTTGAGACTTCTGACCAATGAAAGATTGAACCAATTAGTGTACTTCTTGTATTAGAATTCAAAAACGAACCTCTTTCTCTCTCTCTTCGAATGTGATATGTATACAACCCTTAATTCTAACGAGTAGACAGTTATATTTTTTATGAAAAGGGGGAAACAAAGGAGTGAATTCGGTAAACAATGTGATATTCAATACTCAAGTCGTGGAATGTAATCTGAGACTTGTGATAAGTGGTTAACGAATTCCTATTCAATTGGTTTTGAAACTGATAATGTGTAAATTTTTTTCTATTTCTTTTGGACAATTTTTCATGCAGTGGAGTCATTCTGCGAGTCTGCGAATAGAACGTTTTGGGCCCTACACGACATGTTACCCGGACAGGTGTTGCTGGGAAACAGAACGGATCGATATCAAATACAGAAGAAGGACCACCACCAGCTGCTCCTGAGATCAGAAGAGGCTCAGAGAACATGTTTTGGCCAGATTACTCTCGTGGGTCCGATAGAACAAAAGACACCTCAACTTTCTTCAAAGCTGTTGGTAGAGGAGTCGTTTTACCAAGAACCAGAACAACACAGTTGAAGTTATCACATCAGTAAGCTTGCCCAAGTAATATTGGTGCTTCAATGGGCATTGAAGATATTTGCAGCTTACTGTATGATCTCACCGTAAACTTATAACGTATTGCAAAATTCGCATCTTTGAAAAAGTCATCAAGCACTACTGCATCTATGAAGTTACCTGTGGAAACCATAAACAAGCTTCAGCTGGACCCATCTTGTATTAGAAACATATGTATTCTTGCACATGTGGATCATGGAAAGACCTCTTTGAGTGATTCTCTATTGGCCACAAATGGGATTCTTTCCCAAAGAATGGCAGGTAAAACTCGTTTCTTAGATTCTAGAGAAGATGAGCAATTGAGAGGGATCACCATGGAGAGTTCTGCCATTTCCTTATACTTCAAGACTTTGAAGAGGAAAGAAGGAAGTGATGAAACAGAAATCAGAGAGAATTTGATCAATTTGATCGACTCTCCAGGTCATATCGACTTTTCATCTGAAGTCTCCACTGCCTCAAGATTGTGCGATGGTGCTATTGTTTTAGTCGATGTGATTGAAGGTGTGTGTTCACAGACCGTCAATGTGTTGAGACAATGCTGGGTAGACAAATTGAAACCCATTTTGGTGTTGAATAAGATCGATAGGTTGATCACAGAATGGCAATTCACTCCATTAGAAGCCTATCATCATTTATCGAGGACTATTGAACAAGTGAACTCGGTCATTGGGTCTTTCTACTCTGGTGATCGAATGGAAGATGATATGATCTGGAGAGAAAAAGGGTCTGTGGGTGAGTTCGTGGAGAAAGACGACGCTGATTTGTACTTTTCTCCAGAGATGAACAATGTCATTTTTGCATCTGCCGTTGATGGTTGGGCTTTTTCAGTCAATACATTTGGTAGTTTTGTCCTGAAAAAGTTGGGGTTCTCTCAAAGTGTTCTTACTAAAACATTGTGGGGGGACTACTACTTAGACATGAAGAACAAAAAGATCATACCAGGGAAGAAATTAAAGGCCAATCAGTCTAATCTCAAATTGTTGTTTGTGGGATTGATCTTAGATCAGATATGGGCCGTTTACGACAACTGTGTGATTAATAGAAACGAAGAGATGTTGGAGAAGATCATCAGCAAATTGGGAGTCAAAGTGGGTCCTAGGGATTTACGTTCGAATGACCATAAGAACCTTTTAAACGTTATCATGTCCCAATGGATTCCTGTAAGCCATGCGATTTTGGGAATGGTGATAGACTACCTCCCGGGTCCAAAGGAGGCACAAGACGAGAAAATGAAAAAGCTTTTGGATGAGTGTATCTATAACGTGTTCCAGGAGGCAGACGATAAATCTACATTGATTGACAATGCGTTTGAGGAATCCATCAAGGCATGTGGGAGCGAGGATGCTGACCATAAAACTTTGGCATACGTTTCAAAGATGATTTCTATCCCCAATGAGGAATTACCTAAGGATTTTGTCACTCCTGCATTATCGAAAGAAGAGCTTAAAGAGAGGACAAGAGTAGCTAGGGAGTTAGCCAAAAAGGCATCAGAAGAGGCAGCAGCAGCTCAAGAAGCAGCAAGAGAGCAAGAAGCAGATAATGAGTTTGCGCTTCCATTGGCTGTGAAGGATCCATTTGAATGGGAATATGAAGAAGATTACTTTGATGAGGACGAAGAAGAAGCCCCAGAAACTCTTATCGGGTTCACCAGGGTTTTCTCAGGATCTTTAAGTAGAGGTCAGAGTGTGACAATAGTAGGACCCAAATATGACCCTTCACTCCCAAAAGACAGTCCTACAAATAGGACGCAAATTTTTGAAAACATAGTGATACAAGATTTGTACCTTATTATGGGGAGAGACTTACAGAGAATGGAAACTGTTCCTGCCGGGAATATTGTGGGTGTGGTAGGGCTTGATAACATTGTTCTCAAGAATGCTACCATACACTCCAATTTTGACCCATCTGATTCTCATCCTTACATCAATTTGGCATCGACATCTACTTTGATTCATAATAAACCAATCATGAAAATTGCAATTGAACCAACTAATTTGCTTCAGTTGGGAAAACTTGAAAAAGGTTTGGAAATGTTATCAAAAGCAGATCCAGTTTTTGAATGGTCGATCGACGATGATTCAGGGGAACTCATTATGGGAGTGGCAGGAGAATTGCATTTAGAAAGATGTATCAAAGATTTGAAGGATAGATTCGCTAAAGGGGTGGAAGTCACAGTCAAAGAACCGGTTATTCCTTTCAGGGAAGGGTTAGATCCTTCACAGTCATCTGCATACAACAGTAAAGATGCTATTTCATTAGTGGTGGAAGATCTCGAGCTTCATTTCAAGACATTTGCATTACCCAATACTGTCGTCAAGTTCTTAATCAACCACGAATCAGAAATATCAGCTATTCGTGATTTGAAACTCAGAAGCAAGGTAGATGAACAAGGAATAATTCCTCTGTTTATCGAAAAGCTTGTACACGAATTCCAAGAAGATGATGAAGGTGACAAATTGCTCAGAAAAATGGGATTTGCAACAGTGGAGGAGTTGGTGGACAGAATTGTTGCATTTGGACCTAAACGTGTGGGACCTAACATTCTTGTTGAAGGCAAAGAAAATGGTAGTAAGTTCAAGCATTTATTGGCATCAGGTGTGCCAGATGTTCCTCTTGATTATGAACCACACATCGTCAATGGATTCCAGCTTGCGATGAATGAGGGTCCATTGGCAGCAGAGCCTTTACAAGGGGTGATGGTTTTGATCCAGAGGGTCACAGAAGTGCAAAAAGAAGAAGAAGAAGAGTTCTTATTGGGTAGCCAAGGAAGAATTATCACACACACTCGAGATTTGATTCACGATGACTTCCTTCACAAAGGTGCCCGGTTATTTTTAGCCATGTACACATGTGAAGTGCAAGCAGCTACAGAAGTTTTAGGGAAAGTATATGCAGTGGTACAGAAAAGGGGAGGTTCTATAGTCTCAGAGGAACTTAAGGAAGGTACTCCGTTCTTCACGGTTGTGGCTCGAGTGCCCGTTATTGAAGCGTATGGGTTCTCAGAGGAGATCAGAATGAGAACATCTGGTGCCGCCACTCCTCAGTTGGTGTTTGATGGGTTTGACATGTTGGAGATCGATCCTTTCTGGGTACCTCATACAGAAGAAGAATTAGAAGAGCTTGGTGAGTTCGCAGAAAGAGAAAATGTGGCTAGAAGATACATGAATAATATCAGAAGAAGAAAAGGGTTATTTGTGGATGAAAAAGTGGTACAAAATGCCGAAAAGCAAAGGAATATGAAGAAAAATTAATTTGACTTATTACTTTTTTTTTTATAGAAATGCAAACAGTATCTTTATCTCCATTGAAAGCTGTATTATAGTTCTGTGACATTTTTTCTATCGCAGCATTTTTTTTCACTACTAGTTTTTACTCATCTATTTGTGGTTGAAAGTATCATTAAACAGACAGCATAATTTGCACCAAAAGCACCCTTTACAACTAGTTAGTAAAGTCAAGAGAAAAAAGAATGTCGCTTAATGCTATGGGTGGCACAGGAGAAAGAGGGCTGCGTAACAAGATGTCCCTCACCCAGCGATTTGGCTATTACTTCAAAAGGCATCATGCGAGTCTACAGGCACAGAATAACGATACAGAAGCCGCTAAGAACGGAGAAAGTAACAACACACAAGATACAGCCACAAGTAACGGCCATGATGGTGTCGTAGACTTGGAAAGCGTGATAGAGGAGTCACTTAGAGCACATCGTTTTATGATTCCTAGCCAGCGATACAGGTACCCAGAGCCATTGCTGGACGGGCCGTACTCTCTCACAAGACCGGTGCAAACCGAGAAGGAAACCACAAAAGAGCTTAATGGAAAAACGGCGCCGGGAACAGGCCAGGACACCAATACCGGCAGTAACAAAGACACAAACCCCAAAATAGATTTGTTCCGCCCTACAACTGCCATGATGAACACAAAACAAGCAAGCTTCTTGAAGAAGAAGATTTCAGAACTACGCGACTTCAATACCAGACTGGATAGAAAACAGACACATGAAGTCCAGGGGGATAACAAGGAAAATGAACCGGTAGCTATGCAAAAGAGTTTACAGCACAAACCGGAGACGAAGACACAACCTATAGTCAATGGGTCTAATAATAAAGGAACAAAGAAACAAGAAAGTCAAGCTCCTAACATCAAGCGTGAAAACGTTGCCGTTCCAAGCAGTACATGGTCCAAGGTCGTGAAGACCAAATCTCCCGAGAGCCGACCCAAACCAGAAGAAGGGTTTTCGCTTTATGGAACTAAAGATGAAGAAGGATTGCATGTTTACGAAGGGGACGAAGAAGAGTACACTGACGACCAAGAAGATTATGATATCGACGAACTTGAAGACGACTTGTACAATGGGCCCACAGAACATCATATTGAGCTTGAGCTCCAACCGGAATGTGAGATTCATGGTGCTGAAGACTGTGACTGTCCCATGTATGAAGACGACGAATACAACGAAGAAGAGACATATGATTTCACGTTTGAATACAACAAAGAAGGAAGGTTAGTACCTACTGCTGACTCAGTGAAAGAGTATTTCAGGGCCAAAGTCAATGGGCTTGGAAAAGATCCAAAGTACCATAGTGATAAGTTGACAGAGATTTCACAGGGGAAAAAGAACAAGAAGAAGAACAATCATAAGAAGACCAGAACAGATACCACAGCGCCCTACAATAATAGAATAGCAGAACATTCACAACAAGCCCCTAAAGCGTTAACATTTGACCCCGATTCCACAGACTATTGTCTTTTCTGTGATTATGAGGCGTTATATGGCCACCCACCCAGGCAACTACTCAAGTGGCTTGACCAGAAGTTAGCAAAAGAGGACCACAAGAAGACTTCAAATGGCAGATGGCCAAAAGTGAACAGTCTGGAGATGAAAAAACTGATACCTAAAGAAGATGTTCCACCACCCAAAATAGCTTCACCGCAAAATGGCAGCAACCAGAACGGCACCACCGCTGCATAAAGCACTGTAATACTAAAGCATGTAACCTACGGGTTCTTATATATTATGAAGGCACGAAACTAATACTAAGCGAGCTTCTCTGATGTAACAAAGTATTTTTTCCGCAGGACATGTATCGAGAAAATTCCGGGGTAGAGACACTAAAACTTAAAAGCAAAGAAAAAAAATTACGATGGCACCGTTTGCTGTGACGGCGAGTTGATTGTCACTCCAATCAATGGGGGATAACAAAAAATGTAAAATTTGAACTAACTTAAAGTTTTAACGGGGATACATTTTTAAACCAGTTAACAGATTCCTTTCATACTTTTCTTTGTAAAAAACATAAAATGGCTCGCAGCTCTGCAACCACTCCGGCACCAGCAACAAAGCCAATTTTTTCCAATAGTTATACTTGGGTTCATGATTGGTATAGCCCTGAAGATTCTGAGCTTGTGAAATTGATTAAACTGAACAATAAAGTTAAGGGCTGGCATCGAAAATTGACAGACTCTCCAGACATAGAATTGGCCAACAGTAAGTGTGTTTTGAATCTTCAAAATATGAAATACTATGAGGAGGTGCCTATAGTTGACCATTCTAAAGAGAAGCAAATTGAAAATGAAGCTAAAGCCAACGAAAATGACAACGAGATTAACAATTTGGCTCCAACTGAGTCAAACGACAATTTATCCAAGGCCTTGAGCTTGGGTGGAGGTGACGAAATTGATAATGCCCAAACTGGGATCGTGTAAAATATATTGTACAGGTTATATAAGAATATATTCCGGGTGATTGAATGGTTTTGGTTGTAACACTCTTGTAGTGTTTGTGTGGCTATATTATCTAATTCTCCACCACGAACGGATCCTGTTTTAGAGTCATGAATGTTACACACTTTCTGGCTAGCCTCACTTCTTCCTTGAGTTTATCAGCCAATTGTTTTGTTTGGATACTATGTTCGGATTCGTTTTCACCATCAGCATCGCCGGTGTTGTTAGAAGCAGGTGCTTGCATAAGTGCCCTTCTTTGGGCCCTCAATTGTGTTATACAAGAAGTGTCTTTGCCCTGGATACTGGAAACAACGAGAAGACTATTCTCGGGCAACAAAGAGTAAATGGTGTTTAACCTTCGACTCAAGTTCTTATAACTTTCTTCCACCGTGAAATTCTGCTTACAAGGGGATTCCCAACCCTTACTTGCTTCTAATTCTCTCAAGCTCAAAATGAAAAAATCACTCTGGTCCACAGTTCTTGTAAACTGGTCAACCACTTCTTCATCAGAATTCACCTTGTAGTGAGTAGAGAATTCGGGGCTATTACTATGATGTTCGTAGTCCACAATGACTTGCGAAATCGGGCCCTGGGCTTCTTCTTTCCGCATCTGGTTGATCTTATCCAACCATGGTGCCTCATGATAGTTGGTACCGTAGATCATACCTTTCATAATCTTCAATTTTACCAAATCCAAGCAAGCTTTAGCATCTTCAATAGAGGAGTGACCTACACCCGAGGCTTCTCCCTGCTGTATATCACGAGCAAGATAGGTAGAACATAACCATCTTAATCCAGGTTTGGAAGGCGGCCCTCTTGCATGGTGGTAACACAACGAAGTATCCACTATTTTTGGATGTCTGATCTTCAACACGTTTAAGTCCAGCTCCAATGAATGCCCCACAAGTATATCATTACTGGAAACAATCTCCACAAACTTTTTCTGGACGTCGTCAAGTGTTGTCTTTACACCTTCCAAGAGTTCTTTCGTCACCCCAGAAAAACGGGTGACATAGTCTGTGATTGGAACCGAAGGCATGACAAAAGTGTCATAAACCACTTCACCATCAAAAGTAATGATGGAAATCCTTGTAAGTTGTTGACCATCGTCAGACTTACAGAACTCACAATCAAGAGCGAATATTCTGGACTTATTGTCTTCGGGGCACTTCGTCTCGGCCCAACCATCAGCCAATTCACCTGGTTCTTGTTCACTATGGATGGGATACCCGTTGGCTCTCATGGCAGGTAACAGAAGTAGGAGGTCATGAATGGTGATTTTGCGAGCCTCCAGTTCTGCTAGAGCCTGTTTTTTTTCTCCATTAGTCAAATGACGCCATGTTAAGGATTCGATCAACGGGAATAATGTCACTTTATCACCGGGACTTCTGGTAGCAAGGGCTCCGTCGAAAACATCTGCAAAGAAAGAGTAGTTTTGTACCACATCATCTTTAAAAGGAATTGGCTGCTGGTTCTTTTCACTGGGTTCTACTTCAGATACGAAATCTTCCCGACCAAGACCCCCAACCAAACAGGTGACGACTTTGTCGATCTTATCATGACCATAAACCTGTACCAGTTTTGAAGGTGCCTGTGACCCAGCAAACACCTTACAATAGACTTTGGAAAACTCAGAAAAAGCAATTTCCTTATCCTTAGTAACTATCTCTAATCTGGGTTGTTCATTGATTTTATTCAACTTCCGCTTGTGTATTTTAATGGAACTTTTATCTTTGGACACCACCGATGAGGTTCTTCTCTTTCTTATTCTTTTACCTTTCGTCACCAGCTGGACAGGCTTGTTCCCGTTGGACTCCTCACTGCTAGCACTTCCAAGGGATATGGCCGACCCTCTCCGCCCTTCAGCAAGGGCACTTAATTGTTTTCTTGTTTCCAGTGCATCGGCGACTGAGATAGAAAGACGTGCTGTACTGTTTGATAACTGACATTGTGTCTCGTCATCTGGCATAATGCCGGCAAAAATTTATACTTTGGGCGTGGCGTCGGTGAATAGAATGACGGACAGAACAAACAGCAGGGTTTCTTATACCGAACGAGATAAGGGTCTTTATCTGATGTTGCAACACTGAAAAAGTTAAAAAAAAATGGTAAAAACTGGCCGCGAGGTTTCAGCTATTGATATGCACGGCGTTCACCAAGTCTTGATATGTGAGGACATGTGTATCTTTCGGGCTAGCTTGCTCTTGTGACTGATCCCTTGGCCTGTAGTTTGTTTGAACAAGCTTCTGGATCTCAGAAATAGGCACTTTTCCTTGAAGGTAGTTGATGTAAGTCGTGCAAAAATGTCCCAATTCAGTATCAGTAGTGAAAAGCTTGAAGTCTGACGAATCTGGGTCGTAGTATATGGACTTGGAAAGAAGGAGGACCTTGTTGTGGGAATCCCAGCCACTTGGAATGTAAAGACACACGTGGTTGGGTGCATCAGGAGTAAAAATTGGGTTTGGTACAGCAGCCATTGGGGTTTGCAGCAGTATACCTAACGCATTGAGCACGGTACTTTCATGCTTATGATTGAAACTGTTCTCGATGTTGTCTATAACGACAAAGGCCCCACCATGAACAAGTGCAATAGATCGGAATACCTGCTGGTATAGTATGCTTTCCACAGCGGTAGGGTCTTCTTCTATAGCCAGGGACTCCATTGCCACGATCAAACTCACTGCCAAAGGGCCCATACACGTCGTGCTGCCATTATTACCGCCGTAACGCTTCACAGACAGTTCAAACAGCAACTCGACTTGCTGCCGTGTGGAAGGGATCTCTATCTCGTACAAGAACCGTAGTAAGTGCAAAAGGCTCTTCAAATCACTGAAAACAGCGACGAGTGTAACTAATGACTTGGAGCCGTGAATGATATCTCGTATTGCCTGCCCATATAACTCGAGCCCATTGAAATAGTATACGTCCAGGTTATCAGTGTGACTAAATTTTGCAGTCAGAAGCTTCGTACTGTCATTCAGAAGCACCACAGTTAGGTTTTTGTGGTCATTGAGAGTTATACCAGACGCCATTTGTAGTACATATAAACACAAAGTCGCATTTATTTTGGTGTAGTTTTTTTCTTTCGATACTGTTTTTGTTTTAATATCGTTACCAGTTCTTGGAAAGTTTTAACCGTGGAAATGGCTAAAGGGACCAAGAAACGAACCAATGGCTCCGATAGCGCCGACGAGGACGACTTGATTAATCAATATATAGGAGGAGGCGATGGAGATGGAGCAAATGCTGTGCCAAATGATGCGGTCATTGAAGACATGTTTAGGGCTAGAGCAACAGAACACGCAGATGATGCCATCGATTATGAGGACATAGACGAGTTGGCAGAGGACGAAGAGCCAATAGATACAGGTGACTTTACTGCAGATAAAGGGCTCCCGGGTGGGGGTGATGAGTTCGACTTGCAACAAGACGCAAACGACGAGTTTGACAACATATTTGGAGATGATACCCTTGGAGACCCTTCCGAGGATCAAAACAACAGATTACTAGATGGTGGTCTAGACAATGACCACTTATTTGGAGGAGACGGTCTTGACATGGCTATGGGTGATATATATGGAGATGAAGGCGACCTTAATATTGACGATGAGTTAAATGATGTACCTATGGACCCACAAGATCAGGATACTGTTCGTAAGAGAACAATGCAAGATGATGAACGTGATGTCAAAAGGGCCAAGCTTCAAAAATTGGTTGCCACGCTAGAAAAGAGGCAACTCAAGAGAAATTTAAGGTATTATTTCCCCCACTTCAAGCTGAATAAACCATTTAACAATCATCATCTATTCCTACCTGAACCCAGATACTATAAGTACAAAATCCCCCCAAGTGCATTAAAACCCAAACCATTGATCCCCACAAAAGTTCTGCTAGAAGCAGATTTTGATCTGCGTAAGCTATTCAAGTCGAATAGGCTGCCGGTCGGTTTCCCCAATAAAAGAAATGTGACCGATATAACGGACGCAGACCTTAAGTTATTGGAGGCAATAGAAGAAAACGGAGGCATAGACACCAAGAGGTTGGTTCCACTTGATTATCTTACAAAAGATGGAACCGACGACAAAAGATTTAGTGGCTATGATAAGAACCTCATTCTTGCTACTGCAGATTGGGATGATGATGCTATAATCGACGGAGAAGCCACGACTGTGGCGAAGACAGTCGGGTTGGACCAGAACACTGTGGATATGGACCCAGAAGACGAAGACGACGACATCTTTAGTGGAAGAATCAACACCGAACACATAAAGCTTGATATGAATGATCCTAATCTTCTCTTTGAAAGGGTCAAACCAACAGACAAGGCAAACAAATCAAGACCCACATCCAAAAGTACAGCAGTGGTACATCCAGACAAATCTTTCAGTGCAAGATTCAATATTTCCAATGATACACAATATGAGCTCCTCAAGAGTAATTACAACGTCAAGGTTCGGAGTCAGATTGGAAATTTGAATATCGAACATTCTGTTCCCGCATTGAGGCTCCAGTCACCTTACTATAAGGTAAAATTACCAAAAGAAGACGCCAGAGCTTTCCACAGGCCGAAATTCAATGTTGCAGCAGGTACATTGATTTCCTTCCTGAAAATAAAGCCCAGGAAGAGAAAGAAGGATAAAGGAAAGACATCGAAGGAGCTTTTCAGTAAGACAACAGACTTGACCACCGGTGATAATGCCACATTAATTGGCATGGAATATGCTGAGGAATATCCTATGATCTTTTCCAACTATGGTATGGGGTCTAAATTGATTAATTATTATAGACGTGAAAAGCCCGATGATAACTCCCGTCCTAAGGCGCCACTTGGTGAGACGCATGTTCTTGGAGTGGAAGACAGATCTCCATTCTGGAATTTTGGAATAGTTGAAAAGGGTGATTTCGTACCCACATTATACAATAATATGATAAGGGCTCCTATATTCAAGCAGGAAAAGAAGTCCACAGACTTTTTGCTAGTCAAGTCGCAAGGTGGTGGTAACCACCAGAAATACTTCTTGAGAAATCTTGATCATATTTTCGGAGTAGGACATACATTCCCAAGTGTCGAAATCCCAGCTCCTCATTCCAGAAAGGTTACAAACACGTCTAAGAACAGGTTGAAGATGATCGTTTTCAGAACCATGAACAAAAAAGGAAAAGCTAGAATCAATGTCAAGGATATATCACATCATTTCCCTGACCAGAATGATATGCAAAATCGTCAAAGACTTAAGGAATTTATGGAATATCAACGGTCTGGTGAAGACCAATATTACTGGAAGATAAAAAATAGTGATACTGTTCCAGATGAAGAAAGTATAAGGATGATGATAACACCAGAAGACGTGGCATTGCTCGATAGTATGCAGTCGGGACAACAAGTGCTTGATGATTTGACAATCTTCTTGAACGAAGAACAGGAAAAGATCAAGGAGTTACACGACAAGGAGAAGGAAGATGCCAAAGAGAAAGATAAGAAGGACACAGAAGAAGGTATTGATGAACAATTATCTTGTTGGAATCTCACAAGAAATTTTATTCTTTCTAATCAGACTAAATCTATGTTACAATTGAATGGAGAAGGTGATCCCACAGGTATTGGTATCGGATATTCTTTCCTTAAAACAAGTCAGAAGAGCTCTTTCACGCCTTTTTTCCCACCACCTAAGGAAAATGTGCCCAAAAGTAACCAAGCAGCATACCAACAAAGATTATATGAAGAAGAGGTATCCAGAATATGGTATGCTCAAAGAAAATCGTTGGCAGCTTCAGATCCTGCACAGGCAGAGCAAAGCTTGAACGAAGTTTATTCTAAGTATAAGCCCATTGACCACCTGAAGTACCTCCGGAAGAAGTATGATGAGATCTACGCCAACAATAAAGACAATGACAACAAGATCCTTCGTATAAATAGAAGGTTCAGAGATAAAAATGGTATTGTACAGAGGAAGGTGGAAGTTATCAAAGACCCCCGGATCATAAAGGCATACCTCAAGCGTAAGAAACAAATAGAAGACGATCTTATAATGACCGCCGACTTGCAAGACATTATTCCCACAAACGACAAGGAACTTAACAAAATTAGAAGGAAAGCATTGGAAGAGAAATTGGCCAATCTTGAAAGAAGAGCCAAACATCATAAGGGCCGTAAACCTGGGACTAGCAAAGACCTTTTACATTCAGCTATTGCTGCAGGTGGCAGAGCCATTGATTCCAATACAGTGGTGTTACCTGATGGTACATATGCCATTGGAGGTAAAGGAATTGGTAAGGGGAAGAGTTTGAACAGAAGATGTACTGCTTGTGGTGCCTATGGTCATATACGGACCAAAAAATCTTGTCCTTTATACAACCAGACCAAAGGAGGAACAATAGACATAGGAAAATCTCAAACACCAGAGGATGGGGATCTTGGAGGAGATGATGGTCAGACGCCAGGGTCAGAAATCCCAGTTTAGCCACATTTTTTTTTAGAATAACTATAATGAAATTATATATGAAAAGAAAAAGGTATTACACAAATTAAAACATAAAAGAAGAACAAAACCACCATGTTTAACAGAAAGCATGATATAACCTAATGAACCAAGGTTTCTGAGCCAAAGCAGCTCTTTCATCAGCCAACTCTTGTTTCAAGGCTTCAAGGTCAACTTCTCTTCTACCACTGTCCAAGTCAATATCACCTAATTTGATGTAAAGGGTACCCCAGGTTCTTCTGCAAGTCTTGTGTACAAGGTAAATGAAAATCATCACAGGTAAAGATAAACAGTATTGGAAGAAACCTTCGGCACTAGCTGGGTAACCAGCAGGGGAAGCTGATATATAAAGCTCTGCCACGATAATAAGGAAGAAAATCAACATACCAACGTAAGAACCCCAAATTCCGGTTGGCGACACAAACACCAACTCGTCAGTGGATCTTCCTTGTTCATACAAAGCCCATCTAAATCTTACATGAACAAGACAAGTAGCAAACCATGTGAAGAAAGACGACAAAGAGCAGACAGCAAACAACCAGGTGAACACAGTGTCTTGGTTCTGGTCCACCACAAGGAAACCTAATAACCCAAATATGTTAGTCACCAAGACGGCCGTCAAAGGTCTACCTCTTCTGTCAATGTAACCAAAGATCTTAGGAAGCAAACCTTGCACAGCCAAAGAAGCAATGGAACGAGAACAAGCGTACACTGAAGAGTTACCCACAGACACCACAGCCACCAAAATAACGGCGTTCATTATGTGAGGTAAAACTTTGACTCCACCATTGTTGATAGCAATAACGAAAGGAGAAGCACTAATATCTTCAGAAGTACTACCACTCAATAATCTTTCGTCATTATATGGCACAAGACACCCAATAACAATTGAAGTTAAAAAGTAGAAAATGAACACTCTCCAGACCACTTGTTTAATGGCTCTAGGCAAGGCCTTTCTGACATTTTCAGTTTCAGCAGCTGCAAGACAAGCAAGTTCCAACCCACCGAAACTGAAAGCAGCCGAGATAAAAGTGTTACAAACCCCTTTGAAGCCGTAATTGAACGACCCTGGGTTGTGCCAGTATCTACCACCAATGTAACCTTGGTCACCAACACCACAAGTAAGACATATACCCAAGATGATGAATCCAACCACAGCCAATACTTTGATAATGGAAAGCCAGAATTCTACTTCACCGAATCCAATAACACCAAACATATTGATAGACACAATGATCACGTAGAAAATGGCCACCCATACGGCAGGGTTAACGGAAGTGTTCCAGTAACTGACAGTGATCGAACAGGCAATCAATTCCGAAGGGAATGACACGAGCCATGAACAAATATAAAGTATGGAAAGGGTAAACCCAATACTTGGTTCAAGAAACCGGGAGAAATAACTAATGAAAGCACCAGAAACTGGGTAGGAAGAAGCCAATTCTGACAACCCGTTCATCATGCACACCATACCGATCCCAACAAGTGTGTAACCGATCAATAAAGCACCAGGACCGAAAGATAACGCATAACCGTTACCAATAAATAATCCAGTACCAATACTACCACCAATAGCCAACATTTGAATGTGTCTATTTTTCAATCTTCTTGCCAAAGGATGGTTTGCAGTGGCCACAGCTGCTTTTTCAGATTCGTTTAACATGGAAGTGTCGAATCCAAGGTTATCAAAATCTACCGGTTTGAAAGAATCGATAAACCTTCTGTGAAAAGGGCCCTTTGGTTGAGGCTCATAGGCGCTACTTTCGTAGGAAGAAAGTGATTCTTCATCGCTGGAAGGCGACCGAACAGGTTCTAATGATTCTGCTTTACTCATTGCCAATCACAGGGACCGAAGAAAGGAATATGCCACTGCTTTTAAGTAAATTGAAAAGAAGGTGGAGGAGAAAGAAAAAAAAATTCAGGAATTTTAAGCTTTTTTTTTAATAATAATTAAAAAAAAAAAAAGATAATTAACAACCTGCACTGGCTGAAAACTAGAACAATGTAAATGAGAGATGAACTTTAGGTTTAAATTATCTTCAACATTAGAGTAATTGCATTAAGCCTGTTCCTCTAAAGGCAAGTCCTAGCACTTCGTGGCTTCTTTGACTGTTGTCCAATGGCCATCTGAAAAAAAAAACAGCCAATTGAAACTACTGTGGCGGTCTTGAGCCTCAGGCCCAAAAAAATGTTGTACGTCAAACTGGCAACGGTTTATTGAGAAAGCCGTTCGCGGTAGGGCAAGTGATACCGATGGCATGAATTGGGCGAAAAAATCAAGCTATTGGCGTGGCCCTGTGCCCATGTGTTGGATGCAGGATGGAACGTAACCTCTAATGAAGTTTAAAGCAGGCCTCTTAACGGCGTTTGTTTGTGAGCTCTTGCCTGTTCAGGCGAGCCGTTTGCAATGGAATTCATACATTCTGCAGTTTGTCACCACACGACGAAGCCAGTGCGGAACAGGGCTTAGTTTCGCGATGACTTGACACCGATTTGTTGGTGGGTCAGCATAAGCACTGAGCAAGGACTGGGTTTGGGGTTGTACTGCCCTAGATAGGCGTCTCCTATATGTGGGCTTTGCGTATACGTGTTAGTGACACTATTGTTGGAAGAAAAAACCGTTACGTCGTACCCGCGACCTGCATACAAGACGCCGGTATATGCAACCGGTTTCCCAACTGGTATGGTCCTAAATTCGTCTAATTTGGCCGCTACTGCTGGCCGTATAAGGAAAATAATGCCATAGTTGGTTAGAGGAAACTAAACCCTTACTTGGCTACCAGACAATGCGGCGATAGTTTATAGTTAATTTCCAAAACCAATGTGTTCATTGTAGTTAGAAACGCCACGACTTGTGTCAAAGGCACAAAATAATTGCAGCCGATAGCGTCGATCACCACCTGACTTAAGAGTGAAGGGGAAGGAACAACCGAGCATTCTACATTACGGCTTTTTAGTTGAGCAGCTTGCGGCCAGAGCCCTCGAGGTGCCCAATACGAAATTTAAGTTATCTATTTGATCTACGTAGTGTGGGCTTACGCGTAACTAACTTTTAACAAAGTGAAAGAGTGGTTGCGGAATTGCAAAACCACACTCAAGTCGTCTTCTTGAGTGTATTTAATGTCCTCTTCTTTCACCCCTACTCTTTCAGGGTTGTCGAAGTCGTTGTACACCGAAACGTCTTCCTCGTACATCAGCCACAGGTGGATATTGCGGATCCGAGAATCGAACTTGATGGTGGTCGAAGCATCTTCTTTTGCACACCGGTTAACCACCGCAATGAAAGTCTCGTCCTTGCTCTGCACAGCACTGACGTCTAAGAGGGGGATGGTCTGCTGACCTTGGAGCCAAGTGTACGACCCGTCGTTGTTCCCAGTTGGCCCTTCGTACACTGTCGATTCGACGTACAAGTCCAAAGCGTCACCTCTCATGAAATTGGAGAATAACCTGAGTGGATGGTACGAGGTCTGCAAGAACAATGTCGAGTCATTGGTCATAATAGGAGCAATGACATTGACCAACTGGGCAATATTGCACATCCCCAAACTCTCGGCTTGTCTTACAAACACATTAAGCCACGACGCAACTGCAAGGGCATCGCTGAAAGTGTACTGCTCTTCAGCTCCTTGGGTCCCATCAGCTCTGCTAGGGTCCCAGACGTTCCACTCGTCAAAGCAGATCTTAACTTTCTTTCTTTCTGCACCAAAACTGTTCACACCATTGGCCTTAGGAGGGTGTTGAACACTGGCCAAGTCAATTAAGTTTTTGGTGATTTGGATGGCTACTTCTGCAGCTGCTGGGGCAGTGACGTTTTTCAGGTAATCGTCGTTGGCAGTATAAATGTGAATGGAATGGTAATCTACCCAATTGACTAACTGGTCTAACACATGGTGGTCCCAATTAGCTAAACCGTTGCACCCACAAGAGACAAGTTGGACGTCTGGATTCAACAACTTGATAGCTTTGGACCATTGAATGGCCATTTTAGCATAATCCTCTTGGTTCATTTGCCCGACTTGCCAATCACCCCATACTTCGTTTCCAAGCCCCCAATACTTGACGTTATAGGGCTCAGGATGTCCATTCTTTCTTCTTAAGTTGGCATAATAGGTATTAGCATCGGAGTTACAGTACTCGATCCAAGCTAAAGCCTCATCTAACGTCCCAGTCCCCATATTGAGACACAAGTATGGCTCAACGTTCATATAGCGACACCATTCAATGAACTCATCTGTACCAAATAAGTTACTTTCTTCACCCAACCAAGCCAATTCAGGTCTTCTGGGCCGAGACTCTTTGGGACCTACCCCATCGATCCAGTGGTACGATTGTACGAAATTTCCACCTGGCCACCGCACTACGGGCATGTTAAGGTCTCCAATGGCTTTACAGACATCTTCCCGGTACCCTTTCTCGTTTACTTTGCATTTAGGAGACTCACTGTAGTCTACAAGACCACCATAAATACACCGTCCTAAATGCTCCACGAACCCAGAGTAGATTTTCTCGTCCACTGGTGCTAACACCCGTTTGGTGTCCACATGGATCACCGACTGTTTGAGGGATTTGATAGGTTTAACTGTCTGACTCGACAAAGACATGATAATAGCAATAAACTAGTTCCAAAAACTGAAAATAAAATATTGCAATAAATAGTTAGGGGTCAATCCGGTCGGCCCCCTGCAAAACACCAAGAGTGCAAACATCCGGCTTAATTCCCGATAAATAGGTATCTCAATTGGGAGGTGGGGCGGTGGAGGACAGTAATATTTCACGGAAAGACAATAGGGATTTTAAATCTGGGGTAACTTGGTGCGGCGATCCTGTACTTGGCTGCCAAACACCAACCCGCATTCAAGGGGGAGAAGAGGGGCTGCCCCAAAAGGGTATATTGTAATTGGGGAAAGATTGCTTGCCCCACAATTACCAAGTGGGACGCCTAATGAACGGTTTGGGGGTATATAAACCCGGTTCATGGGCACTTGAACAACATACAGAACGGTAAATATGGCTATTAATCCTAAATTATACCAATTTCTTGTGTGCTGTTTCGCAGCCATTGGAAGTTTTGCTTATGGGTACGATCTTTCTGTGATTGCGCAGGTAATTGCTTCAGAGAGTTTTGACCTCCGCTTGAGCCCCACTGTCAATGAAAAAGGGGCCGTGGTGTCTGTGTTTACAGGCGGTGCTTTCTTTGGTGCCTTCTTTGCTGGGTACATGTCGGATGCTATTGGAAGAAGGTTGACTATTAGTGCTTCGTGTCTTGTTTTCATTTTGGGAGGTGTGCTTCAAGCAGCATGCCAAAATATCGGAATGCTTGTGGCTGGTAGGTTTATTGCTGGGTTAGCTGTTGGGTCTCTTTGTATGATTATCCCATTATTCCAAGCAGAATTATGCCACCCTTCTATTAGAGGTACGGTTACTGCACTTCAGCAATTCTTCTTAGGAATTGGGGCTTTATGTGCTTCCTGGATAGCATACGGATCTTATGTTGGATTGGCGGGGTCTGAAAAACAGTTTAGGGTTCCCTTGGGTCTTCAAGTGGTGCCAATCGGTATATTATTCGTATCGACATACTTCTTGCCTGAAAGTCCTAGATGGTTAGCAGCCCACGGAAAGGAGGACAAGGCTTTGTTGACATTGGCCAAACTTCACTCCCATGGTAATATCAATGACTCCATCACCAGAGCCCAATTTGCTGAAATCATGGAAGAAGTGGAATTTGAAAAACTGAATCCTACTTTGAGCTGGGTTGGAATTTTTGCAACCAAAACCAGAGCTAGAAGAGTTATTCTTGCTTGTATTTTACAAGCTTCTGTACAGTTCACAGGAGTGTCATCGATCCAGTACTTCAGTCCCATGATATTTGAAAACATGGGTATAAGCACTAGTCGTACGTTGCTTTACCAATCATGCAACTCTATCATCGCTTTAGTTGCCCAGGGATTGTGTATTCTCACGATCGATTACACAGGAAGAAGATGGGTGTTCATTTCTTGCAATATTTTGAGTTGTCTTTGCTTTATAGTTGCTACAGTGTTAATGGCTAAGTTCCCTGCAGCCACCACACAAAGTAGGCCTGCACAAATTGGGTTTATTGCTAGTACCTGGATCTATAACTTCTTCTTTAGTTATGGTATCGGGCCCCTTTCATGGGTTATTCCTTCCGAGTCCTTCAACTTAAGAATGAGAGGTAAAGGTGTCTCCATAGCCACGATGTCGTCGTTTGCGTTCAACACCATGTTTGGACAAGTCACTTCAGTTGCTATGGAACAAGTGAGCTACAAGTTTTATTACACTTTCTGTGTATGCTGTGCCAGTAATGCCTTATTTTTCTGGGCCTTCTTGCCCGAAACTAAGGGAGTTCCTCTTGAACTTTCAGACGAGTTCTGGGCTGAAGCTCCAATTTTCGTTCCTGGCTGGAAACCATCAAGAGACTATGCCCAAGACTTAAAGGAGAAAGCCAATATACTTGAGGCTGGCAGGAACTTTGACGATGTTTCTGTTGACGATGCCAAAGAAGAAGTTGATCACCACGAAGGTTAGAGTAATGTAAGTCAAGGAAATGTAT
Source organism: Yamadazyma mexicana (assembly GCA_030569415.1). Taxonomy (NCBI): domain Eukaryota; kingdom Fungi; phylum Ascomycota; class Pichiomycetes; order Serinales; family Debaryomycetaceae; genus Yamadazyma; species Yamadazyma mexicana. Next base: position 232,429 of record JAJMLA010000010.1, read on the forward strand.
AAAATAATTGTAAAGCAAAAGTAAAGAGAAGAAAATGTGTCTTAATAACGTACATTCATAAATAGGGTGGTTATATTCTAGCATCTCTTGGTTGCATTATTTTAATGTTACCAAAGTTTGGGTCAGAAGAAACATAGATTTTCCTTAAAGGAGAATTGGTGTAGTAATAATTGGCCATGTAGTAGACACCAGCACCGTAGCAAAGACCACCTGCTAATAAAGCTCTTAATGGAGTAACTATCATTGTTTAATTAAAGTAATGTGAATTTGTTGCAAAGTTTGAAGTCGAATTGATTTCTGAAGAGATCAGAGCTAGCAAGGGTGGGTCAAGAGTATTTATACTGTATAGTAAAAGCGCAAGTAGATCACTCCATTTACAAAAGAAGTCACCCTATTGCATATCTGGCAACTATTATCAAAAAATGGTGTTACCTGTACATTAAGTGGCATGGCATTTTTAGATCACCAGATTTTTCGGTTGAATCTCCTCAGCGTATTTCCCCGGTGGGTGCAAAATCACGTTTTTTTTTCTTGCCGGAATTGCGAAAAATTGTCCGCCTGGGTTACAAAGAGTCGTGCATGGCTCATTATATATTATAAGTCAGGTGCTACTTAGTACATCCTGAAGCTATCTGTGGGGGAAAGAATGGGGAGGAATTGTCCTAAGATCAACATTGGAATATCAAAGATATCTCTTTTGACGGTCCACACCGAGCAAAATTCCATATACTCGGAGTTATTATTGATATAATTCAAATTAGACATTGTGTCTTTAGTAGTTGCAGCATCGGACTTGTGCTTGATGAGCTTACATTTAGTGATAATAGACGAGTGCAAGTTCCCCACAGCCACCGATTTAAACAACTTGAAGTAGTTGATAATCGATTCGTCGTCATACATGAGCTCCATAATAAACGTTCTCTTGCTTAAAATGTCGTTAATATTCCAATTTAACAAGCTGATCAAGTCATTGGATATAGAAACAATCTCTCCTGTACGTCTCCAAATTATTGTAGGAGAGCTATTAAGGTTGGATAGTTTTTCAAAATCTATCAAAGACCGTTGAAACGTCATTTCAAGGAATTGCAAGTCCCATGGCTTGTATAAGGATTTGTGAGCTGAAATGAATGTGGGTCTATAACTGGCAATCAACTTCAATATGATTAAAAGGTTATCTCTTTTGGTTTGTTTTTCATGTTCTGTCAAATTCTTTCCCAGGAACCGTTTCTTCAAGAAAAAAGTCAAGGAATGGTACAGCTGTGGGTAGTCGAAGTATATGATGTCGTTGGAGTAGATATCTTGCACACTCTTGTACATTTGGTGACTTTTCATAGGCGTAAGGTAGTCTTTGGGAGACGTTTTGCTTAGAAGATGACTGGTCAAGTCCACATTCATATCAGTGTTGTTACTGTATGGCTTATCAGTGGTATCTGGTTTGGCATTAGTGTTCCCTACACTTTCAAATCGGTTTTCCTCCTCATCGATAGTATCCTGAGGAATCCCAAACGAGATAAATGGCCTCGTATCTCTGAGTTTGTCTTCCAGAATAGCCAAAGTGGTCAAGTAGTTTGAGTGCACGGACGAAGTATCAATGGAGTTTGTAGGGGTAGGCGACGTTGGTTTGGAGTTGGTGATTATGTCTCCTAACATTTTGTACTCTTGATCCAAGTAGTTGGAGTCAAAGATATTATCGACAAGATAGTCAGAAGTGGTATGCTTCATTTCCGTGGAAAACAACTTCGACAACACTTCGTCGGTGGTGTTGATCGACGGGTACGACGTGCCAGACATCTTGTTGTTCCTAGCCAAGACTTGCAGTGTTTGGTTTATGGTTTGTTGTGGAGAAAACAGTAGATTTTGAGCCTGATTGAGACCCGGCGTAGAAGGGTGCCGAAGACTGCCTTGTACATTTTGGGGACCAAGTTTAGGCTGTAGGCTCCGTACCAGCAGTTCAGGGCTGTGGTCCGAAGACACAAACGACGGGGACGAAAATGAATCGGGCATATTACTGTTGTGAGACAGCGATGGGGTGGCTGATTTTAGCCTGGATCGGTCTGCTTGTCGTAAATATTTGGCTCTTTTTCGCTGGATATCTTGACAACTGTCTGCAAGTCCTCTTTTCGCACAGTTCTTACACGGCCTTTCGTTGGAGCATTGGAGATGCTTACTATGACAAAAAACACAGGCCCTACTGGCTGGTTTCCTAGCAAGCTTTTCTTCTTCGGTTAATTTTCGAGTCATGGCGGTAGAAGCAAGATAAACTAGACTTGCGGATGGATAAGGAGATGACACGGAGCTCCTGAGGTTATTGGGTACGTTATTCAAAACTTTTCAACTCTGGGGTGTCTAAGTATGATATAGGGTTTGCCCGGAACATTTAGGAACTTCGCACTGATGATATTGCTAATAGTTCGCGTTTCCGATTCTCAACCGCCGAGTACTGCGGTGTCAAAATGGTAGTGTGGGGCACGGTCGTAGCTTCTAATAATCCAAAACAAGACGATGGTACACGACACGACGATGGCACACGACGGCTCCGACAAAAGCCTGGGCGTACACTACCTATGTTCGTAGTAGGATTTGAAAAACAAGTAGGGACACGACGGTTTTCTTGCCTTAGCTGGCACTCCCAATTCTGGTGTAATCCTGCTAGTTTGGGAAAACGGTACAGACACTTTTGCATTATGATATTTTATTTTAACAATAGGCAAACAATAGGCACTATAAGCACAATCGGTTCGGCCGTGGAAGGAGATTGATTATATGTGAAAGCACCTCCTTAAGCATGTGGTTCGAATAAGGTGCATGATACAGTTTTTGTTCGAAGTATAGGTTAACAAGTACTGGTGTCCCCGATGGTGATGAGGTACATGGGACTGTATGTCCATGAACACCGGTAAAACTGGTGAGACGCAAATATGACATGCTGTATAAAAAAATATAATGTAAGCCGCTGGGCTGTAGAACAACCCTTGAGGGCCCCTTCCAACTAAGGCGGTTTATCCCAACCTTTATATTGCCTTGTGCATTGCTGCAAAAAAAAAGAAAAAAAAGTATTGAAATCTATACAATGAAAACTGCAACCATGCTAAAACCAAGCTACGAGTATATTGAAAACAGCCATAGACTAGACAAGACAATCACTGAACTTTGCTGCCGTGCCTGATGCCTAATTGATAAGACAAGGCAACGCAAGGCACATATGCGTACACAAACATAAGATTGTTCACAATGAGTGTAATCAGCCAGCCATAATTTGTTTCAAAAGACGATTCTTGCCAGATCTTATATAGTTCCCGAGCAACGCTTGTCTAAATTGTTCGTTTAAGGTTAAAATCAGAAGTCTGTATAGGGGCTAAACTGTAGTAAATCCGAAAATAAAATGTTATAGCCTGCAAGAAGGGCCGTATTCTTAGCCTTGAAGGGTGCTGTTTCGGACCCTATAAAGAAAAACCCTAAACCAGCCCCTGACACTAATCAACTCTAACGGCCAAAATAAACAAAAAAGTATCGTTAGTGCTAGACGATGACATCGGCCACTAAAGCAATGTTACAAACCGTACTATTCATTTTTTAATATGCAAATTCCATTCGGTTACACGCTGGTTTGGAAACCGGCTTATATAGCGGAATACAACAAAAAGGTTTGGTCCTCTAGCCTATTGTTTAGACCGAGAAATCTATTGTTTGCAAAATATGAAACAATAACGCCAATTGGCTCTTGCATTAAGGTTATTGAGAATACCGTTGGGAAACTTTTTAGGACCGGATGCACTAATCAAGTAACTGGGGGTTTTTACATCTAACAATATATAAATGAAACCAATTTTCCGATACTCAAAAGTTGCAAAAAAATAAAACACATAAAACCCGATCTTTGCAATGAGAACGATATTGGCATTATTTGCCCTTTTGTGTTATACCGTCGGGAAAACCATCTTGTTGTCGAACGATGATGGGTTCACTTCTACAGAAATAAGAGCTTTATACAGAGATTTAAAAAAAGCCGACTATGATGTTATCATGGTGGCTCCAGTAAGGCAGAGATCTAGTAATGGTGGTGCTTTCTTATTGCCAGACCTGAACACCTTGGATTCTGATGGCGAGTTTGGGTACATCAAGGAAGGGGAACCTGCTTGGGGTCAAGATCCCGATGATAAGAATATATGGTATTTTGATGGTACGCCCGCTGCATGTATGTCGTTCTTCTTCGAGTATCTTTTGGATAAGCATTATTCCAACACCACCATTGATTTAGTAGTCGGAGGCCCCAACCAAGGTCCAAATTTGACCCCTGGATTCTTTACCAGTTCCGGAACTATGGGAGCTGTCTATTCCGCCCTTTATAGAGGTTACCCAGGAATATCATTTAGTGGATCGAATTTAAACAATTCCTTCTTCAAAGACAGCTTGAACGACGACAAGTACAACCCAGCCAATATTTATGCTAAAAAGGCCGTGGCCTTGATTGATATCGTTCTTGAACAAGACGATTTGCTTCCTCCATTAGTGGGACTCAATGTCAACTTCCCAGAAGCTGGATACTTGTTAGATGACGAGACCAAGTGTGTGGATCCAAAATGGAAATGGTCTAGTATCTTAAATGGTGGGGTATTTGTGCCTATGGCCGAGTACGACGAAGACTCTGATACTTTCAGCTCGTACTATAAGTACTATTCGAAGATTCAAGACAAATGCACCAGTGGGGATATTTGTGACTTGCCCACGGAATATGATGTGTTCTGGGCCAGAGATTGTACCACAGCAGTTTCTGCATTCTCATTAGATATAAACCCCACCACCAGCACTGATACTAAATTAGCTGAAAAATTCGGGTCATTATTCTAACTTCCGTTTTTTTAAGTATTATATCCACCTGTATATTATGTAACAATCTGATAGAAAAATTTTATGTTGTGTCTTATAGTTGACAATTTTAGAGTTTTTGTATAAAGCAACAATAAGCCGTAGTTTCATTTAAAAGATGTTTGACATCATTGCATTTTTTTAACGACTCGCAATTTTGCTATTAAAATTTCAGGCACAACTCCCACTACTTAAATTGAAATTTTAAGTGAATAATTGTTATTACTCTTGAATTTTTTGCAATTGATTCACTATGGACAAGTCAATTAAAGAATTGGAAAGTGACTTTGTTGTTACTTATGGAGAGAAAACAAGATCTCCTGAATTGTTGAAGTTGGTGGATGTGTTGTATGATAAAGGGTTCTTTTCTCAAGTTAGAGACTTAGATGATAAAAACTTGTTGATTTTCTTGAAGTTGTCCAACTACAAATATGCTGAATTGTACCAAAAGGATTTACTTAAGAACTATGAATTCGGAATCACCTCCTCAATTGACAATGCTGCTGATAGATTAAGAATTATCTATGAGTATTTATCTGGTGATTCTGCAGAGGACTTCAATATCTTTGACTTTAAGTCTGTCAAGGACGTGACCCCACTTACTGCCGCCGTCAATGACTCCACCGCCTTCCAAGACATTTCAAAGCATTTACTTACGCTTGATACTCCTTCGGTGGATTTCGTCAAGGACAATTTTGGATCCCATGTTGCTCTTTATTTTGAATTTTTCAAATTCTTCTTGGCTTGGCTTACCGTGCTTTCGGTTCTCGGTGCTATCAGCTACTTTAAATCGAAACACACTTTCTCATTGACCTACACCGCAGTCAACTTGACCGCTGGTACGTTGTTCTTGGCTCTTTGGAAAAAAAGAGAACGGTATTTGATTAGTTACTGGGGTAACACCAATTATTCCTTGATTCAAGATAACAACTCCAAATTGATTGACGTTAACAAGTTCTACGAGGAAAAGTCTACTTTCAAGGATAGAAACAGCTATAAAGGATACAAATTTGTCAAGCAATTACTTTTTGTTCCTGTGGCTTTAGTGTTTGCCGTTATTTTGGTGGGGTACCAATTAGGATGTTTCGTGTTGGAAATCTTCATTAACGAAATTTACGATGGTCCTGGGAAACAATACATCTCTTTGGTACCAACTATTCTTATCTCGGTGTTCGTTCCTATCTTAACTATTGTCTTCAATATTTTCTCAAGTGCCTTGATTAAACTCGAGAACCATAAGAGTGAATACTCCAAAAGAAATTCGGCCCTTACTAAACTGTTTATTTTGAACTTCTTGACCAGTTATATGCCATTGATCATCACCTCATTTGTCTACTTGCCTTTTGCCCACTTGATTGAGCCTAACTTGGGAACGATTAAGAATTCCATCGCTCAAAATGTCAACTCAAGCACTTTTTACTACAAATACTTGACACACATTAAAAACCAAAAAGAGTTTAGTATGAATCAAAACAGATTGAACGTACAGTTCTACTACTTTATGGTTACCAATCAAGTAATCCAATTGGTTATGAAATATGGATTACCTCAAATCCTTGCTACCGTGTTTGGATTATTAAAGAAATCAAACTACAAACCAGTAGACAGATCTAACGAGTCTGCTTGGTTGAACAGTATTAGAAGATACGTGGCTTTACCAGCCTACAATGTTCACGATGATTTCAGGTTTTTAACCATTACTTATGGTTTCTTGATCCTTTTCAGTCCAGTTTGGACTTTAGGACCATTATTTGCCTTAGTGTTCATGTTGATTACCATCAGATTAGACTACTTGAAGTTATTCAACGGTAAATACTTCAAGCCTTCGATTCCAACCAGAGTGGACTCCATTTACCCATGGAATCAAGCCTTATTCCTTTTGACCTGGTTAGCTTCAATTATTTCCCCAGCAATCACCGCATTCTACCGTCACGGTGACAGACCACCAAAGACTTTAGGACAATTCGCTTTGGATAATGCTAGTATTAACACCAACTCCAAGAACTTGGTGGTTATTTTGTTGGTGTCTGAACATTCATTTTTGATTGTCTCGTGGTTATTGAATAAGTTCACTGACTTGTTCAAGTCTGAAATGGAATGGAACGACGATTTCACCGACAAGGATATTAAATTGAGACATGACTACTACTCAGAAAGAGTTACTGCAGAATCTGGTCCTTCAGGTGATGATGGTGAATGGGAGTCGGTCAACACTTCTGTCACATTAAAGCAATTTGACCAAATTGTAGACGGAAGTTTTGCAGATGGAAGTGAAGAAACTGAAACTGTGAAACCAAAGGGGACTCTGACTGGTATAGAAACAAGTCCTACTGACCGTTTGAAGAAAGTCAAACATGAAAGTGATGGCATCATCAAAGTCAGTACACCTTATGATGATGGACACGGTCTGGCTAAGAGCAACGAGGCCTATGCCACTATTGACGACAACACCCACGTCGAACCAGAAAACCCCGGCTCTAGATACCAACAAGACTACGAAGCTAAAGCTGCCGCAGCCGTTGGTGCTGCTGGTGCTGCTGGTGCTGCTGGTGCTGCTGGTGCTGGTGTCGCTGGTACTTCCAATGACGCTGGTCAAGGCGATGATACCTCGTCCACTTCTGGGAGCAGTTCAGCCGCAGATGGCTCTAGCAAATCGAAGTCCAAGAAGAGCCCATTGAAGAAGATCTTTAAGAAAAAGTGAACTATTCGTATGGACAATTATTAGTATTATGTACGTCTATTCAACAAGTTTTGTGTTTGCAAATTTTAATCTCTATCAAAGAGTCGTCAGAACTCAAGCATTCTTTGGGGGCCTAGCTCCAAAAATAGAACTACCTACTCTCACACTGGTACTGCCCTGTTTGATAGCTTCTTCAAAATCATTACTCATCCCCATACTGGTTTTCAAATCCAAGCCGTACTTTTCATCCAATTCCTTTTTCAATGCTACAAGTCTCTTAAAGTCCTGGTTTTCATCAGACAGTGTAGACTGGTCAAGTGAGCCTATAGTCATCAATCCTTCGAATTTTAAGTACTTACAGTCTTCACTCAACAAGAATTCCACAGACTCGTAAAGCGCTGCTTTACCTTCATCTGTTAACTTATAGCCTGACTTTTGGTCTTCATCACTGGTGTTGATCTGCAAATACACATGTATAACCGATCCATTCACTTCTTGTCTGTGAGTGTTCAATTTCTTACACTTTTTCAATGAGTCAATGGTCTCCACAGCATACAAATTCTCAATTGATTTGGCTAAAATCTTACACTTGTCTGTCTGCAAAGTGCCAATAAAGTGCCATTGAATATCTTTGGGCAATTCCTTGGACTTGGTAGTCAATTCTTGTACGTAGTTTTCTCCAAAATGACGGACTCCATGATTATACAATGTTAAAAGATCAGAAGAAGGCTTCAATTTTGATACGGCCACAAGGTCCACCTTGACTTTGGCAGCAGCCACAACCTTGGCTAGGATAGCTTCATAGTTTGCTATTAACTCTTTTTGCCTCACAATACTAGGTAAGGAAACGCTCATGATGTATTAATTAGAAATTTCTAGAGTGTAGATAATGATTCCTAAAATATGGCCTCACCAAAGTCGTGTACTAACCACTCAGTGATTAAAGGTCGATGACATTGAAAAAGTTACCAGTTGAAAAAAAAATCTTGAGCACTAATATATTAATATATCGAATAAACTATGTCTGAAAACGTTTACCAGGGAGATGACTTTGATCAGAAGGTCAGAAAGCAAGTGGAATTCTACTTTTCTGACAGTAACTTACAAACCGATAAATTTTTATGGAGAATTTATGAAGCCAATGATGGATGGGTCGAATTAAAGACTATTTTGACTTTTGGTAGAATGAGACAATATAGACCAGAAGAAAAGGTCATTGAAGCTTTGAAGAAGTCAGACAAGTTGACATTAAGCTCCAACAACGAGATGATTAGAAGAACCACCCCATTAAAAGATTTCAATGAATTAAAGAACAACAGAAAGAGAAACACCATTCACATTGAGGGATTCCCAAGCACATTGAGTCAAGAAGATATTGAAGAGTTTTTCGCTACTAAGGTGTTTGACCATTTACCTGAAGAGAAGGAAGTCAATTCCATCCGTAGAATTAGAAACAGAAACACCAAGGAATTCTTTGGTGTGGTTGATGTTGAATTCAAGACTACTAAAGATGCTGAGTTTTTCTTGAACGAATTGGAAATCAGCTACCCAGAAGGTTTAGTCAAGAAGGATGACGAATCTGTTGACAAGAAGGATGTCCTCAAGAAGATGTCTCTTTTAACTTTCCAAGAAATGAGAGAAAACAGCAAGAGATTCGGTGTCAACGAAGTCACCAAGAGAAAGAACAGTTTCAACTCCAACAAAGACGTTAAAAAGTTCCGTAAGAACAGCACCACCAAGAAATCTGCTGAAGAAACTAAGGAAGAATCTGAAAATAAGGAAGCATCCGAAGATGTTAAAGAAGAAACAAAGGAAGCCGAAGAGAAGACTGAAGCCGCCGAAGCCGCCACCGAAGCTTCTGCTTAATTTTCTGATAATTTACACTAGAAATTTGGTTATACACCCTTGTATTTAGGTAATTGACGATATTCATTTAAAGTTTACCTGAACTTGTATTTTGCACCTCTATTTTTGCAGTCGTTTTTGTCATACAGCTAAAAAATGTACCGCGTAACGCGATGTTTTTATTTTATTTCTGATTAAACTCATTAAAATCAAACATTGAACTACCATGCCTGAAGTCACAGAGCCTGTCAGAAAAGAGTTTATGGACACTTTTGGTGTCCGTGAAGTAGACGATGAAGTTGTGCGCAAAGTGCAAACTCTTAAGTCCATTTTCAACATGTCTACAGAAGAAGTGTTCCTTCATTGGGAAACGTTTAACGTGAATGAAATGAAAGATAATATGGATTTAACAGTAGCCATTTTAGACCAGTTTCAAAACTATTTGCAAAATCATTTAGCAAACATGGCCAGCAAAAGCACTCCAGCGATCAAAAAGTCAAGAGATGTGACGGCGTCAGGTTTGAAGAGAAGACCTTTGAAGCCAATCAATTCGTCTAGTCCAATGTCAGACTCCAATTTTCAAACCCCAAGTTTAAAAGTAAGAAAAATGGGGGATACACCTTTCAAGACCCCCAATGTCCACTCGTCGCCTAGTCAGTTCCAAACTGCCAATAACACGTTCCAGACTTCGTCCCCTACGAGCGGTGGTGTTCCTCACAGTAATCCTGATTCTCACACCATCTTAGAAACATTGAATGAAAGCATTCCAGACGTGGAGAATGATTTAGGCGAAACAGGGCCTAAGGTTCAAATTGCTGCCAATTTTGATGCCTCCAAGTATAAGTTTAGAACTATGTCCATGAAATTGCTCGAAAGTGCTGACATGTTAGACGAACAGATTGATAATTTCACCCAGCTTTACCAAGATCACCATAAAGACGAGGACCTTAACTTCGCCAATCCCTGCTTAAGTTCTCAGTTCGACATCCATTGTTGTGGAAGAATCGTTCCTGACTCGCCAATGTACGACAAGTTGATGCTGCAGGATTTAAATGCTACTTCATTGCACCTTGAAACTTCAAGACTTGCTGGTATTGGGCAAAGAGTCCCTTTAGACTTAACTAATTTGAAAGAGTACTCATTATTCCCCGGGCAGATTGTTTGCTTGAAAGGTAGGAACCCTACCGGGTCCCGTTTCATAGTCCAGGAAATCTTGCACTTGCCCGAACTAGGAGCTCCTGTGACACCTAGGGCCGAATTACAGGAGTTCAAAGACTTGACCAAGTCTACAGGTTTGAAATTTGTCATATCTGCAGGACCTTTCTCCAACTCTACCACTGTCAACTACGATAGGTTCGAATCGTTTGTGAACAAATTGAACGACGATATTAAACCGGACGTGGTGGTGTTGCTTGGCCCTTTCATTGATTTGACCAACAAAGCCGTTCAAGAAGGTGACATTGACGTCCCAGGCGACAAAGGACCTGTGACCGACCTTGATGACGTTTTCAGAAACACAATCACCCCGTTGTTGAGAAAAGTAGACTCTAAGATTCAAGTTATTTTAATTCCTTCCATCAAAGATGCTACTGTCAAGCATTGCTCATACCCACAGGACTCCTTTGACAGGAAACTGTTAGGACTCCCAAAGAATGTCAAGGTTTTCCCCAACCCCTCCAGTTTTGCAATCAACGAGGTGTTGTTTGGGTGTTCGAACCTCGATGTATATAAGGATTTGAAGGATGTGTTGAAGATGGACACCGGATCTGAGGACCCCAAGATCTTCTCCAACAGATTCGAAAGAATAACCAATCACATCTTTGAGCAGAGAAGATACTACCCAGCGTTCCCAGGATCAATAGCCCGGAAACAAGTGGCTGCAAAAGATTTAGAAGTGTTGACAAAACAGACTGATGGAGTGATGGCCGAAGAAGTGGCAGAGACGAAAATCGGAGGCGCTTCATTGGAAGTGTCGTACCAAGGATTGGCGGAGTTGGGTGATACTCTCCCCGATGTGCTTATTGTGCCATCAGAATTGAAATATTTTGCCCGAGTGGTGAAAAATGTCGTGGTTATTAACCCAGGCTCGTTTATCAGACAGCACAGAGACCCAACAAAAGAAGATGGAACGTATGTGGTAATGCACACAAAAGCACCAGACTGTGATGACGCCGACAACAATGTGGAACGAGTGGAAGGGTCAGATCTCTTCTACCATAATGTTTTCAAGCGGTCTAAGATCAGTATTCATAAAAGCTGAAAAGACGTCATCGGGACGCGGAATACTTTTTTAGGGTTATCTATTTTTTTATTTTGTACTTTTATCACAGATCATTTTTCTAACACATACTATTAAGGCACACATTCCTGCCTTAAAAATGACAAGTCTGCTCGTCAGAGGTATGGCGCTGCTTCTGTTAACACCAGGGCATGTCGCCATTCCAGCAGCAACGTCAAAAGTCGAATCATTGGCTCCTCCCCCGATGCAACTTAGGGATTATCAGATCGAGGCTATGGAAGCGGTTCTTAATGCTATAGACAGGGGAGTAAGACGGCCGGCTTTTGTTATGGCTACAGGAGGAGGAAAGACGGTAGTATTTAGCCATTTGATCCCCGAGCTTCCCAGAGTTAATCCCAAAAGAGGCAATAAGGTACTTGTTTTGGCCCATAAAGAAGAACTCATTAAACAAGCAGTAGCTACCATCACTAAGGTTAATCCTCACCTCAAAGTTGAAATTGATATGAGACATATGCATGCTACTTTTGACAGCGATGTTGTGGTGGGATCGGTGCCTACCCTAATAAGAGTGGCACGTTTGCACAGGTACCAGCCTTTGGACTTCAAGGCTATCATTTTGGACGAGTGTCACCATGCTACTGCCGGTTCCTGGACTAAGATCTTGAAGTATTTCGAAGCAGATACACCACAGCTGGAAGTGGTTGTTGTTGGGTGTACCGCAACATTGGAGAGAGCAGACGGTGCTTCTTTAGGTAATGTTTTCGATGAGGTGGTGTTTGAACGAGATCTAATAACTATGGTACAAAATGGAGAACTTGCAGATGCAAAGTTCATCTCAATAGATGTGGATATTGATTTGGATAACTTGCCCACGAAGGCTAATGACTACGAGATCAATAGCTTGTCTGCTTTAATGAACAACGAAGACACAAATTTACTTGTGGCAGTCAGTTACAAGAAGCTTCAGAAATTGCATGGGTTCAAGTCCACCCTAATGTTTTGTGTGGATGTAGCCCATTGCAAGACGCTCTGTGGAGTTCTTCAGCAGGAAGGAATCAATGCACAGTATGTCACAGGCGACACCGTCAAACATGAAAGGCAGTCAATAATAGACGACTTCAAAAACGGAAAGATCGACGTTCTTTGCAACGTGCTAGTTTTCACAGAAGGAACCGACATACCCAATATCGACTCAATCTTCTTGGTGAGGCCGACCAAGTCCAGGCCGTTATTGGTTCAAATGGTCGGTAGAGGGCTTCGGTTACATGGAGATAAGAAGTTTTGTTATGTGGTAGATGTGGCCAGCACAAGAGGTACTGGTGTGATCTCAGTTCCCACCCTTTTCTCCCTCCTTGCGGAAGAAAAGCACCACGGCAAGAGCTTTGACAAAGAAGCTGAGAAAGAAGCGGATGACTTGGCTGAAAAGGAAAGGCTTCGGGCAATGGCTGAGAGAGATACCCATGAAAGACTAATGGCGTTGTCGAGATTAGAGGACGACTTTAAGCTCAATTTCATGACTATAGACGGTCTTTTGGCACTTGAATCCAATGACATGCAAGAGTTCAGTAATAACAAGAAAGCGATTGACCTATTTGCGGCCGACCCATTAACATGGATACGGATGGACTATGATCTGTGGGTACACCGGGGAAGACATCAAGACAAATTCTTTCTTATCGAGCGAACTCGGGAGTCTGACGACCTGCATCGGTTCACGCTATACCAGGGTGCATTCACGTCCAAAGCCCAATTAATTGCAAGCCACTTCAAAAGTAAGAAGTTCCTCACTCCAAAAAAGCTTGATGAATCCTACAACTTGCAGACAGTTCTCGCCAAAGCATCAACATTGCAAAAGGATGTTCTTGGGCATGATTGGCCAGGTGCAGGATCTGGCTTGATCACGGTAAGCCAGAAGTCGTATCTCATGGATAAGTTGAAAACTCTCGTTAAAAAACATTATGGTGAAGATCCAAAGTACCGAGACCAGCTTCGGGAGGTAATTAGTAATAAATCAAAAGAGTGGGCTTCCAACATGATTTTTGCAACCAGATATTCTGTTACTGCATTGCATGCCAAGTGGGAGTTGCAAAAATTATTAGGCCCATCGAAGCAAACTCGTAAGGTGTTAAAGAAAGTGGTCAAGAGTTATGAGTCTTCTGAAGGGGATATTCCTGGCTTCGAAGACTTGGACCAAGAGCAAAAGTTAAAGATGGTGTTGGGATCAGGCTCGCCAGATGTATAGCTAAATAAAAACACAAGTGCAAATGCGAAACTAATAAATTTTTAACATTACTAAACACGTATAATCTACATGAAAATCGGGTTCTTGTTTGCCTTAGTGGTGTCTTTCATACTGGCAGTGGCGATTGAAGTCGCTGTAGACACTGAACAAGCGCAAAAGATCATTAGTGAGTCGGGCCACACCAACAACTGGGCGGTTTTGGTGTCGACTTCCAGATTCTGGTTCAATTACAGACACATTGCTAATGTTTTGAGTCTTTACAGAACCGTCAAAAGGATGGGCATTCCAGATACTCAGATCATCTTGATGCTTGCAGATGACATAGCGTGCAACCCCAGAAACGCTGCCCCTGGAACTGTGTTCAACAATATGAATCAGGCCATTGATTTGTACGGAGACCTGGTGGAAGTGGATTACAGAGGGTACGAAGTGACGGTTGAAAATTTCATCAGATTGCTCACAGATAGGTGGGACGAAGGCCATCCTCGTACCAAGAGGCTTTTAACTGATGAAAATTCCAATATCTTTATTTATATGACGGGGCATGGAGGTAATGAATTTCTAAAGTTCCAAGATGCCGAGGAAATTGGTAGCTATGATATCGCTGATGCTTTTGCCCAGATGCATGAAATGAAACGTTATAATGAGATCTTTTTCATGATAGATACATGTCAGGCCAATTCGATGTACGAGAGATTTTATTCACCAAATATTTTGGCAGTAGGATCTTCCAAGGTGGACCAGTCCTCCTATTCTCATCACTCAGACTTGGAGATAGGCGTGGCAGTTATCGACCGGTTCACTTACTACACGTTGGATTTCCTTGAGAAAGTGGAACCTAGTTCCGATAAAACCATGAACGAGTTGTTTGATATTTACACCTTTGAAAATATCCATTCTGATCCAGGTTTTAGGACAGATTTGTTCAACCGTGACATTAATACCGTCAAACTTACCGATTTCTTCGGAAATGTTCAGAAAGTCATTGTTGACGAAGTGGAGGAAGACATACTTTACGTGGCGAACCAGAACAAGTCTTCCAGTAAAGAAGAAGATGGTAGTAACATCACTGAAACTTTTTTGAAGAAGTCTACGATTGATTACAATTCCTATACCAAAGAGACCACGCCACATTTGGTGGCCATAACTCCGGCTCAGACTTACTTCCTCCAATTTTTTGCTGTTTTGGCTGTAGCTGTATTGTGGTTCACGGGTAAATAAATATATGAACAGTTTCCGATCCAAACCCTTGTACCCCAGTATCGATCAAAGACGTGGTGAATTTTTTTTTAGCCAGGGCTCAAAATCGCATTTGTTTATTTTTGTGTAGCGCGATTGATATTTTTGATAGATACATAGTAATACATTTAATCACATAGTTCTATTGCCACAGAAATGGATAGCAGGACTGATTTCTCCGGCGAGTTCTTCTCCGTGATGACGTCTGCGTCTGGAAATGAACAGAAAGTGGATATTCTATTACAGTTCATCGGCCGCATCGAGAATAATACGCTCGAACTAAGCAACAAAACTTTTGAAACATATTTCCTTGCATTTGAAACTTTGGCTGATATCACTGATCCTGTGGTGAAAAAAACGGGTTTCAAAGCATACAGGAAGCTAGTGGCCAAACGGGCCATGGCTGGTCTGATGAAATCAAAAGAAGCACGGTCCATTGCGATTATTTGCTTTTCAAATCTTGGAGATGAGTTGGTAGTAGCAAGATGCACCAGAATCATTGAAGACGTGTTCTATTCCTTTTTGAAAGAATTCACATCCGTGCTAAACGATATAATACTTCCTTCAGGAGATTTTAAGATTCTTTTGGGCACACTTTCGTGGTTGGCCCAGCCTCAGATTTCCCAGGATTCCTTATTCGATGTGTCACATATCATACCAGCAGTAGTAACAGCTATGAATAACAGCTTCAAAAAGGCTAGAAAGGATCTTTATGACTTGTTTGTGGGATTCCTCAGTGACTATTTCCAGAACGGTGTGCTGGTCAGCGCCGCTGATAAAGTTGCATATAATCAAGTACAGTCTACTTCGATTCATCCGTCTGTAAGACAGGACATTCTTAGCATTATTGAAGTGAAACCCTCAGTCCCTTCTTATCTATACCAAGACCATCTGTCGAATGCGAGCCCCTTAGCAGTGGAAGCATATTCTCTGTTGGGCCTCCAATCACCTTTTGATGTCAAGAAGACGAAGACAGTTCAACACCTGCCCCAACCACTCCCTATGTCAGAAGACATATCTCCCATGAAAGATCTGCCCACTCAGGATGACGAGGACGTCCATCTTCAAAACTTTATAAAGAAGTTGGAACATTATGAGTTGGAAGAATCCAAAGATCTCCAGCCCATAAATGACTGTGACGATTCTGATTTAGCTGGACTAACCAAAAAGTACTCTGCATGCTTCATAGGCAAAGAGAGTGAATTAAACTGGTCTAAGAGAGAAGGGTTCATCAGAGAGATGAGAAAGATCGTACGTGGTAACATAGTAAAGGATGATCTTGAAAAATTCAAATCATTTGTACAAACGTTTGCTGAAGCAATTTCAAAAGCAATGGAATCGTTAAGAACTGTGCTATCCAGTAGTGCAGCTTATCTTGTGAAAGAGATGGCGTTGATATTGGGGCCAGACTTCGATTCTTTGGTGGACTTATTCTTTCAGACACTTATCAACGTATGTTTGAGAAAGAAAAGTATCACATCGAAGGTTGCTTTTACGGTAGTCTGTGCCATCCTTATTAACTGTTCCTACTCACCGAAGTATTTGATGAAGATAAAGGCATGTATGGAAGAGAGACGTGATACTACTTTTCACGCTTTCAGTGCCAGTTGGTTGCAAATCATCATAATCCGATTTCATTCAATACCAAGTCTCTTCAACAAAACCTCAAACCAGTATTCCACCGGCCCTAAGACTCCTTTGGTCCATGAGATGCTCAAATCGCTCTTATCTGATGCGAACGTTACGGTAAGGCAGGCTGCTAGAGACGCTTTCTGGGCTGTGTGTCACTTTTCTCCCAGAGACAAGGAATTGATATTCATCCTGCTCGATCCTAAAACCCAGAAAATGGTAGAAAGGGAGGCCCCTCCAGAAATAACCTTTACTGGTAAGGTTCCTGCAACAAACAAAAGGAGTGACAAACCAACGGCTAATAGAGAAATACTGGCCATGGCCCCTACATTAACTCTGGTGCTGAGATCCAACTCCAGGACCGTCTCCAGAGCACCTTCGAGAACAGCCACACGAACTTCTGCCTCTCGACCTGTCTCCAGAACGTCTTCCACGGGTCCTACATCCAACTACCCTGGCACCGTGGCACGGTCTGCAAGGTCAACAACGCCAACGTACGCGTCTGGCACTATAGCATCAACCACTGCAGGCCAAATGAGAACGGCAAAGCTTTCTGGAAGTATCTCAAAGCGGGAACATGTAAGAGGAAAGAGCTCTAGTAACGATCAGATCCTCGAAGAATTCAAGAGAAAGCAGACGGAGACTCTTGAGAGGAAGAGATCACTCAAGCTCAACTCTGGCGATAGCCAAGTTCCCCACTATGCTAGGCCGACTAGAACTGCTGAAGCTCATAAACCTCACCAACCTAAGAGCTACCCTCATGTTGAACAGCCAAAGCAAGTGACTCGAGTCGATGCACAGATACTCCAAGCTGGGCCACAGATAAGCTACACGAACGGTCATTTTGACGATAAACCAATAACCCCGGTGGAAACATCTGTGGCATCGCCTGTGGTTACAGCCACTGCCTCAGAATATCCCTTACTAGACCAGCTAATGTCCAAGGATGTTTCGACTATCAGTCAAGGTATAGATGGGTTGAAATACGCTGTGCGATACGATGAAGAGTCTGAAATCCCTGGTAACATCAGTAATGTGATATCTGACTTATCCAAAACGCATATAAAGACTTTACGTCCGTTGTTCGAATACACTGGTATTCCCAAAATCTTCCGGATCTTCAATCCTGCTGACCTTTTGAGGGCGTACGCAATTCTTTTCAAGACGGCAACTGCTCAATTCTTCGAAGAGGTATCTCAATACTATAAGGCTGGAGAAGTGTACCAAGCAATTAACCAGATATTGACTGACTGTTTGTCCACCCTTCATTTGTTGAAATCTGAGCCCTTGTATGGGAAGCAATTGGCAACTTACAAGCCCGTGTTGATTGATTTCATACTCAACTACCTCTTGGTAGACATTAGTAATGCTGCTACTGAAGAACATTTCCCTGTTATCTCCAATAATTTGTTCCTGTTGTTCAAACAAGTGTACCGGTCATTTGACTTATACAGTGAAGTACTCAAATCTATCAACAAGAAGATTCCCCAAACCTTCAACACTTGCTTAGCTCAGTTTGATACTGAGTCCACAAAATTCATAAGGAAAATGATTGAGGGTAGGGTTCTGGGTGAGTTGGAGGCACTTGATTTAGTGGGTGGGCTAGAAGTAAGCTCCGACGAAGAATTTGATACTACTCAAAACCTTGAAAAGGAGGATATGAGTAAAATGATTGACTTACATGAGCTTGCCATTGGGTCAGGGGACGAAGCACCAAGAGGGCACTCGCCTAATATGGAGACTGATGTGGTGTTAATGCATAACATGAAGCACCAGAAAGAAGCCGATTCAAATAATCAGCCGCTTGAACATAAAGTTTCGGAATACGAATATAGAAGTCCCACGCCCATGGATATTGATGTCGCAGGAACAGATGCAGTGGTGATCGATTCAAAAGCACAGCCAATTGAAGTTGAAGAGGAAGACGTGGCTGGGAACGACCGCCATAAAGATTCTGGATTAGCTGACGAATTTTCACAGATTGATATCATAGGTAAAAAAGAACCTGAAGAGAAAGACCCTTACCAGACTCTAGTTGAAAAGGTTGATCCTCTCAAAGCCAGAGCTGAAAGAGGCAAGCAAATCAATATTTTCCAGGATGATGAAAAATCCACCCCCCAAAGGGAACGTCGTCGAAGTGGACATGTGCACAGACTGCAAGAACGTGTGATCGAATATGATTATACTGAGTTAAATTGGTTCAACTTTCAGCTAGCTCATCATCCCAAGAGAGGTGAAAGCACTTTCAGTATCGTTGAATTTGAAACTTTGGTGAGTAAGTTGGGAAGTGGCAGGATTACGAATGATGACACATTAATATTGGTGAACTACTTACAGAATAATATCGATTTTACTACCGATTTTGCAGACTATTTCTGGAAACAAGGAAAGACAATCATTGAGCACAGTTTATGGGCATATTTTGAACAAGCAGACCATGCTCGTGATGCAATCGCCCATGGATCAAGCATCTCAAATGGATTGATTTTAGTGAAACAATTGTTGATCTCTAATGTCAACCTTGATATCTGCAAATTGTTGAGCACCATGATCACTGTGAGCAATATCAAAGACGAGAGAATGTCGATGGAAGTGAACTTTGCCATTAACGAGGTATTCGATGAAGTTCTCAAGCACCATCCTGAAGGCGTCAATGATATGTTGAAGACGGTGATGGGAACGGTGAAGCAGTTCAACACAGAAGAACCTAAGCCTAAATTGCTCATCACATTTGAGATCTTATTGAAAATTGTCGACAACCATCTTAAATCGGTTACAGTTGACCCAGAAAGTCTCAAGGAATTTGTGGATGGTGAATTGCATGTGTACTTGGGTCATAACAGTGTGGACATCAGAAGATTGGTCGTACTTATTTATGCCAAACTCATCGCCCACTTCCAACAAAACAATGTCACCATTGATGACATCACCAATCGGTTGAATACATACCAAAAGAAGTTGATTGACTACTACAGTAAAAATTGAACTATGGAGTCTTTAGGTAGAAGGTAAATAAATTAAAACTTAAATAAAACAAAGTTATAGAAGTGAATAAAGTACAATAATATATGCAAGAGGATGGGGATGTCGGGGACTGGACACTATATTTACAACATTCCACCCTCGGTTATGCCAAAGTCTAGTCGTCTTTCTTTGCCTTGACCTTATTGATCTTGTTCAATGGCTTAATCAATGGTCTTTTCATCATGGGGCCTCCAAGGTTTTGCCTATTAGGAAAGCTGGATAATGCATAAGGTGAATTTGGAAGTGGTGAATAGTGCAGGAAATGGCCATATGCTGGAGATGGCATAGGACCACCCAGAGCCGCTGGAATGTAAAGATGCTGTGGTTGGGTGCCCTGGGGTTGTGACGTGGCAGTGTTGGTGTTGGTAGTGTTTCCTGGTCGAGTTCCGGGTTGGCTACCTGCTTGTGTGGCACCAGAGCTCGTCTGACCTGCTTGTGGCGGTGGTAAATACCCAGACTGTGGCGGTGGATAAGGGTACATATGGCCGCCATAGTACATGGCTTCCTGATCAGGCACCACCAAGTAAGGACTGTGTGAGAACTGTTCGGCGTAAGCCCAATGGTCCTGGTCGTGTACCGTATAAGGATCTTGACCATGGTACTGATGAGGGAAAAAATGTAACTGTTGTGCCGATGGCGGGGGGACCTGCTGTGCTACTATGCCAGGAAGCGACGTGGCACCTGTAGACGTAGGTGGTTGCGACTGCTGGCCGGCGGCGGGGGTGCTTTCAGATGCAGACGTTTGGTCTGACGAAGACTGGCCTCTGGATGCAGAACCTGTCACACGGTCTGCTTCGCTGGATACCGTTTCTGTAGTAGAGGCTGAACTTGCCGTCACGCCAGGACCAGTGGTAGCCGAAGGAGGTTGGCCTGACTGGGACTGGCCCTGTTGTGGAGGATGCGATGACGCCAAAGGTGGTAAAGCTTGAAGATGCATGGGGTAGGTGGCACTAGGAGGAAGACCAGCCGAAGGAGGAGGATACAGGAACTGTGGATATGAAGCAAACTGTGTGGGGAACTGGTTTGGATACTGGTTGGAGTATGGAGGCAACGGAAAACTGGACAATTTGCTGGATAAAGGTGCCAATTGGTGAAGTTCGTCAAACCGGCCGCTTCTGGGCAATGGCATGGGTGTTTTGATAGGCAATGTCTGCTCGATCAAATACTCATCGTTAACCACGACTTGGTTAGACACAGGGTAAGGGAATGGCACTGTAGGACCTTCGAAATCGGGGTTGTCGACAAAGCTGGGGAAATTGGCGTAGTTGGTGGAAGAATCAATGACGATGTAATCATTGGAAGTCTCTTGAAAGTAGTCCAAGGGGAAATCATCTTCATCGTCAGACTGTTGCTTGTACTGATCTGGAGTTTCCTTGGTCAAAAATTCGAATGGCGGAGGTGACCGGTCTTTATCGTCGAGTGTCAATGAAATCTTTCTTCTCTTCAGGTCAGGGTTCCCTTCGCCGCTAGATAAGATCTTCTTGGGCTCCACAGTTTCACCGTCTTCACCTCCAACTTCTTCCGACTCCCGCTTAAACTTGCCTTTGGATTCCTTGAAGTCGTCCATGGTCTGAGTAGTGGACATGGTGGAGTCGATATTGTCATCAGTAGAGTCCTCGACCATGTTCCTCTTATTATAGTCCACCAATTGGCTGTAAAGCATCTTTTCTTCTTCGTACTTGAATGATAAAGCAGGTTCCCGTTCGGCTATGGTTGTGGGTTTTTGGCCCATTTTCTCTTTCTTCAAGTCTCTTTCCAAGGCATCAGCCATCAATTTATCATGCGGCACATTGAACCAAAAGAACACCTTCTGTTTCTTCTGAGTCCTCAAACAACTATTTCTATAAAGAAATTCAAGAAACGCAGATTTAGGTGGTTCTAGGATAGCGTCGGTACCACACTTTAAGTTCCGAAGGTCAGAGAAAATCCCTTCTTCGAACTTCTTCCGGTCAATGATTTTCCTGCCGAACTGTTGGAATTTGTATACTATGCAACGTACGATATCTGTACCAGTAATGAAATAAAGGTTGTTCCAGAATATGCAGGAAACAAAACCTTCATCTGCACTCAAGTAATATCGTCTTATAACTTGATTTTCTTGCCAATTGGCAGGAGCCGTGGCAAGGAAGAATTTTAAATCTTCTATTAGTCGTAAACTCTCTTTCACTTCATCGTTTTGTATGGCTTGTGTAAATCGCTGCTGCTGCTGTAGCGTTGTAGTATCTGATTTGGTTGGATCTTCGGACATTTTTGGACATTAATGTGACATATAAGTGACGGGGTTATAATGAATGAAGACGGCCAGATTGAAGAATATGCTAATGGTAACTTTGAACGTGAATAATAATATGACGGTGAATTCCCCAAAAGCTTATAAAAGAATGAATAAAAGGAGGTTTTTTTTGTTTTTTCGGTCTCCTATGCAAAATCGGTAATAGTACAGAACAAGTGACAAAAACCGTTGAGTGTAAAGCGGTTATGTTGCAATGACACTGACAAACAAACTACCCAAAAAAAAAGGATCAAAAAACAAATGCAATCCCAAAGTTTTATTAAGATCAATCAAAAGTATCTCGATAACTGCGAGATTGTGGATAATATGTATGGTTTTTTTCACTGATTGGCAAGTGAATAATTTGAAAAAGTCGTTAAAAAATAAAAAGTTTAACTGAAAATGTGTATGGGGAAAAAAAATTAGCCTGAGATAGAGTTCCCTTAGATACACACACAAGCAATGAGGTTTAGTATTTCACTAGCAATAGATTGAACCGACGTAGGGTACTTGGTTGGTAGAAGCTTGAAAAATTCAAAAGTGGCTGCAACAACCGGTTGCAGTTTGGGTCAGGTAAGAAAGAAAGAAAGTTAGTTGGGGGTGTGTGGTACTTTTTGTAACTGGAAAAGAAAACAGCCCGATAGGAAGATTGTCGTCCCAATTGAATGACACAAGGATTAGAAGCGAGACGATCGTGCCTGGGTACCCAAAAAAAAACACACCACAGGAAAAAAAAACCGTTGGATTCGTGTAATAAATGCCCTATCAAGTATCAGATGTGGTACTTAAGAAGGAAGTAAGGAAAATGAATGAATGTATTTGGGAGTGTGAAAAGATTCAATTGCTGGGACTGAAAGTCAATGAGATGGCGTGATGGTGATAACACGGTAAAATCTTAAGGCCAATATGGTATTTGGTGCCTGGATGTGTAACAAAAAATAAAAAATCAGAAATTTTAATTTGAAACTTTCCAATACTATTTAAATAGTTACGGGAATTCAAGGTTTCAAATTGTCGATCAAAGTTTCAGAAATTGAAATATGAAACAATTTTTTTATTATTTTTTCTCGTATTGTCCAAAAACGGTAATTAAAGTTTTTGATGGGTCAAATTGGTGCAGATTCTAGACTTTTTTGATGTTAATTTATTTACGTTTTGGTACTATAACTACGACTATAGCTCGGTAGTCGATACTTTGTTTGCTGCTTAGTCCTCGTTTAACTTTCCGAAGGGCCATTTTTTGACCTGGGCCGATCCCATATTTATAAGAACCTAAACGCGATGTCCTCGCTACAACTATCCTACATACAGATTCCCAGAAAAATGACACGGCACATACACACATACACTTTGTAGCGGAGCAATAGACCGTGCCGCCTTGGTAATATGCTAACAGCTCATTCCCCAGCCATCTGATGTTATTGTTTACCTATCTTGCAAATGTTCATATCGCCCTACGAATTGCCGCAATCTTTACGTTCGATTTCGATGGTTTGGGCGATCTCTTTTGTTCAGTAGCCAAAAAAACAATTGAACGGGTTTTCATTGTAGTTTCAGGGGAAACTATAGTGATTCGGGCTGGCGTATCCCCGTCGTAACGTATTTTTTAATTCGACTGGTAAACCTTAATTGTTAAGGGGTTTGCATATATTTTGGCCCGCTTCCTTTGTTCTCGGTTCAAAATAACCTTTTTATTTTCTTGCAGTGTTTACACCAGCAGAGAGCACTGTCTTTGGTTATTGTCAATGCGGTATTGTGATTATGTAATAGTCTCTAATGTTTAGTATTTTACTACTATCCAAATCTGGTAAGGCAAGGGTTCCGAAGACTTCGATGCCGCCGATGGGCCTGCATCGGATGATATGTTACACTGCTAGAATGCCGATTTGAATACTTGAGTCAATTGGACTCTACTTACTGTGGAAGAACCTGGTTCTGGCTTGGTGTGGTGTTAGAGCCGAATTCTTCCCCATTGTGCCTTTTGTTCTTTTATATAATAACGACTATGTGTATTGTATCGGATAGTCAATACGGCCAAATTGCTTTTTTATGCTAACGCTTTTCTGAAACAATAGGGTCCCATCCTCAAAACGCCTTATGATATTTACAAGAAAGAAATCTACCTATAGTATACAAATCTTGTGAGTTCGTGATATATTAAGTGTCATGAAAAAACTATAGATGTAAAAACTAGCAAATCAATCGCTCCAATCATTCTTGCTGTACCAGTCTACTGGTGGTTGGATAGAAGAGAACCCATGAGGATTCAAGTTCAACTTTTCAAAATCATTAGACATGGAGTTCAAACCATCATCCTTCTTCTTTTTATGTTTCTCTTTATCCTTCAAAACAGTACCACTGATTGGGCCATTCGACTGTGACCGTCTTCTAAAGGGCGGAACGTATCTCCCACTGGCACTTGAGGCTAATCCTGAGGTATCGGCCATTGAAGATGGCCGTTCCCGGCCGCCTCTATCTCTACCACCTGATCCTCCTGACGATTCTATGGATTTCTTTGAATCATAGCTGGAGTTAGATCCTTGAGGGTTGATAGTATTAGATAAAGTGGTACTCAAGGTACTAAGACTTGAGTAGTCTCCTCCCTTGTCCATAGGGATATTGTAAGTCGGGATCTTGTACTTCTTGCGGTCCTTGTCTCCCTTTTCCCGTTCACTCTTGGAGTGGAAATCATAGTCGTCTTCTAATTCGAAAACCTCGTAATCGGTATTATTGAGACTGAATTGATCAATTGACTCATTCAAGGGCTGGATCAAAGGCGATCTGGCATAGTTGGGTGACCTCATTGAAGGTGGAATATATTTCCCGGTACTGCTGGCGTACGAGTTCGCTGAAGTTCCCGTGTTGCCATTCAATGCATTACCTGACAATGGCATGGAGTTGGTAACACTGTTTTGAAAACTAGTGGATAATTGATTGTTCAAACTGGAGGCTATGATATTCCGGGATTTGGAGCTGGAAAATGAATTGGACTTCCGACGGTGTTGAACTGGTGTACTGAAATTAGAATAGTCATTCTTACTCCTGTTGTAATTGTGATGGGTGGAGTTATGACCGCCGTTAGGTGTCACGCTGGCGTTATTATGGTTGCCATTATGCTTTCTCCCATTCTTATATGCACCTCTGTAGTTCTTCTTCCATGTCTTGGGCTTATTATTCTTTTTCCAGTTACTTGGACGCCTTTTGATCCCTGGTCGTTCTCCTGGTGGTCTACTCTCCCTGATTTCGCCATATTTGCTCATGTAATGATTAAACACAGACTTAGGAGTGAAGAAATCTTCTCTGTTGAACTTGTTATAGTTACTACTATAGCTGTTGCTATTGTGATTGTTGTTTCTGTGGTTATTGAACCTCTGCTGGTAGCTGTTGGATTGATAAGTAGCAACACTGATAGGCTTTCTGGTGTTCCTGAAAAATTTGTTTCTCCCATTCGGATTGTGGTTGACGTTATTAAATGTAATAGGAATTGGCTTGAGACTGGTGCTGTTTGAAAGCAATGCCTCTGCTCTTTCATTATAAGGCATTTCGTACTTGTCATCATCATCGTGAATGAGAGAATCTTTGATGACTTGAGGCGAGGATGAGGTAACGGTAGCTTGACCAACCTCTTCTTTGTGAATAGTTCCATCAGATTTGTCGGCTTCTCTATCTTCCAAGAAGAAAGTCGACTCTCCTTCGTCTTCTATATCCTCCAAAACTGCCTCTTCTGAAATGTCGCTGGTGACGATTGTTGGTGGCTCAGGCGTAAATGCATCCTTTGTATCAGTGAATGGTTGGTGTTCCAAGGAAATTTGTTCATCTTCATCCTCATGGTAATGCTCTTCATCACTATAGTAGTCTTCGAGGTCACTACTGTTGAACTCATCATCAATCGTAAAATAATTCAAAACCTCTAACTCAGCTCTGACAGATGTTAAGTCTCTGTTCTGAGGATCAAGGTTTAAACAGTACCTCAAGACAGCAAAAAGATCACCAGTCATAGTGGAAAAAATATCAAATAAAGACTCCCTATTCGAAGCAAACTGAACAAATCGTTTATCGGAATAGTTGGCAACCTCAAACGGGTTCTTGTGGAAAACTATTGTCAACAAGATGATCCCTATAGCCCAAAGATCAATCTTGGATGCATCATAATGATCCACATCTTGATCGAATAATTCAGGTGCCATATACCGCTCTGAACCAATGTCGAATTCGCTTCTATTGGTGATTTCCTTTGTGGTTGTGGCCAAACCCCAATCGCATAATTTGATTGACCAATCTTCACTGATCAAGACATTCTCTGGTTTCAAGTCTCTGTGGTAAACACCACTGGAATGGCAATATTCGATGGCATCCAAGATTTGATTGAAGACATCTTTTATATCTTTTGGAAAAGCCGGTCCGTGACCGTTTTGAATGGCTTCATACAAATCACCTCTACTGCAATACTCCATGACCAAATAGGAATCAAAATGGTCATATAATGAAGCAATATTGGGATGCACACCAAGAATTCTGTGAACAGAAATCTCTTTGGCAGCTTCTTCATATAATGAACGCAAAATCTCCTTTGTATCTTGACGACGCTTCCGATGATCGTCGTCTTCACAGTCATTATCGTTATCGTTATCATTTCTTAATTTGGCAGGTGAGGAAGAAGGTCTAGTTTCTTTGGTCTTATAATCAAGGGGATAGATGTATTTGATGGCTACCAATCGATTTGATAATTTAGTATCTTTTGCCAAAGTCACAAGACCATACGATCCTTCACTTAAATCAGTGACTTTTTGGTACCGATTCTTCAACAATTTGCCGGAATTGTAATTTTCATACTGATCCATGACGATTTGATGCAGGGTTAATAGATTTCAAGTGGCTTGTACAAATAACTATGATTCAAGTCTGGGGTAAAAAATATCAAAATGTGATGGATCAACTGGGTTAGATCAAATAGAACATAAACAAATGCAAGGCGTGGATATAAAAAGGCAATCTAGTTGAGGAATAATGCAAATTGGTAATCGGATGATATGATAGGTATAGTTGTTCCTGACAAGTTAACCTGCTTCCGACTTTAAAAAAAGGGTCTTATATACAATCAAACGGCCACTCCTTTAAGTTTTTGTAAGTTCTAGTTTGACTCAATGAAAACTCTAGCACAAGACAAATAGCAAGTAACACAAGTAGTCAAATTCTTTAAAGAAAAAGGTATAGAACGGCACCAACACTTTTTGGTTGTAATTGCAAACGACGATGCAATTTCAGTATTAGGAACTCGTCAATGAAGATAATGCAAATAAACAAAAGAGTGTTTGCAAAACTTCGATGGTTTTCTCTTTTTTAATCTGACGATTAAACAGAATTTGAACTTGGACTTAGTAGTAAGAAAAAAGTGTCTTGACTTTTAAGGGATAATGATCGATGATTGGGAGGATTTCAATTAGGAAATTTGGTTAGATTCTGGAAAAGTCTTTTTGGGCCTTTTTCTCAAAGAAAATTGATGATTCACAATCAAACTATTTTGAAAACAAACGACTATGTCGCGAAAAGATAGGAGATGACTTTTATGACGCCGTAAGAACGACAAACTACCGCCACCCTGTTCACTTTTTCGTCCGCGGTGTCCTCGCCACAATTTTTTTGGAAAATGTCGTATTAATGTCGTGTTGCTTCACAATGGGGGAAAGAATGGGTATCCCACAGTCATTGTAGTTTAAGCTTTGTGTTATCTAAATGTAGACAAATAGCTTACTGTTTGTGTAATGATGTCGGAGGACTTTACTACAGGCGTTTTTCGATTTGTTGGCTTTCAATATTGTTAGGTTGTGCCCAATGAGACAATTGGTCCGGGGCTTCTGTCACTAGTATTGAATGATGTTTCAACGCATTTTAACGTAAACACCTCCTTTCTATATTTCCTGTCTTGATGATGCCTTTCATTTCTCTTTTCCGTGTTCTAGATCGATATTAGTTAGAATGGTTTCATTGTATTGCCTTCAGTTGGCAAAATAAAAATTTGGTTCTTTGTTTGCATTGTCTTTTAAGTGAAAATCACTAATTAATTGAAGGCAGATAGCATGAAAGTTTTGAAAACAATCCAGTACCGAATCACACACAAACTAACGACAAAGAAACCAAAAGCCTTGTGCTTACATCTTTCATAAAGTCTGTTGCAGCATGCTATGTCTTGCTGCAAAATATTGTTATCTATGAACGTGCGCTTATCAGTTTATAATAGCCTGTGTACAACGCAACAACGTTAGATATATACAAGTCAAACCAAAAGATTGAAGGTAGACAGGCACTCCCTCCAAAAGGCGTTTATTGAATCAACTTCTTCGTAACTCAAGTTGCCCCTGCTCCTGCGGGCATTTATCGGTAATCTAAAAGTGCGCTTATGAAAAGTTGTAACAAATCATGTCAGAAGAAGCTGCCTTGGAGACTCTAGCCGAGCTCTCCAAATCATTGAAGCGCCTGGAGCTTAAACTCAAGATCTTCAAAAGCAGAAGAAAGGTTCCCCCAATTGACCCCAGCACTCTCCTGGACGTGTGGCTTCTTACTATGAGGAGTTGGATGGAAAAGTGTTAGAAGAAATTAAAGAGACCTGCACAAGGCTCCTTGAGGCTGCTGATGATCTCAACGATATCGGAGCATGGGGCAGGAATAATACAACTACGTATGATTTGGGCAAATTGGTACGTGATAATGAACAAGCATGGGCCAACCGGAACGAAGTGGCCCCTAAACATAACGACTCCCTTTTCCCTTGTAGTCCATTTGCTGGTCAGTTAGACATTGGTCAAGAAGCATATGTGTCAAAGGAAGAATTAGAAACGGCAATCGCTGCCAAAGCACTTGCAAATTACAAGCCCAAAATCGACTTGTTGGAATTGTTCAGAGAAGACGACGACAAAGACGAAGACATAGGTGAAGATTTTCGGGACTATTTCGCTGTAGTGGGTAAAGCAGAGAAGGTACTCCATCAATGGGGTGAGCCAGTCTTACGATTTGCCCGGGACTATCATCAGTATGCTAGAATAGAGCCGTTCTATGAAGATTTGTGTACCAAGACCCATGAAATTAGACAATTCCTATTAGATGCATATGGAGATACTGGCTTAGTTCAAAAACAGGTGGAGATACCCTCAGAAGAGTATTTATCTGAATGGTTTCATGAGTTGTACTTTATGAAGTATAGCGAGGGCTTTGCTGACCGCTTGATTATACCAGCTATTCGGGAAGTAATCAAGTTGTATAAGCACAGTGCAAAACAACGAACTAGGTTCTTAACCCAGTTTATTGAAGCTCTTTTGGATGAAGGTGAATATTGGGAGTACGGAAATAACAACTGGTTAAAGTGGCCTGAATTTGTCATTGCCATTCAAAACTTCACCAATAAAACCATAGATGAGAACGATGTTACCCTACCTTTGAAGCTGAGTGTTAAAATGCCTAAGGAATCGAGATATTTGCAATACGTAAAACAGTATGCGGCTAACCAATAAGCCCTTAAAAAACACTGCAACCGGGCTAACCAATAAGCCCTTAAAAAACACTGCAACCGATTAAATATACGATTGTGTGTGAGTGTCTCACACTTTACACATACAGAGGGCCCCCTCTAAACCATTCTTGTGCTCTCCACCTAGAACTATTCAGGTGCTCCCATCATAAGCCATTCTAATGGCTCTCACTATAAATCAGTATGCGCAGCGCTCCTCCAAAAAAACACATTTTGCCATTGTGGATCAGTTCCTTACTAGTTCTGTTATCAGATTTTTATTCCCTTTGAACCATGGATGAGCTAATATCAAACTTTCTTGATTTCACCGGCACCACAGACCCTGCAGTGGCCAAGCAATTCTTGGATGTCACTGGCAATGACTTGCAGTATGCGGTTCAATTATTCTTGGAGTCGGGACAAAATGGATCAGCTGGTGGGATTGGCGGCGGCCCTAGCGGCAACGATGGCGTAGATGACGAAGAAATTGCCAAAAGGTTACAAGAAGAAGCATATGGTGCAGGGGACAACGTGAGAGAAGCCGACGCAAATATCCATCGACACGAAACTTTGGTGGATGATTACTATCCTACATATAATCAACAGGCTAGACCAACTGACATCTTTGGTGGTGGGAGAATAGGGATATTCAATCAGAGATTTGACGATAATGAAAACGCGTATTATGAAAACAGGGGTTATGACGATGAAGATGAAGATGAAGACGAAGAAGACGAAGATTATGTGCTGTATCCCGATGCTGATATGGATGACGAAGATGACGATGATAGAGTCGTCGAATTGAACAGCGACGGCGAGGTTATTGAAGACGCGGATAGAAGCCGGGTAAGGTCAAGGAGACGGGTGAATAGAGCAAACAGACAACAAGAATTAAACTCCACTCAAAGGAGACTTGCTAACCTTTTCAGGCCACCGTTCGATATCATGGAAAAATGTACCATTGACGCTGCTAAAACTTTGGGAAGACAGCAGAAAAAGTGGATTCTTATCAATATTCAGAATTCCACTGAGTTTGTGTGCCAGGTTCTTAATAGAGATTTTTGGTCAAACACCACTGTGAAGCTGAAAGTGAAGGAGAACTTTGTGTTCTTACAATACCAACACGATTCACCTAATGGTGAACAATACATAAACTTTTACCATGTCAATGAGTATCCACATATTGCTATATTGGATCCACTTACAGGTGAAAGAGTTTATAAATTCGTGGAAGGTAATGTTCCAGACGTTGAAGAATGGATCGAGCAGGTTGACAAATTTTTAAGCCGCTTTTCGTTGTTTGGTGACACCAATCCAGTAGTGGAGCATGAAGTGAAGTTTGATCCCGATTCGTTGACAGAGGAACAACAAATTGAATATGCCATGAAGCAAAGTATTCAGGAGAACGCAGGCACCAGTAAGGCAGAAGCAATAACAGTAGGCGATGGTTCCGATCCAGAAGATGACAATGCACAAGCCGAGGAGGAAGCTGAAACGGATGTATTCACAGCTATAGAACCGATAGACCATAATGTTGATGACACCACAGATCCTACTACCAGAATTCAAATTAGGTTCCCTAACGGTAAACGTCTTGTGCATAAATTCAAATTGGCCGACCCTGTTTCTGCCATATACCAATGGCTTAAGTTTACATTACAGAATGACGAGTATGGACTAGAGGCAAGTGATAGATTTGTGATAACGAACACGTCTAATAGAGCTGTCAAGTTAATTGATGCATTAGACGAAACAATAGAGTCAACGAACTTGAAAAATGCCAGTTTGCTATTGGAGAAAGAATAAGCCATGTCTTTATTTTCTTCTTTGTTCGTATATATTTATAAGTAGAAGATACGTATTCAATTAACAAACTTCTCTAGTGATGGAAGTTCTGGTAGTTTGGTCGTTTCGGTGTTCATAAGGTTCAATAGTTTGTTATAGTCGGTTTGAGCAGCATCCAGTTGTGGAGTCAGGGGGTCATTTACGTCGATGTCATCATCGTCATTATCTGGTTGATCAAAATACTGAGCTGAAACCGAAGATCCAGCACCACTGGTGCCTAGAATATGCACATTGTTTCTAAGCATTAGCAAATCGTTGGATATTTCATCGTCAGTCAACCCGGCACAAGCAGAAAGTTTGACTCTCTTTGATGGATTTATGGTATCAAGAGGTCTTCCGTTTTGGGATCTAGCAAACTTATTCAAATTATCCAAGTTATATCGCTTGATATTGGTGAGCTCAATACGGTTCGTATGAGAAAGTTTGCTCGATTCATACCGTCTAGTATCTTTGTTTTCCAATTTGGCATTGATTTTATTGGTGGAATTATGGTATTTTTCCCAATTGCTGATAATTTGCCTACTCTTCATACCTTGTTTTCCCCTGGTAAGAATCCTTTCTTCCATGTCTTGTAACATGTTCAACTCATGTAGATGCTTGTCAATCAAAGTATTTTTCAGGTCAATCAAGCTACTGCGGTATTCCAACCATATTATTTTCCTATTGTCCTCTATTTTCTTCTCAAGAAGTTTGGAATAATATAAGTGTTCGTTCAAAATGCTGTTCAAATCATTGGAGTAACCCTTGACTATCTTATCGAAGTTTGCTTTGAATGGGAGCAGCGTTGTATTTGCCAGATCTCGGTACAAGTACTTGTCATACTTAAAAGGTGTACCATAGTCTTCCATTAACCTGTTTATTTTAGCAGCCGTTTCATCCAGTGAATCCTGAGTGTGACGACGAGACCTGATAGACTCATCATGCAAGCACTTCTGTTCTTGCACGTTTTTCAAGGATTCAATTTGGCTTCGACCTTCCTCGAAATCTGCGTTCCAAGACTGATCGTTCTTACGAAATTCATCAACATGTGTGGCAAGAGTATCCACCATATAATTAACTCTTAAAAGCCTTGCCTTCAAGTATTCTCTTGATAACTGCAGAAACTCATTCTGGATCTGGGATTCTAGTCTTTTTAACTGGTCATTGGTCATATTGGGCAATTCGGCTAACGTAGCCACATCGAACATACTAGATTTTGGACCACCACTACTACTGGCGCCTGTCCGGCTCGATTGTGTTGCAGACGTCTGTGACAGGAATAAGTCACCTTGTGAATCACTGAGCCTTGTTTCTTCTTCGGTGTCGTGTCTGCGGTCTAAGGAATGATCCTTTGCAACATCTCGGCTGCTTCGCCTACCCTTAGTATGTCTCTCGCTCATTGTTGAAGTCACTGTTGAAATACCTAGTTTATGTTTACTATGTGTAATGAAAATCTTAAGAAAGCAAAGCTGCACTAATTTTGTGTCTTAGAAGTGCAAAAGCAGGTAAATTAGCTCACTCAGTTTGATAATAAACAGGTGGTTCAAAGTGGGTGTGAAAACTGGTCGCTTTTTTTTAAAGCTTGGAGAGAATATTTTTTGCGATAGGCTTTCCTAAAAGTTTGTTTTATGCCACAAAGGTGTGTCTATACCGAAAACCGAGATTGCAGAATCGGTTGCAACCATAAAAGCGTTCTAGTGTAAAAGAATGAAGACCGTCATATTAATTTGTACAACTATTCAATCTATTCAATATTTGAGTATATACTAGCACTGAAATCATCTAGGCACTCTAAATTGTTTACGTTGTTGATATAATCATTACCAGTCAATTCGTCATTAAGGTCATCGTTGCTTTCATTCATATCGGGGAATAAATTACGGTTGTCATTATTGTTGCAAATGGTTTCACATTGGATCGACAATTGAGCTAACAAGTTGGCCAATTTCAATTTGGAAGTACCAGCTGTGGCATTTGTTAAATTTATGTTCAAAGTGCTCAAATTGGAATAGATCATGGAGTTGAGGTTGTTGAAGAAAGTCTCATTATTTATAATCAAATTGGTTTCATTAATCAATTTTAAAAACTCTTCGTTATAGTCATTGATCAATGAAGGATTAGTGTTTAACAAAGTCAAATTCAAATCATCGAAATGAGGCCAAATGGAGCTTAAAATAAGTGTTTTGTTTGTGTTAATACTTTCAATAGTTTCAATCAAGATTTTGTTGAAATCATTTATTGAGATCTCCGTTCTGGCATTTATTGATTTGAACTTTTCCTCCACTTGCTTTTCAATTTCCAAGTTGAAGTTCTCCCATCCTTTATTTAACAACCACCAACTAAGACTTAAATAACTTTGCTCGATAACGTAGTTCTCGCTGTTGGTAACATCATCTATAGTTTCAGGCTTGCTACCATTGGTCATCGATATAGCACTTTGTAAGTAAGATTTTCTGGCCAAGATATTCAATTGTAGTCTTGTCAATAATAATAATGAAGAACTAGAATATACCAAAGTTAAGAATCTGGTAATGGTCTTGATCTTAAGCAATCTCCACAATTCTGTTTTGGACTTGCTTAAGTAAATGGATATATTATCACTTTCACTGGAATTGGAGTGTAATATTAAATTATCAGTAGTTAATAAACTGTCACTGATTTCTTTAGAATTAGAACTGGTAGAGTTATTTGTCTTCTTTAGTTTTAAGGCTTTAGTTATCAACTCCGTTGGCGAATTGTTGATTATAGGGGAAACCAACACTGGTAATAATGCCAATAATGTGTAATAGCAATCATTTTGTGTTTGAATAAACCTTCTTTTTATTTGTTCCTTAATGAATAACTCTTGCTTGAGGGAATCTTGGAAGTTTCTGAATTTTTTGATGACAAAGTGATCAATTAAATAATACACTGAAACCCCAACAGTGGAAGCTATTATGATCTTCCTTTTGTTTCTATTGAAGAAACCACTCAAGGATGAAAAGATAGCCATAGTGTTGTGGCAATAGTTTGTTGACCAAAAAAGTGGTGGTCGCTTTTCCTTGGACCAGACCGCGGGAGGTAATTGCAAACGGTAAAGGCACGACTCTTGATTTTCTGGCATATGAAATTAGGCTGCAAGGCAAATGGTAGCACACAAGAAGCCAGTAGATGATCCAGGGAAAGGAAGCACAGAAATAGGAGATGCTTATCGGCACACCAGGTGATTTATAGTGATGAAGTACCGTACAAAACCCTCGGTGTGTTTCTAGGTGTCTCTGTTTTCTTTATCAAGAAGGTGAGACACGGAGCTGTTTGAAAACCCACATCTAGGCTACCAAAGACACAGATAAGAAGTTAGGCTATTAAAGACACATACGGCTTACCAAGGAACGGAGCTATATAAACTAATGGATATAGTCCCCCTGCTCAAACTAGGCAGAATATTTTGAAAGACATCTTTCACTGAACCATTGTGTCTTAAATGTGTCGAGGAAACAATAATAAACAGTTAAAGTTTCAAGGATTGGCTTGTTCTCCTTGCAGAGCCCTATCCTAGAGTGTTTCACGGACGGCCTTCATGGTGGTAAAAGCCCATATTCTGTAGTACTGCATATAGCCCGCAAAGGGAAAGTGCCGAACATTTACTACTTTACTAAAATGGAACAGTTTTTGGCAGATAAGGAATGCTGGAGCCATGCGTGTATAAGGTCATAAAAGCCGATACAAGAAAAGTAAGGGAAGTCAGGTACTGAGGTCAAAGCACTAGCGTGCTACGTGCCTATAACTTCCACGAGTTTAATGTCAGGTACGAGTTATCTGCCAGACAAGTCAAAGGCGGGCTTCCCAACTGTATTCTTCGATTTCCCTATGCTCACAAGACGTTTATTCTTACAGTATAAGGAACTGAAACAATGAAACGGACGTGTCCTTACTAGTTTTTTCCGATGCTATATGGACAAATAGGTTAAGGTTTCCTTAACCACTAGACATACGGCCCTCCTTCCATATCAGATACGGCTCTGATTGTTTTACATAAATAGAAGCGATTCCCTCTTTCTCATCTCCATTGTAAAGAACCTGTAAATGAAGGTATTAGCACTTTTTTCACTTTTAACGGTGGCTTTGAGTAAAGTCATCTTGATGTCCAACGATGATGGTTGGGCATCCACTAATATCAGAGCCTTGTACAGAGAATTGGTTGCAGCAGGCCATGACGTTGTTATCAGTGCTCCTGTGAGTCAGAGATCTGGTTGGGGCGGGTCCATCTCGGTGCCTTATACCAAAGAGTTATTGACTAACGCCGATTTTGACTACAGACTTAAAGGTGACCCAGCATGGGGCCACGAAGAAGATGATAACCATATTTGGTACTTCAATGGGACTCCCTTCGTTGCCATGTCGTTCGGGTTGAACTATGTGGTTCCAAAAGTCTTGGGTAATGTTACTGTTGACTTAGTGGTGAACGGGCCTAACGAAGGTACTAATCTAGGTGCCGCTTTATACACTTTGTCGGGTACTATGGGTGCCACTTACAATGCAGTGTACAAGGGCCTTCCAGCCATTGCCATTTCCGGATCCAACTCCAACTATTCTTTCTTTAAAGACTCTTTGGATGAAGATCCTTTGAACCCTGCAAATGTTAATGCCAAAAAATCAGCTGAATTGATCGAGCAAATCTTCAAGGCCCAAGGCGATAATCCAAGAGCTTTACCTCTAGGAGTCGGATTAAACGTCAACATCCCTCAAGTTGGTTACTTGTCTGACAACGACAGCTGTACTAATCCTAAATTTGTCTACTCTCGTTTGACAGGGTTGCACAGTGCCAATTTGAACGTCATGTTGAATGAGACCAGCGGATTGCCATACGTTCACGACGACTTTGACTCCAAGCCATTACAAGCTTGTTACAGCGGGGACTGCAGTTTACCCTCTGAAGGAACCGTCTTGGAGGAGTACAATTGTGCCATCAGTATTAGTTCTTTCCAAGTTGACTACGATGCCATTTCGTATTTGCTGAATGAAGTGGTGTCTTTGATAAAACCTATTTTGTAGTTAATAGACGTTTCCATGTACCGGTAGAATTCCGATGCAAGTTAAATTCCGACGGTTGCCGGTGCCGCATGTACTACAAGGTAGAGTCTCAGTTACCAATTTAAGCGACGGATTTGCCCAATCTGGAGTGTCCTTTCCGTAAACTTTAATTAACCACCACGTTCGATCAGATCTTTTGATTGTATGCGAAGTAACTTCCTTTGTTTTCAAGGGACATTGCTGTCGGATGTTAAGTATTTGTGACGCGCTGCAGCACGTCTCTTTCTCATATGTCAAACCGCTGTCACTGTTCCTTGGCACGCCAGAGCTTCTGTTTGACACAATAATTTGCGGCCAGAAAAAATCATAGACAAACCCCGTGTATATGCAGGACAAACTATAGGGCCGACTTTTTGTATTACAAGGTTTGAAATACGATGGCCCACGTTGTGTTAGACCCATGGCTACAGACCCGAAAAGGCAACGGTTATTGCCATGCAATATTAGGTATATAGGAGAGACAAGGTTGAAATATGACTATAAATACTCCTGTTTTTTCCCTATGACAAGCAATTAAAACCAAGACCACAAGCAAACTTCACAATGCAATTCTGGAGTTTTTTCACTTTATTGTCTGTGGCTTTTGCCAAAAATATCTTGTTATCCAATGATGATGGTTGGGCTGCAACTAACATCAGAGCTTTCTACAGAGATTTGAAAGCTGCAGGTCACACCGTTATATTGGTTGCTCCTGTAACCCAAAGAAGTGGTTGGTCGGGGAAATTTGACGTTCCTTACACCAAAGACTTGTTAACAGATGGTCAATTCAACTACAGAAACAAGGGTGATCCAGCTTGGGGACATGAAGAAGATGACTTGAACGTTTGGTACTTCAACGGAACCCCAGCTTCTTGTGTTTCTTTCGGATTAGAGTATGTCATCCCCAAATACTTCGGTAACATCAGTATCGATTTGGTTGTAAGTGGTCCTAATGAAGGTCTTAACACCGGTGTTGGGTTCTACACCGTTTCTGGTACTATCGGTTCCGTTTATAATGCCGTTTATAACGGGTACCCAGCTGTGGCGTTCTCTGGGTCCAATGGTAACAACTCCTTCTTCAAAGATTCTTTAGATGATGATCCATTGAACCCTGCTAACATCAACTCCAACAAATCTGTCGAGCTTGTCAACCAATTGTTTGCAGCACAAGGTGACAACAAGAGAGTTTTACCTTTAGGTGTTGGATTGAACGTCAATATCGCTAAGGTGGGGTACCAAAGTGAAGATGACAAGTGTGTTGATCCTAAATTTGTCTACTCTAGAATGACGGGACACGATACCGTGACCAACAGAGTTCGTTACAATGAAACTTCTGGCTTAGTGTACTCTGACAGCTACGAGACACCAGCATTGGATGTTTGTAATAGTGGAATCTGTGCCTTGCCATCAGAATCGCAGCTTTTGGATGAAATCGATTGTGTTATTTCGGTTTCTGCTTTTGAGATCGATTACGATGCCAACGCTCAATTACAGCTCGACGTCAAAACTTTATTGGACCCATTATTCTAAGGTTACTTGTTTTCCTTATTTATCGTGATATTCGCTTCTCTTCTATAGAGATTTTCTATAAAAAATGTTATACCTTTGTTTTTATAACTTTGTGGAGACAAATGAAGTCTTCTCCAAATCGTAGTGAGGTCTGGGGAACCTGCTCTTTGCATTTTCTCCTTTGGCAAACGAAGGATTGTATTTCCACTTCCAAAGCTTCTCTAATTCAGGGTCCAAGGCTCCTTCCATTTTCTGCACAATGTATTTTCCGATGGTGGGCAAGAATTTGAATGCATGACTCGAGTCTCCTGTGGCCACATAAACACCTTTATGATGGGGTGACTCGTCTATTAAGAAGTATGAATCCACTGAATCAGCCACCCAACAAGTCTTATAATCCACAAGCTCGTGATTGGCAAGCTCTGGAACAACTAATTGCAATAACTTGCGGATATCTTGAACATGTTTCTTGGGCAATGTTTCGTTTGGATGGTCAACGGTATACCTTGGTGCCAACAACTTATTACCAGGCTCAAAAGGGTGGGGAACTTCCGAGTATCCGTCGCAAGTAGTTACACCAATCTTCACCATACGTTTCTCAGTGTCTGGTGGAAAGAAGTAACCATGTTGGGCACTAAAAAAGATTGGCATATTCTTATACTTTTCATACTCTTCAGGTGTCAACTGCACATGAGTCACAAACACACCTAGAGCTCTGGTTTGGTTGTCCAATGGCACAATAAGACTGGTTCCTGCTCCAGCAGTGACAACAATCTTCTTAGCTTTATATGTCTTACCAGATTTAACTTGAACTTCGTAGTTGCCTACTTTAGTCACTCTTCCATCGTCCCCAAACACAAACTGAACCCCATACTTTTTGGCTTCGGCGTACACTGCTTTCAAGGCGTTGGCAGCCAAACCATTACCACAGTCATAATTATAAGTGGAGTTGAAAGTGCTTGGGAGGTTATTCTGGCTAAACTCCTTGATATGTTCCGCCACTTGTTGGGGCGTGGTGAGCTTAACCATACGCTGCTTGACACCCAACTTTTCCAAAATTTCAAAACTCTTCTTCTCATACTGACTTCGTATAGACTTGCCGTCCAGTGGTGTCAATGTTAACCGGCCAGATTTCACATAATGAGGCATATACAAAGGGTCATTTTCCCAATAACTCACAGCTTCCACAGCCAACCTAGCAGACACTTCATCGCTATATTCAATACGAATAATCTTATTGTAGTCGTTAGCAGCAGATAATTCAGATGGTACAGGATAAGCATCGAGAGCCAACACCTTGACCCCCTTTTTAGCTAATTCCAAAGCGGTGGAGAGACCAAACACTCCACACCCCACAATCAAAACGTCAACTGAACTCATTGGTGGTTTTTGAAGTTCTGTTTTCACTGCAGAATTCAGTTATAAGTAATAAATGGAGGGTGTGAAATGATCCGATCGGATAGAGGACCTTTTTTCCTTATCAGTAACCGCGAGGAGATCCCGAGCGGGATTTCCGACGTTATTTGACTGCGCAACAGGGGAAGTTGTGGCTCCGAGGCGGAAGGGTGTCAGTGGGAAAAATGCCTCCGATTCCAGCCCGGCGTCCCCGCTGATATGTTGGACTCAAGTGTTGGCATAGACCCCCATAATCTAGGGAAATTTTCTTCGATGATAATCAGAGACGTGCATCTACCGTTTATGGCATACAGCTACTTTTTTCGATAAGACTTACAAAACAACACCTACCTTTTTCTCGAAATGACGGACACATCTACCATGCAGCCAGAGAAGAAAAGGCGTGCCCTCGCAGCATGCGAGCGGTGCAAGAATCGTAAGAGAAAGGTACGTTTTGACGGTTAAAGCAATATTTGTCTCATCGTATACTAACCCCAGCTTTTCAACAGTGTGATGGGAATCTACCTTATTGTTCGGCATGTGTGAAAGCCAAAAAAGAATGTACATACAAAGGGGGCAACTTACAAACGTTCCAGTCTCATATGGTGCGTCATGTGACTCGATTGAATCAATTGGAGCAACAGCTAAGTAGTATTCTGAACGAGATCTCCCATCTTCGGTCTTCTATGGTGCTTGAAAATGTCAACGTATCTCATGTAAAGCAGGAATATGACCAGAAACAAGACTTCATCAACCCGATTCTTAGTCTTATTAAGCAGCCTTCGACAGAGACCGTGTACATAGGGCCATCAGCGGTGATCTCCAGAGTCAATGCCATAAGAAAAATGTTAACCAACGATAGGGAGATTTCCAATAACCATTATCAAGTAAGGTTTAAGCATATCGAGTCAGTGGAGGATACTCAGCCTACAGAGGAACTAGAAGCGTTGTTTGTGGAATGCTATTTGACATTTTCCAGGAACAGGTACCATTTTGTCGAAAAGTCAGATATTATTGACATATTAGCCAAGAGTCCATACGAGAGAGACGACTGGGAAACTTTTGTGGCATTTATATGCTTAGCCAACGGATGTCGTATAGCCGAGCTTGAGAAGCTTACCACACGGCCATCTCCCAAGTACTATTTTGATAAGGCATTTGAGCTGCTCAATCTGTTGCCGGTAATATCTTCTATGCAGCAGATTCAAGTGTGCATGCTCTTTGCCTTGTATCTTCACTACAGCTACGACTATCTAAACCCTTTCGTAATGAATGTCTGGGAGTTATCTGGATTATCTATAAGGAAGATGGTACAGCTTGGTTACCACAAGCGGAGACCTACCAATCTACAGAATTGTAGACAGATTGAATTGGAAAAACGACTATTCTGGTCAGTTTATGCTTTCGACCGCTTATTATCTATTTCTTTGGGGAGACCAAGCTCTATAGCTGACCTGGAAATAGATGTTAGCTACCCCTTGAGTCTAGAATGTGTGGATGATGTGCCTCCAGAATTGCTTGTAGAGCTTCAAGCCAAACAATTCATGCACGATTCAAAATTGGGGTTGCCCGTTACATCGATGACTTACTTAGTGGAAACATGCAAGGTAAGGGCCATAGAATCTCGAATCAATATATTTGCCTACAATGAAAATAAAGAAGACCTGAATAAGGAATTTTCCAGCATTAACCAGGCATTGGAAATGTGGATCAGCAATATTCCCAATCGAAAACAGTTTGAGAAAGGTGTACGAAGAGAGATTCCATATGACTACTTGCTTTTGTTGTATCACCGTGCTAAATTGTTCCTTCTTTTGACGAAGATTGCTTCGACCCAAAGGGGCGAAAACAAGGATATCTTACACCAAATGGTGCAGGCAGCTGGAGGTATTTGTAAGGCATTCAAAAAGATCCATCGAGAGTCGTTGTTTGGATATAGCACTTTCTCCCTTCACACCATTTTTTTAGCAGGTGTGACATTGGTGTATTGTATATGGGCCATGGGCAAACCACCATACCTCAAAGAGAACAATGATATCATTGCATGCTGCAACCTTCTTTATTCTTTCGCCGAAAGAGCAAAAGAAGCAGAGATATACAGCTTATTGTTCGAGAACTTGGTGGAAAACATCTTATATAACAAAGAGGCAGACTTTGGAAGTACACAAGAGAAGACACAAGAAAATGGAATGGAGGATATGGTAAATAACCTTTTCGACGAAACAAAGTTATTTGATTTCACTTTTGATGATGATTTTTGGAAACGCCTTGATTTTGGAACTGAAGTAGATCCTTAATAAGTTAGAAGAACTGAAAGTAATTTGTCTACACAAGTAAAAATAATGGGACCAACCCAGTGATCACCACACATATCTAAAATCTCTGTTTTCCCTGTCAGTTAAATCAGCAAACTCAGAGTTTTCAACTTTGACATAAGCATCTCCTAACGCATCTCTTTCACGATCCCTCTTTCTGTTTTCCCACCAGTTATAAGTTGCAAGAGAAATAATCAAAACAAGCCCACTGGCATAGAATCCCACACAGCAGTTTCTGGCAGTTTGGTAAGTAGGGGCTTCTGAGGGGATAAAAGTCTGAGGTCCAATAATAGAAGCAGTTGCAAAACCAGTAAGATAAATTCCGTTACACACAACCTTCTTGGTTCTACCAGCAACGTTTGAGGACAAACCAGAAAGGGCAGTGATCATGGCCACTGGGGAAAACCCAATCAAGTAAAAACCACCTAACCTAGTGTATTTTTGTTCAGCAAAGGTGAACATTAAACCACCAATCTGGGCACAACAAATCCCCACTATCGACACTATCAATGGATGTTTGATCAATTTTTTCATGTTAAGAAAGGCCACAATTGAAAGACCAACCAACTGGGTAACACCCATGGGCGATTTCATAAGCAATGCTTTTTCAGTGGAGTAACCGAAACTTTCTTTCAAAAGAATGGCAGCATAAGCAGTGATACCAGAATTGGGGACTTCAACAGAGAATGAAAGCAAAGCGTACATGTAGACTCTTGGTTCCAAAAATGCTTCTTTGACCTGGTACCACTTAATTTTTTTACTTCCAAACCCTTGTTCGTTATCTCTGATTCTTTCCACTGTTAACAATCTTTCTTCTTCGGTTAACCACCAAGCTTTTGTTGGGATATCTGGAATAACAACTATCATAATAACCCCAAAAACACAGGTGCAAATACCCAAAATCATAAACAAAAACCTCCAAGAACTAATAGCGAAGCTGTCTTTGTGGACTTCGACTCCGTAAGCTACACAGGCACCAACAATGTTACCAATACCAGTAGCGGAGAAAATAAAAGCCAATCTAGGGTATTGCTCAGACTTATGATAAAAGTTGTTGACGAGTAAAGACAACCCAGAAAGTAAAGGTGACTCGAACATACCCAAGAATACTCTACAAACAACTATACCAGCATAGTTGAAAGTGGTACCATGTAATGCAAGGACCAACCCCCAAAGGAAAAGATAACCTCCTACACCTTTTGCAAGAGGGATCTTTTGAAGCGACCAGGACCCAATTAAAGCAAATCCTAAGTACCCAAAGAAAAAGGCACTGGAAGCCCAACTATATTGATCACCAACCATTTTCAAATCTGTTCTGATTCCCATAATACTAGCATAAGACAAAGTAGATCTATCCATAAACTGAAGACCATAAGAAAGAGCAATAATCGGAAGAAGAATCAAGTCAATTTTTCTTCTAATTCTCTTGTTTGTTTCTTCTGTCAACTCCAAACCTTTAGTAAGATCGGCATATTTTAACGCAACATCGTATTTGGTGTCATATTGAGGTTTCTGTTCTTCTAAAGAAGAGGCGACTTCAATAACCACATTACTCTTTTCATTTGCTTTAGATCCTTCTTCTCTAAAAGAAGTTGATGATTTATCACTCATGGTTGTATTTGCAGCAAAACCAGTGACTTACAGAAATAAAAGTAAAGATCTTCAAAGATGCAAAGAAAAAAAAATAATACAACCAGTTATCCTATTTATAACGGTCCAGAGTATTTCTGGGCTAGCGATAAAGAAAGTTGACCGAAATTCAAAGATAAAGACAGATAAGATTAAAAGGTTTTTTCCGGACAATTAAGTACTTAAGGAATCGTTGGTTTAAGAAGAATTCGGCATCACCGCCGGCCGATTTGGAGATTATCGGGAACTCCACTAATGTTGAGATCTTATCTCGAGTCATATTACCGCATTAG
The DNA here is from genome assembly GCA_030569415.1 of Yamadazyma mexicana. Taxonomy (NCBI): domain Eukaryota; kingdom Fungi; phylum Ascomycota; class Pichiomycetes; order Serinales; family Debaryomycetaceae; genus Yamadazyma; species Yamadazyma mexicana. Next base: position 275,983 of record JAJMLA010000010.1, read on the forward strand.
GAAATCACGGCGCTATCGCCGCTTACTGGACTAATATTTGGATCGGCGCCCAATGCAAGTTTGAAGCCCTCGGCCAATGTCAAACATAATTCGTAGGAAATCCCGAAACCATGGGACCCGTATTCCATCGATTAAATATGAACTTACATACCAAGAATTTTACTCCCTCATCAACAATTTCACAGATCAAGTTCCAGACATAGTACAACAATATGACTGTCTCTGGTGTTAAGATTGCTATTGATAGAGGTGGAACCTTCACCGATGTTTTGGCCATGATTCCGGGTAAGCCAGACTATATGTTCAAGTTGTTATCAGTTGATCCAAGTAACTACAAAGATGCCAACATTGAAGGTATTAGAAGAGTGTTAGAATATGTTGAAAATAAGAAAATCCCCAAAGGTACTCCATTGGATACTTCTTGTGTTTCTTCCATCAGATTGGGAACAACTGTGGCTACCAATGCTTTGTTAGAAAGGAAAGGTGAGAGAACTGCTTTTTTGGTTACCAAGGGGTTTAAAGACATCTTGAAGATTGGAGACCAAACAAGACCTGACTTATTTGCCTTGAACGTTGTAAAGCCAGATCCATTATACGACGTTGTTGTCGAAATTGATGAAAAAGTCACCATCCCCAGTGCTACAGAAGACCCAGAAACCCTCGACTATAGTGAGAAGGTTGGCACTGATGACAGCTACGTTTTTGGAGAAAGTAAGGACGTTTACAAGGTGCTTAAGAAATTAGATGAGGCTGATTCGTATGCTAAATTACAACAGCTTAAAGCCCAAGGCTACAAATCCGTGGCTATCTGCTTGATTCATGGTTACAGCTTTCAGACTCACGAAAAGAAGCTCAGGGATTTAGCTATAGAGGTCGGGTTTGACAACGTCTCCGTGTCCCATGAACTTATTGCTATGATCGGTGCTATTCCTAGATCTCAATCGACGGTTTGCGATGGGTACTTGACTCCTGTTATCAAAGAGTATATCAAGAACTTTTTAAGTGGTTTCGCCGAAAACACAGAGTCCACCACTCGGATTGAGTTCATGCAGTCAGATGGAGGATTGTGTTCATGGAAGTCATTCTCGGGTTTAAAGGCCTTGTTATCTGGCCCTGCAGGTGGGGTAGTAGGAGAAGCCCAAACTTGCTATGATGAAGAAGATGGAACACCAATTGTTGGTTTCGATATGGGTGGTACTTCTACTGACGTTTCACGGTATGCGGGATCGTATGAGCTTGTGTTCAAAAGTATCACTGCTGGTGTACAAATTGCTGCTCCGCAATTAGATATCAACACTGTTGCAGCGGGAGGTGGATCGATTTTGAGCTATGAATTTGGTGTCTTCAAAGTAGGACCCGAATCTGCTGGTGCACATCCAGGGCCTGCTTGCTACAGAAAAGGGGGCCCACTTACCATCACTGATGCTAATTTGTTTACTGGTAGAATTTTGCCTGAGTTCTTCCCCCACATTTTCGGCCCTAATGAAAATCAGCCTTTAGACTACGAGATTGTGAAACAGAAATTCCAAAAATTGACTAATCAGATTAACTCAGATAATCCAGATAAGCAGTTAACACCTTATGAGGTGGCTTTAGGGTTCTTGAAAGTTGCTAACTTCTCGATGGCTAAACCTATTAGAACTTTGACCGAATCAAGAGGGTTTGATGTTTCAAAACATAACCTCGCCTCCTTCGGTGGGGCTGGGGGTCAGCATGCTACTTCGATTGCTTCTATTTTGAAAATGAAAAGAGTTGTCATCCATCGTTACTCGTCTATTTTATCTGCTTACGGTATTGCTTTAGCTGATGTGGTTCAAGAAGAGCAAAGCCCTTGTAACGAAGTTTATAATCCACAAAGCAGAGACAAACTCCTCCAAGACTGTGAACAGTTATCCAAGAAGGCTACCGAAAAGTTATTTGAGCAGTCAATTGATGCCGCTTCCGTGGGTGTGGAGATTTTCTTCAATATGGGTTACGCTGGTTCCGATACTTCTTTAATGATATCTTTACCTGAAGATAAAGACTTCCACAAATTATTCACACAAGTGCACAAAAGAGAATTCTCTTTTATCGATGAAGGTAGAGATGTGATTGTCCGTGATATCAGGGTGAGAGCTACAGGCAGTTTATCCAAGGCTAAGAAAATTTCCCCATACAAAGATTTCGCAGCTTTGAAACTGGCTGCAAAAATTGGTCCTATCGTCGATAACCTTGAACTCACCACCTCCAAAATTTACTATGAAGAAGGTCACTTAGATACCAAAGTTTACTTGTTGAATGAAATTCCTGTTGGGTCAGTTGTCAGTGGACCTGCCTTGATTTTGGATACTACACAAACCATCCTCGTCACTCCTAACTCAGAAGCCTATATTTTGAATGAGCATGTCTTAATTGATTTGAAGGAAGATACCAAGGACACAGGTGCTGTGGACGATTCCTTGAAGCCCAAGGTAGTGGACCCAATTCTTTTATCGATTTTCACCAACAGATTTGAGTCGATTGCTGAAAATATGGGGTTGACTCTTCAGAAAGTCAGTGTTTCGCCTAACATTAAGGAAAGATTGGATTTCAGTTGTGCTATATTTACCGATGAAGGGATTCTTAATTCGTCTGCCCACTTTATTCCTATCCATGTTGGTGGTATGTCTAACTGTATCAAATATGCTATGAATTACTGGGGTGACGACATTCACCCAGGTGATGTTTTTGTCACTAATTCCCCAACCACTGGTGGTACCCATTTACCGGATCTTACCGTCATATCACCTGTGTTTAGGGATGGGAAAGTTAGGTTCTTTGTTGCTTCTAGAGGACACCACTCTGATATTGGGGGGTCTGTACCAGGAAGTTCTGATGCTACTGCCACTAGTTTGGAAGAAGAAGGTGTACATATCAAGGCTTGGAGAATGATCTCTAAGGGTGTGTTTGATTATGATGGTATTCAAAAATACTTCGTTGATGAACCAAGTCTGTATGAAGGATGTTCCGGTTGCAGAAAGCTTGAAGATAACGTTTCTGACTTAAAGGCCCAAGTTGCTTCTAATCAAAGAGGTATTAACTTATTGCTGGAATTATTCGAAGAATACGGAAGTGAAACTGTTTTATTCTACATGAAAGCTATAGAGGCCACTGCTGAGACTGTTGTTAGAGGGCTACTCAAGAAAGTTGCCATAGAGAACAGAGGGAAGTTGCCATTGAAAGCAGAAGAGATCTTAGACGATGGGTCTAAAATTTGTGTTGCCATTGACATTAGTGAAGATGATGGTTCTGCTGTATACGATTTCACAGGTACAAGTGAAGAAGCTTATAATTGTGGAAATGCTCCTGTATCCATTACCTATGCCTGTGTGATGTACTGTCTTCGTTTGATGGTTAATGCCGAGATTCCTTTGAATGATGGTTGTTTGAATCCAGTTAAGCTCATTATACCTGAAGGAAGTCTTTTGAATCCTTCTCCATATGCTGCCGTTTCTGCTGCTAATAGTGCTACTGCTCAAAGATTAACTGATACCATTTTAAAGGCATTCCAAGTAGCTGCTGCTTCTTCTGGGTCTAACAATACCTTAGCTTTTGGTAAAGGTGGTATTGAAAAAGGAGTTATGAAACCAGGTTTTGCATTTGTTGAAACCATTGGTGGTGGTATAGGTGCCATTGATGGTCATGATGGATACTCTGGTGCCCACTGTCACATGACTAATACAAAAATTACTGATCCTGAAGTCATTGAATTGAGATATCCTGTCATTCTTCATGAATTCACAATTAGAAAAGGAAGTGGTGGTGACGGGAAATACAAAGGTGGTGATGGGTTGGTCAGATTATATGAGTTCACCACTGACTTATCTTGCACGTTAAGAACACAAAGAAGAGTCAATGCTCCTTATGGTATCAAAGGAGGTAAGTCAGCCGTAAGAGGTGAAAATAGGTTAGGTAAAAAGAGAGATGACAGGATCCAGTGGATAGCACTTCCTTCGTTTGCCCAATTCAAGGTCAAAGCAGGAGACTTTGTCAGAATTAGAACCCCAGGAGGTGGTGGATATGGTGCTCCAGAAGTCAACAGCCGTTCAGGATCTCAATCACCTTCCTCATTCAGCAAGCACGTCCCATTGGCTGGTGGGTCTATAGCTGCAAGACATGAACTTGGTTTGACTTCTCAGTAGTATCATTGTTAAAAGTCACTAAAAATAATTAAATAAAATAAATGTACATTGAAACTTAGAATGCTGTTTATGTCCTTATTGAATCTTTTTTTCATGGGATACGTCGAAGACTAGCTTGTTTGTAGATCGGCTCTCTTGACCGACGTATTCATACCTTCTATTTTCTTCTTTTGGGTTCTCAACACACTGTTGAAGTTTCCACCATTTCCTATGACAGAGTTCACCACTGACTCAATAGGAGTTGGTTTCAACTTGACGTCATTGGGATCTTGTTTTGTTATCAAAGCCGCATTGAGTCTTCTTCCTTCGTTGAATAACCCTGTCTTATCCACGATATTGATCTTGTAAGACAACCGTTCGGTAGTATTTTGATCGATGAAAAAGTCCAACTTGTCACCATCAAAAACCTGTATCTTGTTACCCTTCCCTATCTTCTCATCATTCAAAAAACACGAATTGGTACTAAAGTCAAGCAACCATACATCATCAAGACAATGTGCTGGACTTTCGTAAATGCTAAGCTCCATCAGTGGATGACGTTTCTTATTAATCAAGCAGTGGACTTTAGACATCCGATCATCAGAAACAAATGTGTCACATGCTTCGTTTCTTCCGATTGCATACGGGTTTATACCTTGTCTAATGTAAATTGGAGTTTCAAAGATTGAACCTTCTACAGGCTCAAGTATTATGAAAGTGTCAATAGGAACATTTTTGAACTTTTTCCTGGGTGTCTGATCATCTTCTTCTTGACGTTTGGATTTTGTTCCATTCTGGCTGGAACTTTTGACGTTGAATATGCTGTGATTATTATTCAATGCATTACCAATGTTTCCAAGGTTGTAGACATTCTTGGCTGGTTGACTTTGGGGAAGGGGGACCACTCTTTTGGGCACTTTAAACTCTTCCTTCTTTAATGGTCTCATCATCAAATTTTGGTCCTGATCATCGATTCGACTCATCGATGTAATAGGAATACCATTATCCACCTTCTCCATATCAATTTTCCTCAACTGTTGTGATTGAGATTGTGACAAGCTGAGTCTTGAAGTTTGTGAGTTAGATTGGGAAGCACCTTCCATATCATCGTCCCCCATGCCATCATCTATTCCCTTAATCCATTCGTGATTCAAAGCTTTCTCGGTAGTGAATCTCTCCTCTGGTTTGACAATCAAGCAATTTTTGATGAAATCTAATCCTAACTCACTTATTTTGTACATTGTCAAGGGACTGGTATGATACTGTCCCGATTTGATCTTGGAGAACATCTGGTTCTGTGTCTTACCATTGAACGGTAAGTGACTTGTCAAAAGCACATAGACCAAACATCCCAATGACCAAATATCCACTGAATTATCGTATAACGTGTTGTTTGGATACGAGTTTTGGGTATTGGACTGAGAACTGCCATATTTCCCAGTTATGATTTCAGGTGCCACATAAGCAAGCGTACCACAAAAGGTCTTCATGAATGTCGAATTATCACTGATCTTTGCTAGACCAAAATCACTTATTTTCACAACAATTGGATCGTCACTTTTGATAAGGATATTATCAGGTTTCAAATCTCGATGGCTGATACCTAATTTATGCACATAGTGGATACCTTTTAAAATCTGCTTCGTTATGACACGGGTGGCTTCTTCTCCAATAGCACCATTGGCAGCCACAAAGTCCATCAAATCACCCCCAGGAACAAACTCCATTACTAGGTAGTAGTTATCTAGATCTTCATAAAACGCTCTCAATTTGACAATATTAGGATGATTAAGCCTTCGTAAAATATTCAACTCTCTCTCCACTTCCACCATTCCTCCGCCTGTGTTCAAAGCTTTCCGTTTGTTTATAATCTTCACTGCATATGCGTCCCCAGTGGACCTTTCTATAACTTTTTTCACGGTTGCAAACGCCCCTTGGCCAATAGTCTCATTATGCACAATATAGTCCTTGTATATCCCTTCATCTTTTACTACCGAACTTTGATTTATAGGGTTAAACATGTCGGAAAACAATATTACAAACTTCATTTCATCTTTCTTGACCCCATTCCCAATGGATATCTCGTCACCTTGATTTAACATGTAGTTTGATCCTTTAACTAGACGATTATTATTCAAATACGTCCCGTTGGTGGAAGTGTCTTGAATCCACAAAGTTTTGGCGTCTTTATTGAACCAAAGTTTCATGTGTTTATTCAGGTATCTGGCACTGTTACATAGCACGAAATCGCTTTCCTGGTTTCTACCAATAATCCAGGTCTTCTTACCACCTGCGATGTTCAAGTCAAAGAATGTGCGTTGTCCCGTAGTACATATCAACCGACACAAGTGATTGGGGTCACTTATGGGACTCGCCTGCGTGTCAGGAGACTGTTGTGTTGCCTGTGTGGCCTGTGTAGGTTCCACCCCCTGGGACGGTTGGGTTTTCATACTTTGAAAGTCTGATTTGTTAAATATTACGCGTATCGTTTTTTTTCTAAGTTTTGGTGAGATAAATTTTGCATCCTCACTAATGTACTTCATTTACGATTATGAGTTTTTAACTTATACTAATTATTATTCATTATATATACAAACGATATTAAAAGCAGTTCTAAAAATCAGACGCTTCTCAAAGATCTGGAAATGGAAGAGATTGGAATCAAACCAGCTTCTTCTTTAGCTTCTTCATCGTAGTCCAATTGATTAGATTCTTCTTCGTTATCATTGTAGTGGTGAAAGATAATCCAGAACAAACATCCAGCGATGAAACAAGCAACAGCTAACCCAGTGTAAGACCAGACGAACTTAGGGTTTTCCGAAGTTGGGGATAAAGCAATACCGATAGCAGAACCGAAAGCGTTGGTCAACAAGTACAATGAGGTAATGAAAGATTTCATTGACACTGGAGCCTTGGTGTAAGCGTATTCCAAACCAGTAATGTTGGCAAAGATTTCAGATAACCCAATCAACACGTAAGCTGGGGTTTGTAATGCGATGTGGATACGGTTTGGAACGTTGGCGTATTCTGGAGCACATTCCATTGGCATGTCGTAACATGGACCAGCTTTGTAGATGTAGTGTTGTAAAACGGCAGCGTAGACCATAGCAGAAGCACCCCACATGAAACCAAAGAAGATTCTGGTGACAGATTTGAAAGGAGTGAACTTTCTGATGAATGGGTAAAACACTCTGTCACAAAGTGGAACAAACACAATAATGGCAATAGAGTTGATAACTTGCAAAATATCGTTAGGTAAACCATGTAATTCCATCATACCGGCTTGGGAGACAAAGTTGTTCACCATTTGACCATAGACAACCCAGTAGATAGGGTAGAAACAGAACAACTTACAAGCATAGAAGGCTCTTTTGACTTCTTCAACAAAATGGTCAGACCATGGGTAGTTGGCTTCTTTGTTGACGGAAGGTTTGGCAGCAGCAAAAGAAAATTTGTTCTTAACACCAATGTACAAGATCTTGAAACATTTTGCAATAATTTTGTCACCAACTGGAACCTTAACGTATTGTTTTCTACCAAGAATCAAAGCGGCCACGGCCACAAAGAAGAAACAGAAGGGTAATAAGAAAGCAGCCCAGAATCCAACGTGTAATTCTAATTGGGTGGTTGCAACAACAGACAAAGACCCAATGTTGATCATGAAATAGAAAATCATGAACACATTTTGAATGGTCAAAGCTGGATCAACAACCACTCTTTCACCAGACTTCAAAAGTTTAATGTAAGGTTTTTCCTTTGGCACTTGATCGGCAATCAATGGAGAAACGTTAGATTTGACACCACCGGTGGCTAAACCAATAATGACAATTGCAGCTGCGTAACCACCAAGGGAAGTGGCATGGTCAGCCACAGATGGAAGGGAAGTAATGAATAAAATGAAAATACCAACAATGTAAACACCACAGAAAACACAAATAGTGTTGAACTTACCTAAGTAAGTATCAGCGATCCAAGCACCAAAAATTGGAGTAACATAACACCAAAATTGGAAAAAGTAAGATAATGCAGTAGCAGAAGAGTTACCCAAATTTAAAACCCCATGAGGTTTGTCATCAGGACCATTTTGCATATAATTTTGGAAAGGAGTGGACAAACCGTAGTAACTAAATCTTTCAGCTAATTCCACAACTGCCACAAGCCAACATCTCATAGGAATGGAGCCAGCAACGTGTCTTAAAGTCTTTAACTCTTCGATGGTGGCTTCAACTTTATCGCCATTCACCTCATCTCTGCTGCTTTCTTCAGCGGACAAATTCTTTTGACTAGTGTTAGAGAAGTCTTCAGTAACAATGGCTTTGTCATCCACTTCTTGCTTTTCAGCAAAAGAAGATGCTTTTTCAGTAGACATTTTGTAAAAATATGGAGTAATAGTTAAAAAAAAAAATCAAGGCAATAGATGGAATTTATAAAGAAAATAAAGTTCTATAACGGCATCCTAAGAGTTTATCAATCACCAATGAAACTTGATTAACCGCATGTTGACTTGTTTGGTCACAGCTTAACGGGCAATAATAATACAACAAAAAAAAGAAACTTACCATAATACTTCAAACTCATTGCCGTTTCAGTACTCCACGCCGCATAAAAACGCCAGTAGGGATGCACGTAAAACTTTGAAGCCGTACGTTAATTTGAAGGCCCGCTGCCCAAATGCCAATGCTACGTTGCAAAGAGTTTCCTTTTTCAGAACTCGGTTTTAGTCCCTGACGAAGCTCATCACCAAACGCAAAGTGCAATTTTTGAAGCAAAGCTCCGCTTTTTTTGCAAAGTGCGTTCTTGAAAGGATGACTGCAACTTCTCAAGCTTGTAACAGTGCAGTGCTCTTGTCTTGCTTCATAGTCCCAACATCATAGTTGGTGCTGCTTACCAGGGGCTTAGAGCTATACTTACTGCGATGCCCTTACAGCAAGCAGGAAAAATAAAATAGCCTCGCAGTAGTTTCTTTTTTTCTTTTTTTTTTGCATTTTTTTTTCTTAGCAAAATGCAACATTGGTGTTCAATTCCATTGGAAATCGGAAACTTAGCACGGTCTGTTTGTTGGGCAGTGGGAGCACTTGGCCGGCCCACAGCGATACGACGATTGTCATTGAGATGACAGGCACCGTACGCTACTGAATCAAGGTGTTCAAATAGACTTTACTGGGGTAATCTGGGTTTCCCCGTTCTCGGTGGTTGTTTCAAAGCCTTCCTACGAATAAAGTTTAAAGATGCCGTTCAAAAGCGTTGTCGTGTTGGCGGTATTTTACCGCAGTAGGGGGTGTCCTAAGGGAAAAAAAAATACGGCAGTGTCGGGGTAAAAACGGCCGACTTAAGATAACCTGCAGTACACTGTACCGAAACCTCACTTGACGTTACTGGTGATTGCCGCAAATCATCGAGTGTCGATCTCCGTGAGTCACTACTGTGTCAACATCTGAAACTCAAGATACTGTTGAAGTGTGGTTCAAACAAAATGCTTATCTATAACCTGAGCCCTTGGTGTGGCACTGAAAATGATTAATTTGCCTTATTCTGCCAAGATCGTATTTGGTTCCATATTGAGCCATAGGCCAGAATACTACCCTTCTTTTTTTCTTGTTTGCCTTTTATATGAGGCCGTACAATGGTTATAAAGAGGAGAGTGTAATCTACGTTGATTGCTTCGCTTCCACATGTTGTATGGCCCTCTTGTCATACGGCATATATTTGTCTAATCTAATCTAATCTACTGGCCAGTATCCAGGGAACAAAAAGTGCATTTTCTCTAAAAGTTCCTTTTTGACGGCCTTAGGATTGGTACTGACTGAGAATTTCATTGATCCCTTCAAGTCTTCGCCAATACCCAACTCGTTAGTTTCAAACTCTTTGGCAACGATCTCAATCAATTTTTCGGCCATTTTACAGGCATTGGCACTGTTGGCTTTCAAATTGCCCACAACAGTTTCCACAGTAACTGGCTCTTCTTCAACATTCCAGGAATCGTAGTCTGTAGACATACAGATCATCTGGTAAGCGATTTCTGCTTCTCTGGCTAATTTGGCTTCTGGCAAACAAGACATATTGATGACATCACCGCCCCAGGATCTGTAGAGCTGAGATTCGGCTCTAGTACTGAATTGTGGCCCTTCCATACAGATCAAGGTCAAGTCTCTATCATTGTCCTTGGTATGGAACACTGGTTCCAAGTTTTCTTTGTCAAAACCTTCTAAGAAACCAGTTTTTGGAACAGCTTCTTTGATCAACTTGTTTAACTTTAAGTCGAAAGGTTCACCGAACATAGCATGAGCAACAAAACCTTTTTCGAAGAAAGTGTGAGGTCTGATACCTTTAGTTCTGTCAATAACCTGAGTTGGTAAAACAAAATCTCTAGGTCTGATCTCTTCTCTTAAAGAACCAACGGCTGAGAATGCAATAATAGCTTTCACACCTAACTTTTTCAATGCAGCCATATTGGCTCTGCTTGGAACATCAGTAGGTAACAAGTCGTGGTGGGAACCGTGTCTTGCTAAAAAGGCCACAGGGAAACCGTCTTGCATTTCACTGACAGTAATGGCAGAAGAAGGGAATCCCCAAGGAGTAGACACAGTTAATCTGGCAACGGGTTTCAAATTGGGTAAGTCATATAAACCAGTACCACCAATGATGGCTAATTCGATGGGCTTGGCGTAAGTGTGTGGTAAATCTGACATGATTCTAGGAAATACTTTTTTAACCATCAGTTATGCTAAACTGAACAGAGGATGAAAAATTATTTTACTGAGGTCTCACAAAAGAGAAAATCGTGGCCCCGTGGTAACGATATTGTGAAGCCGTCAAACATTGAATACTTATTACTTGTAGTTGATACGTGGAATTGAGATGGAATAGTTGATGTGTAAGATAAGTATGAACTGTCCTACACACAAAGGATATGTCGTGACTTAGCACATTTGTTATCAGATTAATTCAACCGTGAAATTCACAAATCATTTGCAGCCACATTTTTTATCACTAGATGTAAACTTTACAGATGGGTCAACGACAACTTTCAGTACAAGCACAAACAAGCATGAGGAACAGGCTGGTCTGAGACATAAGAAAGACGTTCAGATATCTGGCAGAAGACAAGGAATGCCCCCTGCTATGGGTGCAAACCAATGAGGCATATAATTTAACATAACTTTGAACTTGATAACTGGTGATTATGCGTTTTATAATCCTATTACTGTCCTTTTACAGGCAGTAGACGTTCAAACCCGGTGCATAGGTACCTAGGCCACCGTATTTTGGTTCAAACACGACTTCAATAGCATATACTCATTCGCACTTTCGGTGATGTCAAATTACATACCCAAATTCAACATGCATAAAGCTTCTGTGTCAATAGTGAGGTTCTACTCAAAAAGAAGGCCCGGATTTGCACACGTGAAAGCACATAGAGCAGCGACACTGGCGGGTGCATCTGCACTCAAATCTGCTGCCGTCAACAACTCAAATACCCCCGCATCCAAACCAATCGCCACGCATCATGTACCGATCAAGTCATTCCCCAAAGCACCAGAAACTCTTGCAAACATGTCCACAAAAGAGCTTTATGACTCAATAGATGTCAAGCTACCCGAGCCAGAAACTGAAAAGGTGGAGTTTGAAATACCTAAAAAGTTCAGTAAAGAGTACCAAAATTCTCTTCTTACTCAGCGTGACCTTGCAATGATCAAACAGTTGGATACGTTGATGCATGCAGATGACGAAAAGACCATACTAGAGAGCCAAATAGTATTGGGCAATTTATATGCTGACAGGGACTCATTCTCCAGCTTTGTGCCGGAGCATCCATTAAAGAAATCGTTGAGTGGGATGATCAATTTGAATCCTCACTTGAATGATGTCGATGATGAGTTTTTATGGGAACTTATTCCACCAGAGAAATTGTTTGGTAATAAATTTTACGAGTCAGAGGGATCTTTCAAAGACTGGGAGAGACTTTTGCTGGAGGAAAAGGTAGAGTTACTCGATAACTTGAAAGAAAATGAAATAGAAGTTTTTGACTTCTTAAAGCAGTTTGGTGAGAACAAAAAACTCTTGGTGAAAAAGAACCGGAGAGTGAAATTGAACAAAGAATTAATTAAAGCATACAAGTCTTTGAAATCCAAGAATTTGGATATCAAAGTCGATGATCATAACGAAGATGTGGAGTTTACTTTTAAAAAGAATAAAAAGTAGATGATGAGGAGTTAAAAGTTGTACATAGGAATAATAATATAAAATAGGCAATAAAATGTAAAATGCTGACAAGGATGGTCTTTTCATTCGACGATATTCAATATGACGTTTTCATAACCGTACTTCTCTTTGTTGGAGTCGAATACCCTTTTTAATTCATCCACGTACAATTTATGGTAATGATCTAAAAGCTCTGGTGGAATTTTTGTTCTTTTTGCAACTTTTGGTTTTATATTGAAAAGATTTGTTAAACTGTTCTGTCTTTTGACTTTAGATTTGACCCTTGCAACCGCTGGGTCTTTGTCTTTTTCCTCATCGAAATCAGGGTTCTTTAGTTTGTATTCCTGAATGAGATTAGGAGGAACATGAATGGGTTTCCCAAAACAGACATTAATGGGGTTTCTAAAAGGTAAGAACCCAAAATCATAAATGAAAATACCTCTAGCACTGAAAAACGGCAATGTGAAAGAAAATGTCTTTTTCAACCAACGCTGAAACTTGTCACCTATTGACCCTGGCTTGGGTTCGATGATGTTGTATATATCGGCTTCACCAAAGCCAAATACCGGTACCATGTTAATATTCCCCAACTCAATGGCTAATTTCACAAATCCTTTACGTTTGTTTAGCACCAATTTGATCTCCTTGACATCCAGTTTCAGCGTAGTTGGCTTGAGTTCATCTTCATCAACTTCTCTTGTGTATCCGATACCTACGGTAGGATTTCTCGTAACACCGCTATTCAAAAGGGACTCTTGAGCTCCTCCCACCACAATACATACAGAATTGTCCCCATTATTGATCAAACTCTTGATATTTGTGGCGGAGGCACTGGTGAGCCCCAAGCTTAATAAGTAGTCACGGTAGAAGGGCAATGTGAATTGAGTAGTCAATGTCAAAGGGAAGACGTTACCGATATTGGGTAATAACCGTTTATACTTGGAAGGATCATGGAATAAGAATCTCAAGAACTTAGCGGGTGGTTCAAAGGGTTCGTTCCGGATGACATTGGTAGCAAAAGTTCCCATTACACCCATTGAGATAACCCCATGCGGATGGTATCCGAAGATGTACCGAGGCCCGGTGGTGATTTTCTTATACTTATTGATGGACTTATCAGTACTGCCATTTAAACGTTTACCCAAACCAAGATACTGGAACAACTTGTCGACTAAAGTAGTCGAATTTTCGTTGACCAAGTCTTCTTCGTCATCATCGATTTCATCGTCCTCTATTACAATGTCACTAAACGTGGGTTCGAAATCACAAGTAGTGTGGACTCTTATGGGGAAGTAATTGACAAACCACTCCCATACAATCAAGTTTTTAACCCAGTTCCGAGCTCTATAGGCGGCTTTTCCATTGGTAGGAGTATGCAAGTCAAAACCATACCACCAAATGAAATATGGTAATATAACTACTACCCATGAAATCCACCCCAATGACACAATCAGCAAGAATAATACAATGAAAGCTGGAATTGAGATGGTGTGCCAAATAATACCTATGGTTTCAAGTCTTCTTTTCAAAGGAATATTGATAGGTGCTATATTAAGGAATTTCTTCTTAGCTTTGGAAGCAGTGGACCCGAGCCTTTGAGTTTTGTTCCGGTCGTGGGAATTGTTTGTGTCATTTTCATGAGGTGATTGCTTCGATGTCAATTCGTCGATGTCTGTATCGTCTCGAAGTTCATTCACGTTGTTGAAATCATTTCTCGCATTCCTATGTCTTAAAGACATATTGTAGTGTTACAATGGACAGTTGTTTTTCCGCCTTGATAAAAAAAAGCAAGATCAATTTTAAGGGATGTACGTATGTGGGGACTGAAAATAAGGAAGGAAAGTATCTGTCGCATATGAACCCTGGCAAATCACAAACTATATTTTTGTGATGAGACCGCGACTGGAAAGTCTAATAGGAACCCGACCTAAAGCCATAGTCATACGTACGACACAGTCACCTATAGAGATAGTCGCTATACATAGAGGTTTCATCGTTTCAAAAGACAATAACATGAAAAGATCTGCTGACGAGTTGGAGGAAGACCACCGCAAGACGTTTTATTTCATTGAACCAAAACCATGTAAAGTCAAGGCCACACCATTTGTGCCTTTGAACGGCGACAAAGAGCCAATTGACGATGTCAAGGAACGATACAGAGTATACAGCTCATGCATGAACCGAATACTCACCACTGTGGACTCGTTGATAAAGCAATCCAATAATTCTGTTTTCGAAGATCTTGCTCGGTTCATTGAACTAAAACTGAAGAAACAGACAGCTAAAAGTTCTTTGATCACATCAACGCAGAGAATGCCTGTTGCATACGTACTGTTAACATCAAACACCGCTAACAACTATCGAATCTTGAATGAGTTTTATAACATGGCTAAAAAAGACACCGTCCAGTTAGTGTCGATTAATCACAAGCTGGGCTCTAGTACAATGAAAGCCATCACCAGGGACATGGAGAAACTGTTTGCCAACCAGGTAGACTTGGGATCTTCCTCCAAGGGGAAACAGCTTTATAATCTTGACCTCATAAAGCAATGGTATCAGAAGCACCCAGATGATCAATTAATAATCGTGTTTGAAGAAACTGACTCTATTGATCCTGAGGTTTTCAACAAGGTCTTGAAGAACGTGCATAGTAACCTCGGAATGTTCCACGTGAAGATAGTGCTTGGGGTTAGTGCCACCAATATAACTGAGTGGATCGAAGAACATATTTTCCATGAGTACAGACTTTTGCTTGATCACTATAAGTTTCAGACCCTGAACAACAAACAGGAGTTTTTCAAGGTACTAGAAGAGATAGTAATCAACCAGGGCCTTCTATTCGATGATATTTCTATGAGTATTGTTTTAAATCGCTTCTACAACAATAACCGATCTATTGACGCCCTTATCAACGAGTTAAAGATCCTTTTGATGGTTTACTTTTATTCCAACTCATATTCACGGTTATTATTTCTGCCTGTTCTGTTAAAGGATGTTACAATCTTGAGACGTTTACCTTCTTTCAAAAGGCATATAGAAGTGCAATTGCACAAGCACAAATTTGGCCACGACACCACAGGTGAATTCAAAGAGGAGATTCAAGCATTGATCCAAGATGATAAGAAGGTTGTAGAAATGTTCAACGAAGTGAAAAGTAAGTTTCACAAGTTTCAACATTTGATGAAAGAAATTTCAAGGTCTGTCCAGACTGAAGAAAAGTTCAAGTTATACAGCGCAATAATTCAAGGCAATTGGAAAGATCCAAAATTGGCAGGCCATTTGGATAAACTTGAGGCTTTGAAACAATTGGATTTCAATAAAAAGATGATCTTTCATGAAGCTTTTTTAATATCCATAGGATCCACATCGGACCCAGACACCACATTGGCTGAAAACTATAGTAATTTGATGTTGGACCTTTTACGGCCTCAAGTGAGAGGAAGGTTGGGAGACAGTTTGATTTCATCCGAACTGTATCTTGACCTATCCAAGAAGAGTAGTAACGACGTCCTGGTGGAGCCATTGATCACTAAATTGTTCACTCTTTTAACTGAGGCACCCACGACTTTGAACCACTATGAGTTCTATATGGCATTCAAGTTCTCCATAGATAAGTCAAGTACAATCAAGCACCTCAGGTCGCAAGTAAAGGACTTGAGACTTCTCAAAATTGTTGAAAAATGTGCAGAGGACGATAACGAATGGGACAAAGTGGTGTTCAGTTGGTTTTTACAATTGTGCCACGAACTTTTGATGATGGGATTCATGAAGGAGAAGACTAGAGGTGACCACTTTGAAAAGAATTTTTGGAAGGACTTGTAAAAAGTAATCATATATTTGTCCGTTAACTTACATAGCCGAATTGTCCTTAATCAATTAATGCCTGAAGCTCTTCGTTTAATACCTTTTTATCGTCTGATTCATCACCTTTTAATTTGTCTTTGATTTCATCGGGCAAATCTGCTTCTTTATCGAGCATATCATCTTCGGAGGAGAAACTCGTTATGGATCCCACATAAGATTTAATTTTTTCATTTGCCTGCTTGTATAAGTCATGATTTCTTATGTGTTCATGAGAAGAAATGGATAAAGTGACCAAAAAGATGAGGAAGAAGGTTAATATACCGATCGTGATGAACTTCTGGGTTCTGAAAAGTCTGTTGGAGATGTTGGTAGAATTTGCAATCATTTAGGAGTACAGCAGCTAATCTAAGATGTTTATAAAATCCAGTTGCTACTCTAATCGCGAAATATTGACTGGATAATGATTATATAAGCAAAAGCACATCTGGCTTATACTATATTGCTACTATATACCGCAGTATCCATGCTTGTTGTCTTTACGGTATGCCTAATTACACACCTCATAAAGTGCAGGTACCCTTGTTTTTGTCTAAGACTACGTCTTTGTAAAAATTGGGTCATAGTCCGTCACGCTGGTGTCTACGTTGTACAAAATACAATAGGCTGCAAATCTTCGGAAGGCAATCACGAGGCCAAGTCCTATCGAACCAATCTAACAAAGACAGAAAACAGGAAGGGAAGCAACAACTTTCCACACTTCCCTTCCAACTTATGCAGAAGCTAAAGTTTCAATTTTGTCCCAGACTTGGTACAAGTTTCCGTACGGGGAAGGTGCTTATAGCTATGTGGATAGAAGACAAGGACGTTGTGTCAGCCGGTAGGGGTAGTTAAATCTTCTATCAGTGTGATCGAAGTCAAGTGGGCTTTCCAATCAAAGATAGCTTTGAAAGGCCACATCATTGAAACTAAGGATAAGACATTCTTGGGTATCATCTTGATGATACACCCTAGATTCAGAGTGTTCTCCATACACTTTTCTGAGAATACTTTAATGTAGTCCTACCAAGCTAAGGTTGCAAAATTCTCTATATTCTCGGCGGTGATAGCCGGCAAATTTAATCTGATGTAAATGGTAAATACACGATCATCTTGTTTCACACGAGCTTCGGGTTTATAATAGACGATTACCCATTGGCTTTGATCTTAGGAAGTCTGGAATTCGATCATGATACAGAAGAAGAAGGTATTACATATGCCTCTACTTTCGTTTACTGCAGCTTAACGAAATCTGAGACCCAGAACGGTAAAGTGAACAATAGGCATAGACTGAATCTGACAGGTGAAACAAAACGTCCAGGATTGTATGTGATTATGAGCCCCAAAGAAACCGATTCTCTATCGGCACTATGATCCTAGAAATACGTGAAAATTTTTTTATCAAGTATTAGTTGACTCGGAACTACGTCCCAACGTGGAAAAAGAACGTGGGGCGGCACGGCAATGTCGCTCAAAGCAATTAACAGCAGCGGGGCATCTATTTCAGAAGACATCCAACGGGCATGGCTGTGACACACAAAGGTTGGACCGGCGTTTTAAGGCGGATTCCGGCGCAGCCATACTGTCAAAATCCATTTAGACAAACGGTTCGTTTCAATTTAAGCGGAATTCGAAAAACCCGCTTTTACGATCTTCGAGAAAATACCAAGGCTGATAGCATTCTTGACAGCTTAAGAAGAAATTTTTTTTCTTGTTAAGCCGTCAAATAAAATGTGTCTATTTCGATGTACTCTTGAAAGTAAGAACATCTCTTCCAAAAGCAAGATGGTTTATATTTTCTGAACCTTATTTCAATAGAATTTTCCTCGAACTGTATTACTGTTTTAGGTTAAGTCTCCACGTTCTTATCTTTTGAGGATTTTACTGATAGCTAGTTTTTCCCTTTTTTCACTTTGTTTGTTCGTTATTTCTGCACTAATTTGGTTTACCATCTCCACATGTCCTGCAGCATAACCGTTACAATGTGAATGCCGTCAAAAAACTTTGGTCTCTTTGCCTATATTTGTAGTAATCTCTCTAGTGCCATGCGTGATTTTATAATTTCTTTAATTTCCACTAATTAATTTTTTTTTTATTTTCGGTTTTAATATTTTTGCATTGTTTAATTCCAAAACTATTTAAACTGGGTCCTTCCCATTCGTGAATATTTCAAGTATAATTTATTATCTTGATTTCCAACAATGGCTTCCAGAGATTTACCTAGATCTATAAAAGATCTTTCCACTGGTTGGATTCATCACTTAGATGATGAAATCACTCTCGGTAGATTGACACCTGCACAGATTAGAGAAAAAGAAGAAGAAGATGCCGTACGGACAGTTAAATTTAAAAACTTATACCCAGCTTTTGTTTCAGGTGCTGGTTTGTTTTCTGATGGGTATATCAACAATTCTATTTCCACTGTGGGGACTTGTTTATCTCTTCTTTATGGCGAGAAGTATACCGAATCTAATGCCATGGCCAACGTGGCTTCTATTGCGTTTGTGGGTATTATTGTTGGTCAGTTATCCTTTGGTTACATTTCTGACCGTATCGATAGAAAGGCTGGTATGATTTTAGCCACAGCTGCTTTGGTTTTATTCTCAGTTTTGATTTCTTGTGCCACATGGGGTGCACATGGTTCTGTTGAAGGGTTATTCTCGGCTATTGCTGCTTTCAGATTCTTTATCGGGGTGGCCTTAGGTGCTGA
Organism: Yamadazyma mexicana; assembly: GCA_030569415.1. Classification (NCBI taxonomy): domain Eukaryota; kingdom Fungi; phylum Ascomycota; class Pichiomycetes; order Serinales; family Debaryomycetaceae; genus Yamadazyma; species Yamadazyma mexicana. The sequence continues at coordinate 294,874 of JAJMLA010000010.1, forward strand.
ATACCCAACTGCCTCTGTCATGGCCTCTGAATTTGCTAATCAGTTACCTGCAGGTCACAGGAACAGATACTTTAGTTGGTTCACCAATACCATGATCGATTTAGGGTTCGTGGTATCTGCTTTCGTGCCTTTAGTTTTACTTTGGATCTTTTCTGAACGTCACTTGACTGCTGTGTGGAGATTGACTATGGGGTTAGGTGCCATTCCTCCTTTCATCTTGTTGATATTGAGATTCAGAATGGCCAACTCGGATGCTTTCCAAAAGACCAACATGAAGAGAGTTAAGAAATACCCTTACTTCTTAATTTTCAAGTTTTACTGGTTCAGACTTTTCATTGTCTCCTTCATCTGGTTCATTTATGACTTTTCGGTCTACTCCTTCGGTCTCTATTCCCCAATCATTTTGGATAGTGTCATCCCCAAAAAGGCCGATGGGTCATCTGACTTGTATAAGACTTTTGGCTGGAACACTGTCTTCAACTTGTTTTACATGCCAGGTTGTATCATTGGTGGATTCTGTACCGATTACCTTGGTCCAAGATTAACCTTGGTCATTGGTGTTTTGGCCCAAGCTATCATTGGTTTCGGAATGGCTGGAGGTTACGACACTTTGAAAAATCACATTGGTGGATTCGTCGTGGTGTATGGTATTTTCACTACATTCGGTGAATTTGGCCCTGGTATCAACGTTGGGCTTTTGGCTAGTAAGACTACTGCTACTCCAATTAGAGGTCAAACTTATGCTATCTGTGCTGCTCTTGGTAAAATTGGTGCTTACGTTGGAACCTGGGTTTTCCCAACTATTATTGCCCGTACCGGTGGTATCCAAGCTCCTTTCTTCATTTCTTGTTCATTGTGTGTGTTATCGGCTATCTTAGCTCTTTTCTTCCTTCCATCTGTTGGCCAAGATGCTATTTATAAAGAAGATATGTTATTCCTTGAGTACTTATCTGCCAACGGGTTCGACGTTAGTCAATTAGGAGATGGTGAATCCGATTCTTTAGAATCCGAAGATAAAGAACAAGTCATTGAACTTGGCAGTAAAGAGAAAGTCTAATTCCCATCTTTCATTAATTATAATATTTAGTAATACATTCCGAAGAAAAGCCAAAAAGTAGTTATGTATTTCATTATCTCATTATATTACACAGTTGAACTATTCCATCACCAAGTCACTAAGTCCCACCAACAAAGGAACTGCAGAAAATTTAGACACCAGAAGATCCACAATACAGTCCTTACCATGGTCATCATCATCCCTTGGAACATCACTTTCTTTGAACATATTGACACATGTGTTAGCCATCCATAATTTATCAAATTGCACAAACTTCATTAACTTTTCGTTACAGTTAGGGTCCAAACTTAAAATGTCAGCAACAGTAAAAATGTTGACATTATCAACGGGGTCTGCCTCCACAGAAGTCCAATTTCTTTTCAAAACAGCAATCAAATCATCCACGTCGTGTACAGAAATATCAAGTTTACAAAGATTCACTTTATCAGGAAATAATTGGTAAATACCGTCATCATCGCACACCACTAGCATATTGTTTAAAGCAAGTTTTACTGCTTTAGAACCAAATAGACTATGGGAACTGAGATCAATCAAATACTTGATTCTTACTGTGACAAATTTTTTCATTACAGCCAACAAATGGTTAAGCTTCACAATTAGCTCTGCGTCCGCTGATAAGTCTATGGTAGCCTTCAACCTAATCATTAGCATGGAAGATGCAGTGACAATAAGATGGATACAGTCGAGCAAAAGATGGGAGGTTGTGATTTTGAATTCCTTACCAAACGCATGTGCCGAACTATGGATTGTGTCCAATGTGATTTGACCCAACTGTCCATATAGCTCCTCAAAACACTGTTTCAAACAAAGGATAGAAGACGCATGCTGTCCACTGTCCTCATAGCGAATTACTCCACTATAGTAGAGTAATGCCAAACAGATGTGTCCATATAACAAGGACTGGAACTTTATAATCTTAAAATATCCCGGAGCACTGGTTAAGGTATTTCGTATAGTTCCACAGTAATCATCTAACAACAACCGCAAACCATCTGCCATTTCTATCACACCATGTTCAAAGCTGGGATTAATACCTTGACACATATTCAAAACCCGAGAGAGGTATGTTATGATGGGTCGTTGATATACAAGCCCATCGATGATCTTCTTCTCATTGATGGGATTTCTGTGACCTCCCAAACCAGCATCGAATGTTGGATACTCAATGTCGAAATCATGCTCCAACCGAAATCCTTGGGTCCAATATAACAAAGAAAAGTAAACGTTCGATTGGTAAATGTGGTACCAAATTTTTCTTCTAAGGTGACATCCTTTGTCGTCGATATAACTTAAATCCATTCTTTTGGGCTCTTTATGCACTCCTAAACAATATGCCATTCCAAGGATTTGACTGCGTAGTGTCTGATCTGAAATAAACCCACTTTGACGTTCTGGCGAAACTACTCTATAATATTGCAAAAGAATCAACGATTGTAGTAACGTGAGCGTGGGCTGATTCACCATTCCATGCCAATGATGACATTCTTCTGCCAATTCTATGGCTTCCAAGTATATTGGTATATCATCTCCACTTATGTTGAATGTATCGGTGCTTAATAAGTACAAGTAGGATAATCTTAGAATGATTAAAACCTGCGCAATTAAGGCATAATCTTGTTTTGATGTGATGGAAAACTTTGTTATCCTGTCCTCGTTAGGGCTAGTTATGTTAAAAATCCTTCTAATAGAATCAAAATGCTCAAACTCATCTAGTATTGGAGCATACATGCTTAACTTATCGAAAAAAATCTTCTGATAAGTAATAAGTTGGGTTTGACTAGGAAGGATTTCTTTGATCTTCTCTAAAATGGGTTTGGTCCGTAATTGAAAGTTGGGATGATATAGTAGCCCAATGCCATTGTTTGAGCCATTGACTTTCGACTTTAGGTGATTAATATTGAACACGGTCCCTTCAAATTCCACGTAATTAAGGCTATTCACAGGAACGGAAGTGGTTAATTCTAGGTCCCTGATCTTATTAAGCGTTGTCCCCACAAAGTGTCGAGACATTAAAAACTGACTAAACTGACGATCACGGACCTGGAAAGACCAATAGATCCATAATAACTTGGAAGCTGGATCTTTGGGGTCTAATGGGAGGAAATAGTAAAGCTGGATCACATCAGTCCCCGATGGAAACTTTTTCACTGCTGGCAGTCGAGATTCAACATACCCTCTCATTAGCTGTTTAGCAAATGATACCCCAAGAGGTTTCTGAGATCCAGATGAAGAAGTAAGTTGTGTCGAGACAGATCTATCAGGTTGTGGTGATTTCCCCGGAGATTCAGCATATAGACACGATGACTGTAACCCCAATTTGATGCATGAGCCACACGGTTTATTTCGATCACATTTGTTTTTTTTAGATCGGCAGTTAGTACAAACCAACACTTTCCTATTTCGTTTCTTAGGAACCAATGCCATGGTCTGTAGGATGTTTGTTGGGAATCAGAAACGATGGTGTTGGAAGAAGAAAATTCAAAATATATGAAGCCGTATGTATGTCTTCAGGAAAAACAAAAAAAAAACTGCAGCTAAACAAAACTCAACTTAAGAGGCCGGACAGGAATCTGGTTTTGTACTGTGGTAGTTGAATCAAGAATTCGAGAACAAGGTTTTGTTAAAAGACAAAAAAAGAAACCACACAGAACAACCGGTAAACCTTAAGTAGAGTTACTGACCGCAAAAATGAACTGATTAAAAATAAAAAAAAAATGTTGACCCCAGTATTATTTTTCAAGTTACTGTTGTATGAGTTTCTTGCTGCAGTTCTTTATTTTTTTTCTTTTTTGGGTTGCCGAGAGTGCGTTGCTTCGAACCGATTTTTTAGTTCCACCCATATATTTTGCTTCAGGTGACCGATCCACTTTCTTTTTCTTCAGACAAAGTTTCGTAATTTAAACAATTCTGCTTTGGTACCAGGGGCTATAATTGCTGTATCTGATGCAATTCCCGACAATTGTTTTAATTCGATGACATTACTCAATAATAAATTATTCACCAAGCCTCTTTCAACATCATTTAGCTCATCAAGTCTTGAATACCGGTCGTGGATCGAATCATCGATAAGTTTATTTATAAAGCTACCCACATTTTCCACCTGATGCTTTAACTCTGCATCTCCTTCACCCTCAGTAGCATTGCTAAAATCTAGATACTTCCATATGATCTTATCGAGGAGATTATGCAAATGACCCAAGAACTGTTTTGACTCTGTGTCTTTTTCTTGTAACTGCTGTTTCACCTGATCCACAAGTACAGAACTATTGCTATCACTTGATGTCTGCTGTAAATAGTTTAATTCTTCGGTACGAGCTCGCTTAATGTCTGGGATTTCTCGAGAAAGCGTTTTCCAATCTTGTAAGTGTGTTAGTACTGTGTGGTATTCTTCGGCTAATTTGACGTTCTCTTGCAGTAGAGCATGATGCGTGGCTCTGTGATCGTTCACCAATTTCTCTAGGTCAACATTGGTACTGCTCTCATCAATTATGTCTGATTTGTCGGAGTAGAATAGTAGCTTGCAGTATGTGCGATACAACGCAAGCGTCTTTCTCTTTTGGTCTTGTGTCTGCAGCGTGTGCTGTTTGATTTCGCTGATTGCAGCTTTCGCTTGTTCGTTGAAGTTTTCAATTAAATTGTTCGATTCTTCTACCCGCCTACGGTATGCAGCTTCTACTACAGGGCTCACTCCATCTTCGGCGTTAAAAATCGCTTGCACTTTTGCAAGTCTTTGTTGTGGATCCATTCTTCTATTGACGTGGACGTGTAGTTTTTGATTTCTTTATTTCGCATCTATCATAAAATCTGGAAACCTGAAAACTTTTTAAACTATCACTTTTCAAATAATGCTGCAATCTCTGTTATCTGTCACCGAAAGTCTTAAAAACCTCAGCGACGACGAAAGGAAAGAAGTTTTGAAGTTTGTGGAAGCCGAAGCTGCTAAGTCTAAAGTACAAACTTCTATTCACAGTTTCACCGATTTGTGTTTCAAGAAATGCAACCAAAATACTGCTATGAACAGCACTTTGAACTCTGATGATGAGTCATGTTTGAACAATTGCTTGAACCGGTACTTGGATACTAACATCAAGGTAGTAAGAGCTTTACAGAACCAATAGACTGGTTTGCAAAAAAATCCTGTATATACATATGCTAATATAGACTATTTGGCTTCAATTACTAATGTGCTCTAAAGTTTCACCCAAGTCTTTGGCAATCACTTGAAGTGCCGCTCTTGGTTTAGACAGGTCGGCACCACAGCGTCGCTCGACGACCGTCCAACAGGCCAAGAGATCGAACCTATATTCGTAAATTAACCGTTTCCCATGTTCATCAGCGGAATGAAAAATCGTAAGTACCTTTGTTTGTATCTGCAACAACTCCGGGATTACTTCGCTTTTGCTTTCGTTGAGATATGGGTTTGTAAGCATCTGGTTGAAAAGGAAGTTTATACGGTTGAAGCTAATCAAAATTTTGCACCCTAAAATTCCAACCATTTGGTCAACTTTCCTTATGAGAATTAGGAGATGAGACGAAGACTCATCGTTTCGGCTAAACTTTTTGTCCAAAGAGACAAGTATAGTGTTCAACAAGTCTATGCTACTTTCCAAACTGTCATCCAACCGCATCAAGAGATCCACAGCTTTGTTGATCAATTGTTCCACTACTTCCCCGTTATCATTATAGAACGTGACGTAGATCTTTAAATTGTCCTGGAACAAGCTAACGAGCCCCGTCTTATGTATGTCAAACACATCAAGTAGCAGACCTAGTAACTCACATGCCATCAATTTGTATTCAAGACGATGGTCGTCCATTAAGTTTAGAAGGTTAGACGTGATGATATTCCAGTTTCGATGCTCTGTAAAGAGCGCTATGAGAGTGTACAATTCCGAGACATCTGCTTCAGTAAGCTGATGATCCTCCTGGCCAATCTGAACATTCAACCCGCCCAACTTCCGGCTTTTTATAGGCCGTAGATCGCCTATTAGTCTGTGTACATACTCCGGATTATCTTGCACTGCACGCTTTATGGAAGGGAGGAGGTCCTTGCTGGTGAAAAGCTCACGAGATGCATTCTTAAACTGATGGTAAGATCGTATACCCGAGCTTTGATCCGCTGTGGGGTTATGTTCCTCTATCAACGCCATATCATATATCTGGCCACTCGATGCAGATTTGGGGTTAATCCTGTTATAAGACATAATTTTTCAGTTCGCGAGTGTTTCTATAATTCAACGATGATGTCTCAGTTAACAAAGATCTTACCGAGATCTTTCACCAGGAACGTGTCTACAAAGCTTCCCCTTGTCATATCTGAGGAAGTTCAACAGGCATTGGCTGAGAACAAACCGGTGGTGTCGCTTGAATCAACCATTCTTACTCATGGTTTCCCATACCCTGAAAATCTCAGTTTGGGTGTTGAATTCGAGGATGCCGTGAGGAAGGAAGGTGGTGTGCCTGCCACCATAGCTTTCCTTAAAGGTGTTCCTCACGTTGGTCTTAACCGTCTGCAATTGACGGAGTTGACGGAGAACTATAAAGTAGCCACCAAAGTGTCTCGTCGAGATATTGGCCATGTCATGGCAAAAAAACTTTATGGAGCCACCACTATTGCCTCCACCAGCATATTATCATGTATGGCTGGAATCAAAGTGTTTGGTACAGGTGGTCTCGGTGGTGTTCACAGAGAAGGACAATTCACCTTGGATATATCCAATGATTTGGTTGAGTTGGGCAGAAACCCTATCACCGTTGTGTGCGCAGGGCCCAAATCCATTTTGGATATTGGGTTGACTATGGAATACTTGGAGACCCAAGGTGTGTATGTCACAACGTACAACGAGTTCAACGAAGACTCGAGCTCTATTGAAGTTCCAGGCTTCTATGCCCGGAAATCTGGAGTTAAGTCACCTAACTCTTTCACTTCTTTCAGGGAGATCTCTGATATCATCCGGCAACAGTCTTTGATGGGATTGAGCTCAGGAAACTTGGTGTGTATACCACCACCAAAAGAGTACGCTTTAGACTCCGATTTCATTGAGAAAGTTATAAAAGACGCTAACGAAGAAGCTAAACAGAAGGGCATTCGTGGTAAGGATGTGACTCCGTTCTTATTGTTGAAGGTTGGTGAGATGACCAAAGGTAAGTCTTTGGACTCCAATAAGAACTTTGTATTCAACAATATCAAAGCGGCTACAAAGATTGCCAAGAGCTTAGTGGATGATGTAAGTAACTGATTTTTATTCGATCTTTGTCTTTATACTAATGCAAATACATAGGAGAAATCGAGTTTGGTGCAGCCGACATTTGTTGCAACACCTGAAAGTGGAAAGTCTCAGTATACTCCGAATGCAGATACCTTAGTGGTGGGGTCTGTTGCTGTAGACAGTATATCTAAGCTTGATCCAGGCCACAAAACCGGCGATTCCAACCCGGGACTGACAACAACCTCAATTGGAGGAGTGGGCCACAATGTGGCCTTGGCAAGCCAGTATAGTGGTGGTTCAACTAGACTAGTGCTGATAGTTGGTGACGACCAGAAGGGTCAAATGGTGTTGTCGACTATCAACATGGACACGTCGGGTCTCTGTCAGAGGGAAGGCAGTCAAACAGCCAGCTATACTTCCATTCATTCTCTGGACGGTGAGTTGATTGTGGCTTGTGGTGACATGAAGATCATAGAAAATGACTTCAGTGATCATATTATAGAACAAATTAAGGTTGCACAGCCAAACACAATTGTAATTGATTGCAATCTTACTCCAGACACGATCAATAAGGTACTACAATACATAAACGGCTCAAAGTTGGACACCAAGGTAATAATAGAGCCCACGTCATTGATCAAATCACGCAGAATTGCACAGCTTGACTATCCAGTTGACTTGATAACTCCTACTGTCAACGAGCTCAATGCCATATACGAAACGTTGGCATCTAACGGGAAATTTGATGACGACTGGTTCGAACACATTGACAGACTTAAACTCGACCAGATTCAACGCTTTAACCTAAAGCCAATGTACCAACAGTTATACAATGACGGAGTCATCCAAAAGGCTTTCCGCATCCTTCCCTTTGCTCATAATATCCTTATAAAGTTAGGAAAGAACGGTCTTTTGTCCATTGGGGCAAATGCTGGTGATGTTTTCACGGCTGCAAAAAAGAAGTCTCCATACTACTTAAAAGCAGACCACTTCCACCTCGATTACTACCCCATTCCAAAAGAAAATGAAAACTTGAAGATCGTCAACGTCACCGGTGCTGGAGACTCATTATTGGGGTACCTAGTGGCTAACTTACATAAAAGACCCAAGGACATTCTTTTATATAATGCCCAATTAGCCAGCGGTCGTTCAATTTCGCATTCTGAGGCCATCAGCCCAGAAATTTCCAAACTTTAAATAACTTTTCGTTTATACGCTCAATAAAAATAGTTATGTTCGGTGTAAGCAGACGGGTCTGGGCCACTAGGGCTACCGGTATCATAGGTGGATTGGCAGCTGTGCACGCCATAAACACATTCCATCCAGTTCACTTGGAAAATTTAAAGAATGTAGTGGTGGATAAATCTATCGACGCATTTCCTTTGAAAATCAGCGACTACTCTTTGTTAGGACACGGGGTCAGATCTGTGACATTCGTCGGCTTCAAAGTGTACGGTGTCGCCATATACATACAGGATAAAGCCAAGGGTAAAGTTAAATCTTTGGTAAAGGAAGATATCGATAACTTGAGTGTCGACGAATCCACAGAATTGATCAGCAGATTATGGGAGGCCACTAACTTCAAGATAAGAATATCGCCAGTTAGAAACACCGACTTTAGTCATTTGAAAGATGGCTTCATTAAGTCCATTTTGTCTAACCCATTATCCAAGAACAATGCTCAAGTGGCCGAGGGATTAGATGAAATCAGAGAGATCTTTAAAGGCCACAGGGGTTCTGTTCCTAAAAACCATGTTTTATTATTAGAAACTGACAACGGTAAGTTAACTTTCAGTTATCAGGACACCAAGGGCAACACAAAAGTATTAGGAACTGTCAAGGAGCCTCTAGTTAGTAAGTTATTGATCATAAGCTACCTTTCTAGCAGAAAACCTTTGAGTGAGCCATTAAGAAAAAGCTGCATGGAAGGTTTGAAGAATTTGTAAAGCCTTTCAACCTAAAAATGTTTTCAGCCACGTTATGACAGGCATTGGCACCATATATTATTCATGTATATAGAAACAAACAATCCAACGGTTACGTAAATTTTTTTTTTGACATGAAACGGCTATCTCACCTGAAACGAATAACTGCATAATATAATCGAATCTGAAACTACAGCGCTCATCGGTTAAAAAACCCACATTTAATGAGAATTATTGACATTTGCTATACATGAATATATGCTTATGTATATAAGAAATAAGAAAACTCTAACTGATCTTTAAGATTGTTCTTTTTATCAAAAAAAGATAATATGAAATGGGTATTAAAAAAAAAGTAAAGTTCATAAAGTACAGATAAAATGTAAAGAAAATGGAATGAAAAAGTCCGCAATACCTTACATAATAATGGATTCCTTTTCAACGTTGGAGCTGATGGATTTGTGAGGCAAGACTTTAGCACCATTGACGTAAATTTCATTCTTGACTTCGACGTCATCACCTAAAACGGTGACACCTTCGGTTCTAGCCCATTTACCAATTCTGGAGTTCCATCCAACAATGGTAGATTTAACCCAAGCGTGATCTTTAACGACAGAGTTGGCCAATAAGACGGATCTTTGGATTCTAGCACCTTCACCAACAACGACGTTTGGACCAATGGTAACATTAGGACCAATTAAAGCAGATGGGTGGATCTTGGCAGTTGGGTCAATTAAGACGTTACCACCGTGAACAAAAGGTTCACTGGATAATTTTTCTGGGGATCTCTTGGACAAAGAGTTCAAGTAAAGACAAGTACCAGATAAGAAATCTTTTGGTTGACCAACATCCATCCAGTAACCTTCTAAGTCAAAGGAGTACAAAGACTTGTTCTCAACCAAGATTGGGAAAGTTTCCTTTTCGATAGAAGTTGGTTTCATTTCAATCAAGTCAATAACTTCTGGGTCTAAGATGTATAAACCAGCATTGATTCTGTTACCAACGAATTCAACAGGCTTTTCAACGAATCTGTCGATCAAGTTTGGAGTGTCTCTGTCGTGAACGATAACACCGTATTTAGATGGTTCATCGACTTTAGTAGCAACAATAGTACCAGCACCACCGTGAGCTTTGTGGAAGTCAGCTAATTCAGCGAATGGGTAATCACAGATAACATCAGAGTTCAAGACAAAGAATGGAGAAGCATCTTTTTTCAAGACTTTTTCAGCCAATTTCAATGGACCAGCAGTTCCTAAAGGTTCTTCTTCAACGGAGAAAGTAATGGAGACACCGTAAACTTCTTCGTATTTCTTTAAAGTAGAAACCATAACTTCAGGTCTGTAGTTAACAGCCAAAACGATATCGGTGACACCAGCAGCAGCTAAAGCTTCGATTTGATGTAAGATCATTGGTCTGTTACCGAACTCAACCAAAGGCTTTGGAACGGTTAAAGTTAAAGGTCTCAAACGAGTACCGTAACCACCAACTAAAATTAAACCTTTCATATTATATTACCGATTAAGAACTGAGATTAAGAATTAAAACTTTGATACAAGTGAAAGTATATGGATCACTGGTATAATGAATTAAAGTCAAAGAGAAAAGAAGAAGAAGAGAAAAGAGTTCAATTCAAATTTCGAGGGTTAAGGCGAATTCAACGTCTATTTATATTTTTCAAAATTTCATTTTTTGTTGTTGAACTTTTGATTCAATACACATCTCGCGTCCACACCGTGGACGTTTTTACATGTTATCTCTATTTTTATTTTCTTTTGTTTTTCATTACATTATGGCTTGATGTACGTGTTGCAATACACAAAAACACGAAATCCAAGCTACTAACCAAATACAACTACAGTTACCAGTTTCATGAGCTAGGCTGTGCCATATGGCTGGTTCAACGCCATGTTAATATCCAAAAAAACTACAGAGGTCTAGTTATTATAGTTGCACCAGCCTCCAGAGTTTTTTATTTTATTTTATTTTTTCCACTGGAGATACTTTTTTCAATTATTCCGGCGTCTAACCTGCGAATCGGCTCTCGTGTTGACCAAACATAAAATCGTGTAGATGAAAATAAAAGAAAAAAGAAAATGGAGTTAGTATCCCTGATTCTGGTACAGACCTATTGTTATCATTGCAGGTTAAAAAGATGTTCCTGGATGTACAAAATAACACTGTGTCCTTTGCTTAGGGGGCACCAGCTGGTGGCATGGCTTTGGAAACCGCTATGGTTTAGAAAATTGGATGGGACGTGCCGCACTAAAACTATATAGATATTGCACGCAGCATTATAGTGGGTCTGGTATTTGCCCAAGTTCTGGTTCTTCCAGTGGAAAGGGGCATCTAGTTCGGCGTTATGAGCCACGCTTGGCCACACCGGGCGTCAGGCTGGCGCAACCAACTGGTGGTGCTGGCGGGGCGTGTACCGCCCCATGCTGGGGGAAATGGAGACGATCGTGTACGCACCGTCTTATAGCATACCATTAATTGTTAGACGTGTATTGTGGGAGGTCTGGCAGAATACACCTTTGACGCATGCTAGACGCGTTGGTTCTCCATTGGGAGCCAAGAGATTCGTCACTTTTTACGGTATAGACGATCTTGCCTCATTAGGAGTGGGCAATCTTCCCTGAAAAGTTTGTTGCGGCCTCCCTCACAAATACGAAGTTCAATGCCCAGAAGAACATAGGGTCCATTTGAGAAAAACATCAGATTTGGCTTACACTTTCATAGTATGCTTGGTTCGGCCTGGATCTTATAGGGCTTGTTGCGGGACATTTGTTCTACCTGCTCCTGCTACCTTATTTTTGTCAAATAACCCCATACGGCGTCTTTGACTAACGCAGATCCCACTCCCACGAGAGGGGGGTATCCCCGTATGCCTAAGATACGAAAAGATTGCAAGGATGTTAATTGTGCATAAAATGTGGCCGTTTTACCCTAATTTGCATAGTATCTACTTTTGACTACGTCTTAAACATGAATTCTGAACTTCTTGCTGCTTACTCCAATGTCCTTGACTTTTACACTTTGGTCCCCTCTAGTATCTTCACTATGGAACTGTGGTCTACTGACGACTATACTGACGAGGCATGGTTCAAGTCTTTCACTAGAATCTTTACCAATTCAGACTTCCTTTTGCTTTCGTCCTACGGTGCGGTTGGCATTGCGTCTGATTACGCTATGACCCTTGGTGGAGGGGAGGAACCTTCAGCTGCCTCTGACTTCATGACTGTTACTGACTTCTCGTCGTATTTAAGCTCGTTTGTTAGTAATTTGGAATCGGCTGCAACTGAGTCCAGTGGTACTGAAGAAACAGAGTCTAGCGATACCGAAGAAACAGAGTCTTCTGATGGAAATTCTTCTGGAAGTGCGTCCAGCTCTTCTTCGTCTACTTCTGCCAACAACGACGATGAAGAGACCAGCGACTCCACCAGTTCGGGCGATTTGGGCAGTGTCTTAGTGCCTTCTTCACTCGGAGCTCTCAGTTTAGTGATTCTTGCCCTTTTGTAGGTCCATTTTTGTTACACCACGTCTTAGGCTAATACACGTATGTACAGTTGTGAACCACTAAGCTTCCAAAACCCGTATATCTGTCACTTTATGCATATGAAATATCTTTCGCTATCGCTGTACCAATTTCATATTTCTCAATGACTCAAACAAAAACCTGGAGAAAAAATCCATCTGCAATATCTGTTCTCACTAATGATAAATAGACTATCGAGGAGAATACGGAACACTATCGAGCACTATGTGCCAACCACGGTGATAAAACAGATCTCTTTTGGCGTGGCCTTACTTGCATGTCTTTTGCTTGGGTCTGTATTGATTTTCTCCTTGATCGCTGAGTTACTCATAAAGACCCTTCACTTCAAAGTGTTTGAGGTGAATTTAATCAGTTCATTCACTACGAATGGGATGTACTTATGTTTGCCTGTATTGGGGTACTTTTCCGATGTTTACGGGAATAACTTCCTTTCTTTGCTTTCAGTTTTTGCTTTTGTTCCAGCATACATTTTGAACTACTTTACTGTGTCACTGTTCCAAAACAAATTACCTTGGTTCTGCTTCAACTATTGTCTTATAGGGTTAGGGACCTCCGCCTTATACTTCCTGTCACTTTTAACGTGCTCCAAAATATACCCAGAGAAGAAAGGGTTATCTATTTCATTACCTGTTACATGTTACGGGTTATCATCATTAATTTCCACCCAAATTTTAAAGTTACACTTTTTCGACCTTCCTGATTCTGATCAGCTTGATATCTTGAAGGTTTTTGCATTCTTTGCGGTTTTATATTTGGTATTGGGGCTTTTAAGCTTTGTATCTACTTCCATCATTACAGAAAGGTCATTCAAGTTGACGGAAACAACAGAGTTGATACCTATAAGTTCCATCGAGCCACCTAGTCATCGTAAGAAGTTCATCAAGTTTTTGAAAGATCCTATAATGTATGCGTTATTGATATCGTTGTTCTTGATTTTGGGCCCATTGGAAACATTCCAGAATAATTTGAACTCATTGTTGGATCTTGTCGACTATCCAAGTGGGCTCAGTAACCAGATTACATTACTTTCAGTATTTTCCACTGCGACACGCTTAATAGTCGGTATCGTATCGGACTACGTCAACAAGAGAGATATTCTTATTGGCTTGTTACTCATAAGCACAATAAACCAATTCTTATCAGTCACCAACTTCAATGCTACCACTGTCAGTTTGGTAACCATATTAAACGGAATTAGCTACGGTGGTGTTTTTACCATATACCCCACTATACTTGCAGAAATTTGGGGCGTGGAAATGCTTGGTTCCACATGGGGTTTGTTTATGGTATCTCCCGCAATTTCCACCAGCATGTTTTCCTTGATCTACGGGAAACTCGTGGACAAATTCGGCAACATTATAAGCTACTCGAGAATATGTTTTGGTAGTGTCTTTATAAGTTTGATATTCATCATAGCCATCCGAAACAGCAAGCCCATTGCATAACTTCTTTAGAATATATAACGAATTTTTCAGTAAACGCACTACTTCACTTTGCTGCTGATTTTTTTTTTTTGCATCATACACGATAAATTAGTCTGCAAAAATAGGAGACTCCTTCAACAGGAAAAACGACAAAAAAAAGAAAAATGCAGCAACTTTGAGCTTTCAACGAAGGAAGCTCTAAAAATAGCAAAAAAATACCGTTTCACGTGTTAATACTTGCTTAACAATAGGAGGCACTGTAACCACCACAATTTCGAAGCAAGTTGATGCAGTATATCAACTTTAATTCTCGATAATTTTTACTGTAGGCCAAACAACTTCTTGGGGACCAAAAGGACAGAGCATTGGAAGAGTAAACAGTAAGCAAAAATGTGAAAACTAGTTGTATGTGAAATTCATTCTGTATATTTTGGGCAGCCTTCAGCTAGTATAGATACAAGTGACCGAAACCACAATTAAATTCCTTTCAAGATTACAAAATAGCAAGAATAGCTAAGGCGACGGAACCGAGAACTGGGGCACCTAAGGTGGACCCAAAATCTCCACTGCTTTCTGATTCACTGGAACCAGAACCAGAGCTTCCACTGGCACTAGAACCAGAACCAGAACCGCCAGCGGCACCACCGGTACTGTTTTTACCACCAGCAGCAGCTCCACCACCGCTTCCACTAGAGGCAGAAGCAGATTCGGCCGATTCAGAACCGGATTCCGATTCTAAGGCAGAACTAGATTCACCGACAGAACTAGCAAGAGAACTGAGTTCTTCAGAACTGAAAGCACTTAAAGAGTCAGCACCAGAGCTGACAGCTTCAGAAGCAGATTCAATGATGGAACTTGGTTCAACAGAACTGGCAGCACTAGCAGCGCTGTCAAAGGCGTCACCGACACCTGTGGCAAGTGAGCTAAAGTCGAAATCGGAAAGGGCAGACATTTTCTAAGTAATTTCTCTTGTCTAAAGGTATAATACAATAAATTTTTCAAACTTGAAAAACGTTGCCTATTTATACATTTTTATAATTAGAAAAGTAAGTCAAACACATACCATATTTGCTACAACCAATTTCAAGTCTTGTCACACATTTGTTGCTTTCCTACATAGACAGGAGATCGACGCCAAATTTACTTCCCCGACATACAATATTTAACCATATTAAGTTTAGGCACAGTTATTTCCACAGTGTATGTGCAGGACTAACCGTCCGATTATATAAGCTAACCTAATTAGTCCAGTTTTGCTCTAGATTGAATGAAACAAATCGAAACAAAAAGAAAAACCCTGTATATTCCCCCTATATAATCATCTGAAGTTTGGACCGTTGTCCCCAATATGACATGAGATTCGTCACATCCTCCGTTTTCTTTTTTCAGTGCTGTGGGAACAATTTTTTTAGTTGAAATTTCAAACCGTTTTTGAACTTTGATATAATATCATTATCGTTGCTGTCATTATTATTGATATTACCGAACTTGCTGATTAACAACTTGATGTTAGTAATGCAATTCAAGTCATTGACGTCTGTCATATTAAGCAAACTCAAATTGTTTTCTTGCTTCAAAATGTGTAAGTACTTGAGTAAAAAAACTGCTGCAAAATAAAAGCAGAATAGCAATTGATCCGACAAATAAGCGAAATATGAATCGTTGTTGATTAAGTGAACAAAGTTGAGCATATTATTCGCATATTCAAATAACCGAACTTTGTCTTCGACCGAGCTAATTGTCATGATAAATTTGACGTTATCTTGATTGAATGCGTCATTGTTCTTGTTCATCACCGGCAAGTTGTTTACTATCAAATACTTCTGATAGTTGTAACTGTAAAAGATAAGTAATCTGCAGAAATTTGAGCACACTTCGACGAATTGAAGGGCTGGTTGCTGGAACAAATAGTTCCATTGATCGTACCACAATTTAACCTCTCTTAAAGTAGACTTTAGATTCGAGTCTAATTCGTTCAAAGTCAAATTACTCACATTCAAGTTAATCTGCACAAAGTTGTACGTTATAAGCAAAATACTGATTTCCAGCACCATTCTACCATCAAAGTTCGTAGACGAAGGTAACCCTAAAGTCATGTTACAATAGTTTAGTCTGATTTCGTCAACCACACACATGCGACCACTGAATATGCAGTTTATTAAATGAACCAACACCAAATGGTTGTAAATTCTCATTATTGTCATCGTTTGATACTCATTAGAGTCCAACTCTTCGTCGTAAAGAATAGTGAACGGAGACGTTATATAAGACGAGTCCATTATATTACTTTCCTTCGGTAATAAGTTACCCAAAGTAGTCTTAGATATGAACAAGTTCAAACCCGCACCACTTAAGTACCATGGATCAAAGTTGATGTCATTCAAACTTATGTTGAACTCTTTGAATAACAAATCCTTACCATCCAAATTGCTGAGCCTTAAAATCGCTTGGTTATTGGAAAGTACAATGGAGGTCAACGATGATGAATAAATCGATAAGATTACCAAGCTCTGAAGAAACTCGATGTCTCCATTACTATTTTTGAAACAGTGCACCTTCATTAAAGTAGAATTCAACTCTTTAAGTAATTGTTTGATCAAGCTGTTGAATACAAGCCTCTTTCTCATGGAATTGCTTATATCTCCGGGATTTTGGTTATTGAACAGGTAACGCAACGACATCACACAACATGTTGTCAACAATAACGGTGACTTGGTTGTAAGCCGTTCCACTAGTATCTCTGTTGGTAAATTAGAAGGGAAGGATATCCATCTACCGTAGTTTCTTCTGAAGTCCGTCATCAAGTGAATAACTTCACTCAAGGGAAGTATGTTCAACAGAATGATATTAGGCACAGGCGAGGCTATTGCTCCACTTCCAGTGCCTCCAGGGCCGGGACCAATAGTAGAGTTCGGTACTGTGGACAAGTTAAGAAGGTTCTCAATACTCTTTGGCAAAAGTTCTGGTTTAACCTGGTTTGTGATTATCTGGAACGCAGAGACGGCCAAAGAATTGGAAGGGCTCTGAAAATCAGTTTGATTCTCCACATCGATAGGGTTCGTAGATATACGTTCTTGTGACTCTACTGCAAACTCCTGAAAAGGAAAATCGGAGCTTTGTTTCATCGAATTGGCAGCTTCTAATAGTAACTTAGCATCATTACTGTTAACAACAGAATCCACGGCGTCATTACCACCAGATCCTTTACGTAACATGGTAAGGATCTCATTCACACCTTGAAAAATCATATCTAGTTTCTTGTCAGAACTAGGACCATAATTTGCTGTCGGTTTTGTAGATGGATCACTCACAAGCTCTCCTACCATAGAAGTCTCATGCACAAAAGAACACTCTTTGTTCAAAAAAGTGCATCTTAAACAGGACTTAGTCTCTTCATTCACTCTAAAGCACCGCGTCTTTTGCTTACGGCACAACTCACATGCCTTCAAAGTCCTTGTAGCTTGAGCATTCTTTCTGTTATCGTTTGGTTTTTGCTTCTTAAGCGGCTGCAGTGGTACTTGGCGACCTGGTTGCCTCACATGTTTCGAATTGGCTTTGGAAGGCCGCACAGTATACGGCGTCGTGTTACCTTGCAGTTGACTCAGTGACTCGGGAACTGGCGAAGTATTCGGTTGCAGTAGCAGGTCTGAATCCATATTTGGTGTTTGAATAAACAGTTGATTACTCCAAAGGAATTTACCAATAATATATAAAAAAATCCCCGTTCCGCGGAAACCCCACCGGAACAGATAAACTAGGAGGAAGTGAAAAAAAACCGGTGCTCCGTACCCCAGAACTTTGGTACCTAATTTGGTGTTAGACGGTCAATTCCAGTAGGGCAGTACACTAGGGCTTCAAGATTCTTGGAGCCGCTCAATTGGCATTGATATTTTTCAACTTTGATGCGTTCCACAGTACTCACCCAATTTTACGGCGTACCGGTTCACCGAGTGCTGTTATCATAAGCAGAAAGCCGTATTTCTTCAATGAAGCGTACACACTGTGCCGAATCGTAACTGGTAACATAGCTTCTGGTAAGCTGCTGTTTTATAGTACTCTGAATTCGAAGTCCTTATCGTCAAGCATCATAGTGACGTTCTCAAACATAATGTTCGTATCTTCCACAATGCCAGCGATGTTCACCTTGCCAATGGTCATGTTTGTAGTCTTATCAAACAACTGGTACTCTGTGGAGAAGGAGTAAGTCAAGTCGTTAAATCTGATCACTGGCTGGTTCAACATGAAAAATTTGAGATCAAACAATTTGATGAGCCAATTATACTGTAAATTCAAGTGTTTAAACCGGTCAATGAATGAAATAGGTTCCTCCTTTTGTGGCTTCTGTTTGGGGTCTTTTGTGGCCACAATATTGATACCGGAAATCGTGGGACAGTTAATCTTGAAAGTGTAGTTGGTGCTTTTCTGGCAAACGTCCACATGGTTCCAGTTGACAAGACTATGATCGCCAACGATCTTGTGATTCACCAACAAGTTGACGATCTTAAAGTGGATACGCTTATCAAAAGTATGCGTTAGCTGCTCCACATTTGCATTCATGTTGATGTACCGTAGGCACAGAATATTGTAGGAGCTCTTAAATAAGTTATTTAGATTTATCCAAAGCGGTAGGAAAATGGACTTTGTGGTATTATCTGAGTTGACAAACTCGATCAACTGGTAGTTCAAGTAGAAACTCATGGTCATTGTGGACGATACAACAATAAGTCCTAAAATAGTCTGAAATCTTAGTGGTTGGGGTTTCAATTGATTTAGCAGCGAAGGATCTAAATGTGGGGGTCTCATAGAAAAGCGATGAGTATGCGCCCTCAATGCGCTTTTAAGAGGCTTCCTGTACATATATCGAGGGCTGAACATGAAGGCAAAGTATTCAAATGTGTGGGGAGATACCACAGGATATTGTATAGCCGCGATCAGATGATGGGCTCATTTTGCGCTAGAGTGTGTATTAAAAATATCGCATAACTCCTAAAACAGAAACAAGAACTATACTAACATGTAATGAATTGCAAAGGCGGCAAGCAAGCATAGCACTGGTGCTTTCAAGTTGGCACAACCGCTACACTCGTTGTCGCTGTCGTCGTCTTCGTCGTCGTTATCGTTATCGCGGCAAGACAGGCCGCCGCCTCTGTGACCAGTTCTACCCGAAGAGCCTCCGTAACGAGTACCGCTACCACGGCTCCCACTATAGTGACTTCCACTAGAATGGAAGCCACTAGAACGGCCACCACTGGAATGGCCACCCCACTTTTGTTGGATGTCAGTGTCGTTTGAAGTGACGTTTCTCAAGATAGCACCATTGATAACAGCAAAAAATAATAATAAGTATAATTTCATAAGATAAGAATAAGGATGTTTTGATCCGATAATGACAAACCAATCCAAGGGAACACCTTAACTTTTATACACAACGTTGTCTTTAGAAGAAATGACGGTATCAATGGTTGATAGTATTCCTGTCATGGAACGAGGCTTCAACATTCTCAAAAAAATCTTCGTAAATCGATGGCCTGCACAGGGGAGGCTTTTTGTTACGGCAAAACGTGACGGGCACGTCGATCCTCTCATTGTACTATTGGACCGAGCGCTACAATTTACAACCGATGCATGAATAACAAAGTACCGGACGTGAACACATGACAAGGTCATAGAAGAGTTTGCACCCAAAAGCGTTTTGTCCCTGACCCATATAGCCTCAGGCGTACTACAACTCCAAACGTTTTTCAAGTTTGTGAGTATTGCGGTCGGCATTAAAGTTTAGCCGCATGATTAGTACCCCAACTCAAGTGACAGAAGAACTGGGGACAGTCTTTAGGAAACTGCAATGTCCAATCCATACACAGTGTGTCACGTTGGCTAGCTGGTGCTCTGAGATGCTCTATTACGCCTGTGTCTCGATACGTTTAGAACCGAGAGAATTCTGTCAGTTCTCGTGTTTGGAACTTGGGGATTTATCAGTTCCCGTTTCGGAGTGAAGATGGCAAGGAATACGAGTCTTTGTTCCGGCACGTGTCAAGTTTAGAGAACTTAAAGTCTAATAAGCAACGAACATGCTCTTTGTGCTGAAGGCTGAGTATTCAAAGCTAAATTTGCTAAACTTGTGACATCTTGTCACCCAATGATAACCCTTCTTGTGGCTGACTTATAGAGAGGCTTGTAGGTGAATGAGGTCTCATCCAAAATTACGAGTTTCTGGGCTTTTAAGGTACCGGCTATAAGCAACGGCTGACTACCGTGTAAACCTACATAGTAACCAAGTACACGACCTGTTGGGTACTACACGACTTCAATCAGCTCAAGCAGTCTCGTGAGCGACGATAAAATGTCGCAATAAAGTTTGAATAAATGTCGTTGTGTTCATTTATTAGCCGACATTTAATTATGGAGCAAGAGGGGACTAATCACCTTGTTGGGATGGCACCTCTTATCTTATCAGTTGTAATCCGATTAAATCCCTTACACAGTTTCAAAAAAATCCTGACCCTTATCAGACTTTTTTTTTGAGATAAATACGCCGTACTAAATACGTAAACTAGTTACCACTTTCGTTGCTGGTTCTGTGCCACTTCAACAAAGTGCCTCAACATAGTTTAAAATCGTCCAATTTTCACGAGCCGGCAAATAAGAGGAGGGGTGTACCATTAACGTAGATGTAACTCGTTCTTATCGTAGTTACAGATCATTTTTTAAGCTTCTTTCAAATCCCATTATGTCATAGGTTTCGAGAACGGTATCTTTGTCTGCATAACATTATCCTCTCCTGTCAACCTTACCCTTTTATTCACTAAAAAACCCAAGAATAGAATAGAAAAGGTCGTGCGCGTACCGTGATTTTCAAGGTTTTCACCCTTTTGTATCAAATAGAAAATGTCTGAAGGATAAAGTGCTCACAGAAAAGAAAAAAATTTTCCATTTTGATAAGTGAGATAAAAAAAAACAGCACAATTTTGAAAATTCTTCATTACAATCAAAGGTCATTGAAATCCACTTTGTTTTCTAAGACTTTGTACTCATTAAAAACCTTTTGTCGATAGTATTAGTTTTCGAACAATTTATTCCTCCAATTTCTTGCGTTTGATCCATATCTTATCGCAGTGCTGCATCGACACTAATAATCAAAAGTTATCCATCACCTCAAAACATACAAAAAAAAAAATTGCAAAGTCCTTATTTCTGTAATCGACAGCTTTTACTTTTTGTTGTTTGACTAAATCCTTTCTTGTTATATTCTCCCGTGCTTTCATAGCCTGCCTTTGCTATTCACCTATTATAGCCTGAAAATCCATGATGATGAGCGAAATCCAGAGGTTGCCTACTAGCCATTTAAATAAACCAGAGGGTCCTGCAAATTCTACCACCGGTACCGGCACCTCTCACGCCGTTGCTGCTCCTGGTGCTGCTCCCATGATGGCAAGTCCTGCTCCTGCTTCTATGAGAGCTTCGATGTCTCCTGCCCCTCCCTCCACGTCCCTGAAAACTTCGTCTCCTCCTGCAGGGTCTTTGCACAGCAGTGCACCTCCAACTACCGAAAACGGTGCTGAGGCTGCTGCTAATGTGTCAACTGCTGCGTCGTCTCAAACGGAGTCTCCAGCAAAGGCCCAAACGCCGGCTGAAGCCTCTGTTGAAGCCACTGTCGATGGTGGGAATCAGGCCCCTTTGGTGGTTCAATCCCAACCTCCAACTCCTTCACATAACTCCACTAATCCGGCTCATCCAAATACAAAAACAACCACACATGTGAACAATGGCACCACTACAACTAAGACCAATATATCGAGTCCTGTTTGTCACAATTGTAAGACTCAAACTACACCTTTATGGAGAAGAGATGAAACTGGTCAAGTCTTATGTAACGCTTGTGGATTGTTCTTGAAGCTTCATGGAAGACCAAGACCTAGTTCTTTAAAAACTGACACTATCAAATCTAGGAATAGAGTTAAACAACATTCTAATAATTCCAACAAATCTTCCACTCCTAATACACCAAAATTAGAGTCTAAAGATTCTAATAACAATTTGAAGATTTATAATACAATCACCAGTTCTAACCCAACTACTACGAACAATAGCAATAATGTGATGAAAAGATCACCCAAGTTGAACAAAAAAGCCGACGTGCCTTATCAGATCAATCTGCAACAACCAAAAGGACAACAACAACAGATGTACACTCAGCTGTTCAATAACCCTTCCCTTCCAAACTATAATCACCATTTACTGAACCACTTATCCCATCCAGTCCAGCCTTTACACTATCCTTCTTCTACACCAACAAGTTTCGCTCCTGGCTTACAAAGAATAACGTCTCCATTGTTATTATCTAATACTTCGTCTATATCCAATACGCGGTCTTCCAATGCCACAGGTGCTAATAATGGTGTAAATCCACCAGGATCTGCAGCTGCTTCTATTCATCAAGCAGCCGGGGCTTTGGAAAATATGTCTAACGAGTTGGGCCCTAGTGCAACCTTCCAAAAGAACTCAAAGATAACTACCCCAATATCTTTAATCAACAACAACAAGGTTCAAATCAAAAGGGAACCAAGTCCTATCTTTTCTACGCCTTCGTCTGCTTTGAACTATCCTAAACCAATGACACCTAACTCCAAACCAATAAATTCGCCAAGTTTTGGACCTCAATTCCACTTAGCACAACCTCATGGTTCTAACTCAAACTCAAACTCAAATTCCAACTCCACTTCTCCAAAGCAAATGGAAACTTTACCTCCAATTCAACAAGTTGCGTCTATGGGTAAGCCAAGTTTACCACATATCTCCAACATTACACCTGTGGATAGTAATCTGGGTAATAACAGCGGGTCAAACCGTGATACCAACGATAATTCTCGTGGTACAGGCCAAAACGTCCCTAGTGGCTCCGACAACTCAAACAATGACAGAAAGAAAGACGATGAAATCACTATTCTTAAAACCAGAATTAGTGAATTGGAACTCGTCAATGACTTGTACAGAACCAGAATAATGGAATTAGAAGCTATGGAACAAGCTGCTAGATTAAGAGAAAATTCCATGAGACGGAGACTCGATGAAATTATCAGCTTGCAAGATGGAGGTGATAACAAAAGACCAAGGTATGACCATGCTTAAGTTGTGATGTTGATGAAAGGTTACGAATATTCTTAATAGTCTTTTTTTCTCTTTTAAATGTATATTATTTAGATGCGGTACCGCTTACTTTTCAAATGCTCTCATTCTTTTATTTGCTACGAAATGTATAGTAGACATTCCATCTACATAGTATTAAAAGACAATTAAACTTATGTTTTAACATCGGGTTCTTCCCTACCGATGAACTCTTGGAATTTCAATAATTTCACAACAAACTTAATATCGTCTTCCAAGTATTTGTCAACAGCTTGGAAGAGGTCTGTCTTATCGTACTTTTCCAAGTATAATCTGATGGTAGCACCTGAAGAACCAGTACCAGATAATCTCAACACGATTCTTAACCCGTTGGCAAACTTGATGAATAACCCTTGGTTGGAAGAAACAGACCCATCTAAATCCGTGTAACTGAAGTTCCCAGCATCCACGATTTTGTAGTCATCATTACCTAAGTCTGGTTTGGATTCAGTTATCTCAGTCAAAGTCTCAATGACTTTGTTAGCACCTTCAGAGTCGACATTTTCAAAATCGTATCTGGTAAAGTATGTTCTACCATACTTTTCCCAGAACTTGTCTTGGACACTTTTAATACTAGGAGGAACGTCTGGGTTCAATTCATTGAACCCAGCCAAAACGTTCAACCAAGCAGCAATGGCCCATAACCCGTCTTTCTCTCTGACGTGGTTAGAACCAGTTCCAAAACTTTCTTCACCACAGATACTCAATTTCTTGGAATCGAATAAAGAACAGAAAAATTTCCAACCGGTTGGCACTTCGTAACAGTTCAATCCTTTATTTTTGGCAACCAAGTCAATGGCAGCAGAAGTTGGCATGGATCTGGCTAATCCATAAACACCTTGCTTCTTGAAATATGGAATAAAATCGGAGTATTCACTGATGATAGCAACGGAGTCACCTGGCGAGACAAAAGTCTTAGCACCGTAAATCATGTTTCTGTCACCATCACCATCACTGGCAGCACCAAAGGAGATGTTTTCCTTATCGACCTTCTCGACAAGAGTCTTAGCATAGGTCAAGTTTGGATCCGGGTGCAATCCACCAAAATCTGGTAATGGGTGATAGTTTTGAATAGATGATTCAGGCAATCCCAACTCTTTGATGAAGAAGTCGTAACCGTAAGGACCAGTAACCCCGTTCAAAGCATCGAACAAGACGGAGAAATCGGGGTTGCTTTTGATGAACTTCTTGATCAAATCGACATCAAAGATATCTTTTAACATCTGGGTGTAGTCAGCAGTGGAGTCAATAACTTCCACAACGATGTCACCGACTTTAGTCTCACCAATCTTAGTCAAGTCCACTTCTGGTAAAGACTCATCGATCTTAATCTCAGTCAAAGTCTTAGAAGCTTCATAGATCTTGTTGGTAACCAGTTCAGGAGCAGGGCCACCATTTTCCAAGTTATACTTGATACCTAAATCATTTTCTGGTCCACCAGGGTTGTGACTGGCAGTCAAAATAATCCCCCCAGTAGCTTGACGAATTCTAATGATGTGAGAAGTAGCAGGGGTACTCAAGATCCCTTTTTCACCGACAATCAACTTCTTGACGCCATTGGCACTTGCAATCTTCACAATGAGTTGAATGATGTGATCATTGTAGTAACGGCCGTCACCTCCAATCACTAAAACCGAATCTTTAGCACCTTGAGGAATGGAATCCAAAATAGCTTGAATGAAATTTTCACTGTAATTAGGTTGTTGAAACACAGTGACTTTTTTTCTTAAACCAGAAGTCCCCGGCTTTTGATCGTGGTATGGAGTTGTTGGTACAATCATTGTTGAAAATTTCAATAATCAATTGACGTTAAAAGATATAAACAACCAGAAAAATATTGCAAAGCAATTGCTGTTTTCACGGATGATCTGTGTGTCACCTTAGGGTTTTTTTTTGGGTGTTGCGAAAGTTCCACAGAACAAAAACATAAGTTCAAACGCTTCGAACCCTAAACGCGACAGAGATCTTTTAGAGACATTAGCATAATAGGTGCATCATAATTGGTGCATTATTCCATATAATATAATTAAATTCTTGAAGTACTTAGGTCTAGCAAATTCCATGTTTAAGCCTTAATGACTTTGTTCATGGCATCGGCCAAGTAGCTGACGTTGTTGTCGTTGATACCAGAAATGGAGAATCTACCATCTTCAGTAGCATACACCGAATAGTCAGTTCTCAATTTAATAACTTGTTCTTGAGTTAAACCAGTGTAAACAAACATACCTCTTTGCTTGTTCAAGTGGTCCCAGTTATAAGCAGACTTGTCTAATTGTTCGTATAAGGCAGATCTAACGGTGTTTAATCTACCCACAACGTTACTCAAATCAGTTTTCCATTCCTTCAATAAGCTGTTGTCAGACATAATGGTTTCCACAATCTTGGAACCGTGAATTGGAGGAGAAGAGTACATTGGTCTGATCAATTTCTTCAATTGAGATTCCAATGCCTTAGAAGCATCAGCAGATTCAGTAATAATGGAAATGGATCCAGTTCTTTCACCGTATAATCCCATGTTCTTAGCGAAAGATTGACATAATGAGTAAGACGGAACTTTACCTTCCACCACTAAGGCGTTCAATTTTCTGATCAATTCGATATCCTTGTATGGGTCACCAGAAGAAAAACCTTGGTATGCCATGTCGACCATTGGGAACAATTTTTTAGATACCACAATGTCTAAAACTTGGTCCCATTGTTCGTTAGTCAAATCCATACCAGTTGGGTTGTGGCAACAAGCGTGAAGTAAAATGATGGTTTCATCTTCAACTTTGGAAATGGATTCTAACAACTTGTCAAAATCTAAACCGTTGATTTCAGTGTTGTAGTAAGCGTAGTAGCTTGGGTCTAAACCTGCATCACTTAAAACGGCGATATGGTTGGCCCAAGTTGGTTTAGGAACAATGATCTTCTTACTGGAGTAAAATCTGTTCAAGAAGTCAGCAATGACTCTCAAAGAACCAGTACCACTGATGGTTTGAGCAGTAACAATTCTACCTTCTTCGATCAATTTAGCACCATTAGCATCTTTGTCGCTGTTGTTGAAAATGAAATTTTTCACTAAAGATTGAAAGTTCTTGTTCCCCGTAATACCAGTGTATTCCTTTTCAGTTTCAGCTTCTAATAAAGCTAATTCAGCCTTTTTAACTGATGGGAAAATGATTGGTCTACCATTGTTGTCTCTGTAAGCACCCACACCCAAGTTAATTTTGTTAGTGTTGGTGTCCTTAACGTATGCCTCACTGATCCCCAAAATCTTATCTGGAGGAGCTAAAGGAATGTCGTTCCATTTACATAATTGG
The DNA here is from genome assembly GCA_030569415.1 of Yamadazyma mexicana. NCBI lineage: Eukaryota > Fungi > Ascomycota > Pichiomycetes > Serinales > Debaryomycetaceae > Yamadazyma > Yamadazyma mexicana. Next base: position 321,527 of record JAJMLA010000010.1, read on the forward strand.
GCAGTCAAGCTAAAAGATCTGGCCGCTTGTTTGGTGTGTAAGGATTGAACTCTTAACATATTTGAAATTGTATAATGAAATTTTAGAGGAAATTGGGAAAAGGTGGAGATCGTTGGTATTTATATCCCGTAAGCGGCAACTGCTGAAAAAAATTAAAACAGGAAACAAAAAAAAAACGGAATTGACTCAAGGAGAAAAGGAACTGTTGATTTACTAAGAGAATCTTTTCCAAGATAATCCGAACTTACGCGAGGGGTACAATTGTATGGTAGGTAATTGAAGCGTACATCGGAAACGGCGTCAGAGCCAATGAAAACTCGAGCTATTAGCCAAAACTGATACGTCGGTTCTGATTTCACTTTTGACTCGGTTTGACATGGGCTCATTCCTGTATAAAAAATCGTAATCGCTTGAAAAGGCTGTTAAAATTCTGACTCATGACTCATGGGCGGGATTACCCGATGTGAAAGTGTAACCGACACACCTTTGAAATCACCAACTCTATCATCAAAATCAACAAGTTAGCTCTCATTAACTACTTTGAATGAGCCTGTTTGAATCGTAACATCTTATTGGCCCGACAAATGTACCTTTATAGCCGACATATGAGGGGAAACAAAGTATATCACAAATGCGTGTGAAGGTGGCACCCATACACGACTTTTACGAGATTATGCGATGGGAAGTTGCAGCCGCAGTTAATACCTCATTAATGGCACAATACTGGGCCTGCCATGTGCACATTGGAAGGGCATTTTGCATTGGCTTAAACTGTAGATGAGCTGAGACATCTGGCTCGGTGATAAGACATCGCCAAATTTGATGGCTGTCTTGCATGCTTTGGAGTTGATGGTGTCGATTATAAACTGGGGCATATTATTGATGTTCTGAAACCAATCGTCTGTCATCACGAATCTGGTGCTGGTCTTAACACTGTGGAGAAATTGAAGAAGCTCCTGCTCTAATTGGGGCTGAGATGAAAGAATCTCGAGAATTTCCACGGTGGTGTCTTGGAACGAGATGAACCAACTGAAATACTCTTCGTATTGACCAAACTCTTTAATTTGGTCTTCATTGAATCCAAGCTTAGGAATCCGTACCCGAGGAAGGTTCCGGATATTTCTAAATAGTGCCTCGACCCTGATTCTTTCGTCTGCTGCGTGTTGATCTACCATGAAAAGTGTGTTGTTAGTTTTAACTAGAATGAACTTCTTGTTCAATTGTGCGATCACTTCAAGAGACTCAAGCTCTGTCTTGGTTATAGAGGTGATCTGAGGCCGTGTCATGTTTTCTAGAGCTTCACTGGTGCCCTGCGGCTCTAGTCTCGATGGGTATGCTCCCCGTCGTTTTTTGGTGGGCGATTCCTGTGTCACCTTTCGAGATTTTCGTGGACTGGGTGAAGCACTGATTGTCAGCCCTGCAAACATGCTTTCAAATATCTTACCCATGATCCGTCGTATGTTGGTTTCGTGCTTACTTATCCAGATCTCTTTTGTATGGTCCTGTAGGAGTTCTCCAGCACCAATATGGGCATTGAACCGCAAAATGAACACCGGCCGCTTTGTCAACTTCAAGTCTATATGGTAAAGCCTGTCGTTCAATACTACAAACTGGCAATCTTTGCGCATATGTTTAGATATGATCCCCAGCACCTTGTAGTTGGACGTGGACATCCTAATTTGATGAAACTGGTACGAAGTATTGTAAACTGCATTGAACACATTCATGCCAACCTCATATTGTATCTCCGGCAACCCATCCACATACACCTTAATGTTTGGTAACCTCAAAATGGCCAACTTTGGCCTCAATGACTCCAAAAATCTGTACTTACCTTGTTCCTTATACTGCTTAAGCCGCACAGGGAACCCGTGGAACGCATCTCTCACAATGACTACCGTCCCATGTTCAAAAGCCTCTACATGGAACTCATTTAGGTTCTTGGGGTTGATGCTGTCATTTTCAAAATCAAACAAACGGCTCTGTGCTCCGTCGGTTTGGTATGAATTGCTGCAATTTGCAGTCTTACTAATAATCAGCACTCTAGCCACCTGACGAATGTTATGTATAGATTCACCCCTGAACCCATATGTACCACAAGTACTCAATTCTTCCAAACTACGAATTTTACTGGTCTTGTGGTTGCCCATCTCATCCATCTGTTCGGGTGGCATGCCGTCCCCATCGTCTGCAGCAAGCACCGAAAACGAATCCCAATGTATTCGTATCAGGACATTATGAGCCCCAGCATCAATGCTGTTCTGTAATAGCTCTACCACGACCTGCTCCAACGATAAAACGCTGGCTTGTAATCTGTTGTGGATTTGCCCATTTAGCAGATGCATAAAAGAGTCACAGATATATACTGACACTACGTTTTTCTGATAATATATGATTTCGCTGTGTTACCCGGATTCTCATCCCAGTATAAATACGCAAAATTTTTTCCTAACAGATTTTTCTTCTTTAACGCAAAATCACAGTTTATTTGCAATGATAGGAAAGTTTCTCAGGGAGGTTAAGAAGTTTCTTCTGGACCCATGATGTTTGAGATATTACATTGCCCTAACGGTTATTGAAGGTAAACTGGAGAACAAATCAGTAGGTCTTGGGTGCAGCGTCCTCTATAAGATTTTATCTTTAAAGAATTGCCTTCGTGCATTCTGCCTGAAGGAGGTTGCAAGGATCAACTGGACAGTCCTCTTTTAAATATCATGTAACAAGGTATGAAGTTACTTTGGTAACGTCAAGAGCCCGTCTAATTATCTCTTATATATGCACTTTTCGTCTTCTCTTAGTCGGCTACATATCCGGCCACTGCGAACCAAATTGGCAACACGCAACCAGTAACAGAAATTCTCATTTCTATTCAAAAGATTACCCTGACTAGAATATTTAATAGTGGTTTATTTTTTTCACGACCAGCTTATTTTCCCAGTATTAAGGCTATGGTGTTATGAGAACTCGACATACTATCTTACTTCTAGCCTTATTTGCCGCATTCGCTTTAGCGGCTGATAAATCTGATGATTCTTCATCCCTAGCGTCTGGGGTACCGAATGCTTGCGATCAAAATATCAATGAGTTAGATCCACAGAAACAGTGCCAATTGGCACACGACTGTCCAGACTTGTCTCTTGGACGTATCAACTTCCTCAAGATGTACTACTGCGGTTCAAAAGTCCTCACGCTTACGGCATTGGTAATATGCTTGTTCGTGAGTTTCTTTGGGTTGGGACTAACCGCATCTGAATTCTTAACACCAAATCTTCACTTTGTATCCAAATTCCTCAATTTGTCCGATAACTTGGCTGGGTTGACATTGGTGGCCATGGGAAACAGTAGTCCAGATATTCTAAGCAACTATAAGGCCATGAAATTGGGTCACGCTGATCTTGCGTTTTCAGAATTAGTTGGGGCTTGCTTTTTCATCACCTCCATAGTGGTAGGAACAATGTCTATACTCCACCCATTCAAAATCCCCAAGAAGCTATTTATTCGAGATGCTGTCTGTTTGTTGTTGGTGGGGCTCATTACTCTTTTCACGTTGGTCTTAGGTAGGCTCAATTTCGTGATATGCTTTGCCTTCATTGTCTGTTACATCCTGTACGTGGTCTACGTTGTCGTGACACATTCAATATCCAAAGAGAAATATATGCAAAGGATGAGAGACAATACCATAAGAAGCAACTTCATCTCTCTGAGTGTAAATGGAGTTGATGAAGAAGATTCACATTTCAGTTCAGAGGGATTGCCTCAACTTCCAAGCATTGAAGATCTCAATTTGAGCAATCCTCATGATGAGGATTACCACCAAGAGTTAGATGATGAGCTTGACCAGTTTCGGCTTACCATTGGCGATGATGTGGACTTATCCAATACCTACGCCATAAAACAATTGATTAGTGAGTTGGCGCAACACAAGAAGTTTTCAATTCACTTGAACAACGAACGCAGTTTGGGAATTACCATGTCTGAAACAACTAACTCAGATGACAGCTACAAACCACCGGAGTTTGAAGATGATAACAGGAGTTACTGGGCACGAATCTTGGATTTGAACTCGGCACCTGTCCACCCCATATACAGGATACGCTACTATGTGACCCTACCAGTCCGAGTCCTCTTGAAGCTTACTGTGCCAGTGTCACGAACCTCTGATGACCCTAAAAGGGACGTCGACCCCATACAGATTGCATGCATGATGGTGTTTCTCAATTTACAGCTTCATTCGACCCTTGCAAAATTTTTCATCATTAACTTACCATTGACGGCTTTAATGCTGTGGGTTCTTGTTCAGTACAACTACCACATTATTTATTCATTTTTTGGGTTCACTTCCGCTGTGTTATGGATATCGTCATTTGCGACAGAGGTTATCAATGTGTTGAAGACTTACTCAGTCATTTACCAAATTAGTGATGTGATCCTTGGTTTCACCGTCTTCGCTGTGGGGAATTGTATTGGGGACTTCATTGCAAATTTCACCATTGCACGCTTAGGGATGCCGATCATGGCTTTCGGTGCCTGTTTCGGTAGCCCAATTTTAGCACTTTCCTTCATGGGGATCAATGGACTTTCTGTCCTTTTAGACGATCAAAAGAAGAATTTCGTGGACTCAGCAGGCTACATCATTGGCCACTCCAGTAGTATGGTCATATTGAATTTAGGGCTTATTTTGAACCTAGTATTAATCTTTGTTCTTGCTAGAAGATATGACTGGAATATGAACGAGAAGGTGGGCTATGCTTTGATTGGCAACTGGCTACTCATCAACTCTGTGTGTATATTGATAGAGCTCGTGTAGCACATACCACGTAGGAACCACACATCAGAATAGGAAATAATATACACGAAACACTCAGCTTTAATTTTACGAATATCTGGATAAGCTTTCTTTTGCAGCAAGGCAGAAAAAATCCCATTGAGACCGACTAAAAGGGTAATTTTTCAAAGAAAATTTGAAACGTACGGAACGGTAACAAAACGGATTACCCACTTAAAATTATTCGTATTCGGAGATACGGGGACCCCGTAGATGTGGTAGCCCATTGAACCGACCCAAACGGGTAATTTTTGATCTGGACATGAAACAACCACATTTTAGCATAGATATTTGACGATGAGGACTAATTGAAGTATATAAACTGAATAATTATCCCATCTTTTTCGAATTCTACATCATTCAAAACAACAACTTTTTACTTTCACTTCAACAATGGCTGCTCAACAACAACAAAACAAACCATCTAACTCCGAAACCAAGGACAACAAGATCTACCACTACAAAGGTGGTGTCACCTATTCTGGTTGTGTTATTGCTTAAATGCAATTACGCAACCCTGGTGAGATTGTCCATCATGATGAGTTTTTTTAACTGCTTGTCTTTTTCCGGAAACTGACTTGTGGTTTTTTCTTGTTAGTGTATAGGACTAATATATTGTTTTCTTCAATATCATCTCTATTTTTGCAGCTAAAAAAATATGAAAAATCAACGCGTATTTAATTTTGAAATCAATATGCCTAGCGTTGATATCAATTATTCAAAAGTCAAGTCCAGGCTAAGTTCTGCGGACTCAGACAACCTTGTATCTACCCCGTTTGGTTTGGCACTTCTCGACATCCAAGGGATATTGAACGTGCCTAATGATAAAAATGCAGCAGCAGAGTGCATTAACGTTGATGACATTTACCACGCCGTAAAATTTGGCAAATTGATATTTGATGAAAAGGACAAAAATAAAGTGACAATGATCATAGGGAACTCGCAGAGGTTAGTGGGACAGGTGGTCAACCTACAGACACCATTGGGTGTGTTAAGAATCCCTACAAATACTGATGATAATGATAATGACAAACAAATCGATATGGTCGATATAATAAAGAAAAAAGTAATGTTCAAAAACAGACCGCTACCAATTATGTAATTGAGTTTATGAAGCTACTTATAAGTTGGGGCCGACGGAGTTACGGTGGCTCCATTCAATAAACGTATCGTCTCTAAAATACCCGATTTTATCAACCACAACTAAATTCTCGTAAATCTGCAAGATATCGTCTTCTGAGAAACCCAAATTGGTAGAAAGGTAGGCTACGATACCTTTATATTTATCATTGAAGAGCTCGATGGTAGATAACATGGCCTCATACTTTGAACTGATAAGGTTTTCAAATCCATCCTTCTCGATACTCCAGTTAGTTCTCCCTTGTGATACTAACATTTCAAACTTACTTGGTTGATCCAATTTCCGTTTGGTGCTCTCAACGATCTTCATGAAGTTATCTTGTATTTGCTTGTGGTCTGGCTTCAAACCTATGGTTGTCAATTCGTATTCCTTTGCAATTGTGTGCTTATCGAGTCCAACCAAAAGTAAGATCAACATTGACAAAACTCCGGTTCTATCCTTACCTGCCGTACAGTGGAATAAGAAAGGTACATCCCTATTATCACGAATAAACTCAAAGATTGTCTTAAAAGCCTTTATTCCTTGAGAAATCATATCGTCGTATACGTGGACGTAAGTGTTCCAACTTGTCATCAAGTTGGTATATCTAGAAGCGATAGCTTGTGGGGAGTAATCCTCTTTACTAAACACAGGAGCATGAATTCTTTTGATACCATACTGTTCAAGTCTTTGAGGATATCCATCTCTGGTACACTCACCGTCGGAACGAAGATCGAAAATCACTTTAATCCCCATTTGCTTCATGGTTTCAAGTCCCGATGTGGTAGCCTTTCCAAGATGTGCAGATCTAAACATCAAGTTATGTTTCACATAATACTTAGCGGGAACTGGATTCTCACGTAAAGGAAACCTTGGGTGAGTGATTCTCCATCCACCAATATCCCTGAAGTTACTCACTCCTTCAACTACTTTCCATCTAGGTAACTGGCCTATACTCTTGCTATGCTGCAAAAATCTCTCTAACTCGTGTTCTGGCTGCAAATAATCGATAATTTTGTCTACCACCACCAGACTGTAATTAACTAGATTACTGGAGTTGAGCGGGAGATTCAAAGGGTTGTAATCCTCGGCATCTGTCTCACTCTCTATGGGATACACACCATAGAAATTGTGGTCTGCCATTGGCACCAATTCTAATCTATGCGACAAATGACCTCTGTTCAAAACATTGGCAAACCGGGCAGAATCTTCAATTGGAATGATGGTGTCTTCCAACCCGTAAACACTCAATACCGAGAAGTCCAACGACAAGTCTTTCAATGGAGACAAATCGACAACTGATAAGTCTAGCAATTCGTCCTTGGTAATGAGCACTTCTTGAAAAGTACCATGTCTAAGCATCATCAGCATCATACCGTTGAAACCTTCTTCGTGTATTGGGTACCTGTCGAGAACCGTGGGGGAGGTATACCTAGAAGAACAATTAACCAAATTGGGCACTATAATGGCTTTTGACGAGTCGTCCGTTTTAGCAATTCTGTCCTGCTCCAAGGCCCATAAGAACATGGCAATAGACCCTCTAGAATGGGCGATTATCGACGACAACGTGAAATTCAACCCCAAGGGGTTCTTAGTACCATCAATCAAAAACTCGGCGCATGTTTGAACATCTTCTACATCTTGGGCAAGAACCCTGCCTGCTTTTGGATCTCTGTTATCGGCCGAGGAACCACAACCCCTAAAATCAATTCTTAACGAGTAGATCCCCAACTCTTTGGCCAATCTGTGTGCCAATTGCTTCTGGTAACAATAGTTTCTGTGACCCCCTTGGCCGTGTAAAATCAATGCTATTTTATGAGTAGCTGGAAATAAGTCTTGTTGGTAGACGTTTTCAGCATTTACAGCGTGGGGAATGGCAATAGTGCCTGCAACACCGTTTATGTTAACCTCTATTTCTTCAGGTGGTTCGATTTTTGTCATTGCTGGTAGTTTAGTTGGGAAAGGAAGGGAGGCTTATTTTAGATTCTTAAAGTGTGTCGGTAGATGTTTTCAAAAAATTGAGTCTAAAGGTGGGGCTTCTTATAAGCTGTGAAAAGTAAATACTTAAAATCGTAAATGTGAAAATCGCATTATTATTATTATCAGCTGAAATATGAATCATGCTTCTGACCGAGATGCTTTCAACAAGTTAGGAAAGGAGTTGAACCAGTTATATTCGGACCAGTTGTCAACACAGCTCCAAGTATTCCAGTCGGCATTGATCAATTTTGCAAATGAGCATGGCGACCAGATAAAGCAAAATCCTGAATTCAGATCCAAGTTCACCCAATTGTGTCTGCTGATAGGCATAGATCCTTTAGAATTGGTGGTGTACTCACAGTCGAAAAACAACAAACGAACGGAGCAGTTCTATATCAGTTTAGCGGTGAAAATCGTCGAAGTGTGTGAGGAAACAAGAGATTTGAATGGAGGACTTATATCGTTTAAGGAGTTGTTGCCTCGGATACAGCATAATGTCAATTTACAGTCATCTATTCATGAAACGGACTTGGTTCAGGCTCTTGTTGTTCTAGATCTGTTGGGGAAAGGGTACGAGGTATTAAACATCAAGGGAAAGAAATGGTTGAAATTTTCAATGGCATCTACATCCAGTAATTTCACTACTGATCACAAGAGTATTTATGAGATGTGCACATTTACCGGGGGATTTGTAAGTCACGCCTTGCTTCGAGATAACTACGGCTGGGACAAGGTCCGGTGTCAGACTGTGGTGGACGATATGATACTGAAGGGGTTTTTATGGGTGGATACTCAAGGACCCAACGGTGAGTGGTTATACTGGGAGCCTTCATGGAGCAGGTAATTGTTCATTTTTTTTACGTGTGCATTAGGGTATTAGTTATAGAGTGTGTTATATACACATAAAAAGTCATCCATCAAATCATTTCAGTTCTTGTATCAGCTCTTGTTCTTTGAGCAGCTCTTGTTCTTCAAGTTTCTTCTTCTTTTTTTGTAAATGTCTCTCATTAACCACTTCAAACCTCTCTCCAAACTCTCTCTCTAAGATCGGAACATATTTCTTGAAGGCCCTGCCTCTACCATCTCCCACGTTTATCACCCCGGTTCCTTCAGTCCTGGGAAGCTTGTCTACATCCGTCATTACCACATCTTTCATGATCTTGTACACATGTGCTTTCAACTGGTGGTCCACCACACGATTATTGAGCTTACTATACTCTCTAGCACACTTGGGTGCAGCTGAAGGGAAGTCAAGGGCTTTCAACCATTCCATCTCTGGGAACACACAGTCATACAAAATCAAAGGGATATCGTTTGCCATTTCATAGTTAGGTCTGCTGGGATATTTCTCCACGTCCAAGAGATTGTCTATGATACTTAAATCTTCATGCTTTTGTCCGATGGCTAACAATACTGCCACCATACATCTTACCTGGTGCCACAAGAAAGCTGAGCCCTTAAGATCAAAAATGACGTACTCTTCGTCAAGGTCTATTATGTTTGCATCAAGCACCCTTCTGTGATACTTGGTGATCTGTTTGGATCCATCAATTTTGCAGAAGTTTCGGAAATCGTGAAGTCCTTTGTATTTCTCTGCACCTTTTTGCATCAAGTCAAGGTCCAACCCATCCCTGTGGATAATATAACGGTAATGCCTATATTCACAGCTAAACCGAGCATCGAAATCCGGTGGTGGTCTTAGACATATAGCGGTGATTCTGATCTCTGCTGGCAACATGGCATTCAATATCGAGATGTATGGAATTTCTCTTTTGTCGTTGTCTTTAGACTGTTGTTCTTCCTTGGTTAGAGCGGACCTTACATCCAAAGAAACGACCTGGTTCATAGCACTCACTCCTTTATCTGTCCTACCACATCTACTGAAATTACAGCAGTAAGGCTCCGGTTCTTTAATGAGTTTAGCCTTGGCCAACGCTTCAAGAAGCACCTGCTCTACCGTAGGTAAAGGAGTTGGTTCGTTTTGGAATGCTAATCCGTTAAAGTTCCAGCCAACGTATGCAAACTTTATAGCAACGAACCGCGTTTCATGGTTGCTGAAATCAAACTTCTTCTTTTTCTTAGCTGGCTTTTCTTGTACTGGTTCTGATGAAACTGGCGTTATGCTCGTCGTAGATGGTAAAGGTGTCTCTTTGGAAGAGTTCTCCGACTCCAACTCTTTGATCCGGTCAATCAACTGCTGCTTGCTCCATGATTCATACTCCTTGGCCATTATTTGCTTTTCTGTGCTCCATATATTGCGCAAAAGCCTCTTCATCATCGTAAACAATGTAATGGGATTGTAGTAATTAATTTTCGATGCTCATCTCATTTTTCTTTCTATACAAGTATCTGAAATAAAACCACCATGGAAACTAAAAAAGGACTGTTGTCGTGGGACAACTTGAAGGGAGACTTACATCCATGGCTTCAGGATGCTGTTGTGTCTTTGGAGTTTGCCAGCATGACGCCGGTGCAGGCGTCCACTATCCCGTTATTATGTGGGTCCAAAGATGTGATTGTGGAATCAGTTACAGGATCTGGTAAGACACTTGCATTTGTCATTCCTATGCTTCAGAAACTTTCCAAGTTCCTTTATGTGGAGAAAGAGACGTTGAAGAAAGGTAGCTTCTTTGGAGTGATACTATCACCCACAAGAGAATTAGCTAACCAGATCCAACAAGTATTCGATAGACTTCTCCAATATTTACCAGAAGATCTCACCCCTATAAAAACACAGTTGTTGATTGGATCTATGGGGTCTGTAAGGGATGATATTCAGTCGTTCTTGAAAGAAGCCCCTCAGATTTTGATTGCCACGCCAGGGAGATTCCTTGACTTTCTTTCGTCTACTAATGTTAAAAGAAACAGTACAGAGATGGTTATTCTAGACGAAGCAGATAAATTACTTGATGTGTCATTCAGCAAGGATGTAATCAACATTTTAAGCAAGTTACCCAGACAGAGAAGAACGGGTTTGTTCTCTGCTACGCTTTCATCTGCGGGCAATGACATCTTCAAAACAGGTATGACAAATCCTGTCAGAATCACCGTTAAAGGATCTTCAACTTCAGCAGGTGGTACCAGTTCGTCGCCAAAATCGTTGAATTTGCATTACATGTTGATTGAACCAGAAAGAAAGATTACTTCTTTGATTAAACTCGTTAATGATTACAAGTTTAAGAAGTGTATCGTATATTTCCCCACATGTACGTCTATCAAGTACTTCTATTCCGCTTTCAAATACCTTCTTCCTCCTCAATTCAACGCCAAGTTTCATTCCTTACATGGTCAACTTTCCAGTAAGTCTAGATTACGGACTCTTACGAACTTCACGGAGGCAGAAACATTTGAACATAAGCAGGTATTAATGACGACTGATGTGGCTGCAAGAGGAATTGATATTCCAGATGTCGACTTAGTTATACAGTTGGATCCACCAACGGACCCAGATGTATTTTTGCATCGTTGTGGAAGAACAGGAAGAGCCAACAAAGTGGGTAAAGCCATCACGTTTTTGAATGGTAACCCTGAAAGTCACGAGATAGAGTTTGTTGATTTCTTAAGTGTGAAGAACGTCACAGTGACAGAACTTGACCCTATCTATAATCCCGAACATGAAAAGATCCAGGAGAATTTGAGGAAGTATGTGTTATCAGACAGAGGTATTCATGAGCTAGCTGTCAAGTCATATGTGGGATTCATTAGGTACTACACCAGACATTTAGCATCATCTATTTTTCGGATATCTCTTTTGGACTACTTGGGCACCGGGAAGATGTACGGTCTCTTGAGATTGCCCAAAATGCCAGAGTCCAAATATATACCTAACGAATTAATGCCAGAGGATGGTTGGTTAGGTGAGCCTATTGATATGGACAAATTTGCATATGCGGACGAACAGAAGGAGAAGGTTAGACTAGAGACCATGGATGCGGTAAAGAACAAGAAAATTCAAGATGCAAAGAAGAGGAAAGAGTTAATGGTCAAGAATGAAGCATGGTCCAAGAAAACAGAGAGTAAAGAGTCAAAACAAGAACGTAGGGAAAAGGCCAAACGGAAAAGAGAAGAAATAGAGAAACAATTAATGGAGGAATCTTCCAGTGACGACGATGTAGCACAAGACTGGAAAGACGTGGTTAGAGAAAATAAAAAGAAAAAGAAGTCTGGTGAAATGCAAGGGTCCTTTGATGATTTGTAGATTATATACATGTGTATTTTATAATGGCTAAATTTTATATCTTGCACTTATAGATCGGATCCCATCGAAGACCAACATATTGTCCAAAGGAATATACTGCAGGGTTGTCAACTTCAACACCTCTTGTGAAGCAATACCACCTATCAAACTGGATACGTTATGGTAGTTGCGGACATTGTGGCATAAAATCTCCTGGAACACATTAACCACAGATTGAGGTAGCTGTTTTTGTGCTCCAAACATCGTTGCAAAAAGATCCACAAACAGATCAAAATCGGCTGACGTTGGCTTTCTGTGGTGCAAACTACTGAATTCATTGAACACTAGGAGACCATAGTAAATGGCAAGGGTGTTGACATTGTCAGTGTCGTATTCACCCTTGATGCCATTTATGACCCCAGATAAAAGATCTTTATTGCTGATTCTGTCGCTACCTTCAGTAACGTGCAAATTCTGTATGTTTTTGCAGAAAGAGTGGATCAACTCCACCTCAACAGCTGTAGCCAGTCTGTTCAAATAAGTCTGTAGAATTCGTTCAACTTCATCTATCATTCTGTTTCTGTCTTCAGTGGCTTTATCTTTATAGATGTTCTGCAATGCAATATAGTTCTTCGTGTCTGAGGCCATATCTGGCAACGATCCTGAAAGGGGTATAGTCCCGTAAATGCTGACAAACAGTTTCAAAGCCCGGATTAAGATCCAGAAGAATGGTGTGGATTCATTGATGTTAGTATCTTTAATCTGAGGCTTTCCAAATAGATCGAGCAAGTATGGAGGTACTTCAGTTTTACGGTAGGCTCTGTGGATAGTGTCGATTGCCTCAATGAAATTTGTTTCGAAGTTGATATCTCTAGACATCGATTGCACGAGTGCCTTAAACTCACGCTTTTGTGATAAATTGAGTGGGGCCTGCCCATTGTTTTCGGATTTCCATTCACTTAAAGCCTTGATAAATATGACCACTGCCGGAACATGGGCATGGTCTGTGTCATCCAACAGTCCCAAGTCAAAGCTGTCAGCGTATTCTTGAAGTTGAGGCCACGGATGGTCTATGCGTAAATCGTACAACTTGTTTGTGTGAGTTTCCACCACCGTCACCTCATTAAGCATCAAATGGACCACTCCATAGTACCCCACCGTGTTCACCAATAGAAGTGGCACTCCCCGAGAGTACAAGTCCCTAGACAACCATTTGAAGGTATTTGAGTCGACTCCATCACTTATGATAACCAAATCAAATTGGCTCCACAAATCTGAGGCGCCTTCGAGGGACTGTATTTCGTCGGCTACAAAATGGCCCTTGCTGTCTTGATTCAACTCCATCAAGTACTCACACATTGCAGCACCACGCAATTGACCTTTGGTTTGTTTAGTAAGAAAAAAATCGCCCGATATATCAGCATCTGTCACAGTTTGTGAATCGATAATGGTAAATTGGCCCACGCCAGGAAGGATTAAATTCTTTAAAATCTCTGACCCTGTGCTGGTGGCATTTATCAAGCATATATGACTGTGCTCTAAATTTGTCTGCCCCGTAGAAGCCCACAATCGAAGTTGTCTATCGTACTTGTTCAACTTTTCAAGTGACATCTGATAAGTGTGGAAAGAAAAAAAACCATACACACAAATTTGTTTCAGATCGCAGCTATAAAGAATAGTGTCTCAGAACGAAAAAAAAGATTACCGAATACTATTATTGACGTCAAACATGAGGTTCCCAAGTTTGCAATTCGTCAGACATTTCACCAGAGTTTCCAAAAGCGTGGTGTTTGACATTGACGGGGTGTTAATCAAAGGTCACAAAGAGATTCCACAAGCCAGACCAGCCCTTCAACTATTAGATAAGCATAAAATCCCATTCGTTTTGTTGACTAACGGAGGTGGTGTTAAAGAAAAAGATCGGGTAGACTATTTGAGTGATTTGATCGGGTACAAGTTCGGGGTCGAGCAGATAGTGCAAAGTCATACGCCCATGAGGGAATTGACCAGTCAGTTCAAAAAAGTGTTGGTTGTTGGTGGTAAAGGGAACAACTCCCGAGAATGCGCTTATGATTATGGGTTTGAGAAGGTATTGATGCCTATTGATTTGGTTAAACAGGACCAAAACATTGCTCCATTCCATAAATTCACCGAAGAGGACTTTGCTAGGTATAGCGAGCCATTGACAGATTCCAAAATTGACGCTATTATGGTATTTAATGACCCTCGTGATATGTCCACTGATTTACAGATCATAGTGGATTATTTGAACAGTGTTGATGGAGTATACGGTACCAAAAGAAACATTACCAGTGCAGAGCCTTCAGTTCCTATTTTTTTCTCTAATAACGACTTTTACTGGGCTAACGAATTCAATTTACCAAGGTTTGGCCAAGGTGTATTCCGCATAACTGTGGAGTCTATATACAAGGAGATAAATGGCCATGCTTTGAACAGGACAATCTATGGGAAACCATTCAAGATCCAGTATGACTACTGTTCTCGTCTTTTGAAAAGCGACAAGGTGTACATGGTTGGAGATAATCCTTTAAGTGATATCGAAGGTGCTAATAATTATGGATGGGAGTCGTGTTTGGTCAAGACCGGGGTATACAAACCCGGCACCAATCAGGATACCAAAAAACCTACCATGGGTATCTTTGAAACGGTTTACGAAGCAGTGTCGACGATATGCCTGCATTAAGGTCAACGATTTTGGCAGCAACAAATGGAATTCCTGTTTACTCTCCCTTGGTAGGTTTCAGATTATTTCAGCAGCTTTGCATGGCCTCTGTTATTCGTGGAATGTTAGATGCCCGACGGCATGCATGGATTTGCAATTATGCAACCAGGAGGCATACGGAAATTACCATAACTGGTAATTGCAAAAATAACCTTTAAGCGCCTCCAAGTGCCTCAAGATGGCCCTCCATTCTATTATCGAACGACAGCAAAGATTAGGGATAGTTTATGGCGAGCAACGGACGCAGGTTAAGGGAGGAACGGATATAAGATTTGAACCCATACTGCATCTTCCAAAACTTTAAACTTTATTTGGTTTTTTTGGTGCCGAAAATCCGTAGTTGGGCCATTTACGTATAAAATAAATCTTACCGAGATACTTGCAGATTCGGTAGATGGTTGGTTGCTTATTCAGTTGATTCAAGAGAGAGACGTTTACGGCTTGATGTTATACGACATAGGTAATGAGATTGGGTTTGCTCTATCGAAAAACAAGCATTGGTCCCGTTGCCGAACATCCTTTAGTCTTTACAAACTGATGTAAGCAAGGCTGCTGTTTTGACTCTGTTGCCATTTGAAGGGTTTTTTTTTCAATAAAAAAAACTCTTTTTCTGTTTAGCCAATTGTACATATCCCTTTCCAAATTTAGGGTCTCGGTTGTTGGTTTTTGCTGGAAGAGGAGGGGTTTTATTTTTGCTAGCATTCCCAAAAGACGAAAATAAGTTCGTCTGCAGTGGAATAAAGTTCTGGAACGCCGTTTGTATGCATATCTTTACATTTGGGTCGCTAAAGCCTTTTTTGTGTAAGGTTTGGCTGGTGTAGACGGTGCCGTGTCTGAAGATCTTCAAATCTTGATTTTTCAAGATTCAACCGACCCTTAAAAAGATCTCTTGATGGGTTAATGAGATTTAAGCATTAATTAATGGTCAGTTGGTATTACCTCTCAAGAGACCGTTGGGTGTGTGAGAGTAGTATTCGAGGTATTTGAAGACATTTGTTCTAAAAATTGGAGAGTTTAAGGTTTGTAGCTTCGCCTGGTTGTGAAAAAATAAATAGCATTAAAATAGATTATGTAGAATTAAATGTTTTTTTGATTTTTGAAAAAAAGTACCCAAAAGTAAGCCCCGTCCCAAAACCTAATAAGTAAAGCATTGAAGCTAATATTATATCATTTTGGTATGAAGCAAGCTCTTTTTGATACTAATTCTTCTACCATTTTTACCCTTGCAAACTTTATTGCTTAAAACCTCTTGGGCAGCAATAACAGCACCTTTCCTCTTCACAAGCTTAGCGTGGTATAATCCACAAGCGTTACACAAAGTTCTGACACCATTTGGACCTCTTCTCCACTCGGGCGTTTCAGTAGTACCACATCTGTGACATTTATTGATGGGTTTGTTGGTAACTTCTGGAACCAAGTACTGCTGTTGAGGAGAAGGAGATTGTCCGTAATAAACAGGGTAGTATGGGATGTAGTAGCTGTAACCTTGAGGTTGCATCTGAGGCACCTGGGGCACCTGTGGCTGTGCTTGATGTGGTGTCACTTGAGGCATCTTTTGCTGTGGTAATAAAGGTGGGGAAGGGTGCACGCTGTGACTAGACATGGGAGGAGAAACCGCCTGAACATTAGGTTGATTCACAGGGTGGTAGTTATAGTTGCTGGCACCATAACCGTAGTTTCCAGGAGGAGCGGCAGGAGCAGGCGTAGCACTGTACTGTGACAACTGAGTTAATGAAGGTAATTTAACAGCTGGAGTGTATGAAGGACTGGAAAAATTGGTTAAATCAGGTAACTTGACGTCGTGAGACTTGGTCAATTCACTGATTGAAGGCAACTTGATTTTGGAATCCATTATGTGTGGTTCTGAATATGGCTGTTAAAAAACAAAAAGCAGAAGAAAAATGTTCGGATGAAATAGAAGATCGTATTAGATAGCGCTTTGATCTGATGCACTTATCTTTTTTTTTTGTGTGTGTATGAATGAATATGAGTGCTATTGGTAACTGATAGTTATGAAAGAATTGGGAATCAGGGAGATCACAAGTTATATTTATACTTCGAGGAAAATAAATGAAGGGTTAAAAAAAAAGGTAAAAAAGGTAATCGAACTTTAAAATAAGGTAAAATAAAATAAAAAAATAAAAAAAAAAAAGTGTGTTCCATGCATCAGACAGAAATTAGAAAAATAATTGTTGACCATTTTGCGCTCATCCCGAAACAGCTGCGGGTCAGGGATACTGTGTAAGAACGAAATCCGAGACAAATTTTCACCTGAACTTTATAAAAATTCTCGCAGAACTTGAACGATTCCCGATGCTTACTAAAGGGTCCTATGTTCGTTCTTTGCTGTTGGTTTACCGAGTGGTCCTTGGTCTCGGATTTTTTTTATTTTTTCCTGTGTTTCAGACCGCAGAAGTTCACATGATGGTGTTTCAATACTGAAAAAACTGTCACTTATTACGGTTTTCAGTGTATTCCTTATAGTAGAGTGACCAGATATTCTTGGTCCATGGGTATTGCCAAAACTACGGAAGCATCATACTGATCTTAACAAATAAACTTTAAAGCAAATTTCATGTTTTCTGGTAAATTTAGCTTTGACCCCATCTTAAAATAGCACCAAAGTCTAGTATGCTGTCAATCCACACCAGCAGAAAAGCGAAACTTTAACTTTTAATTAAATTATCATAAACTGTTGCAATATAATCCAGAGGGTCTCTTAAAACGGTTTTTGAAACCTTAAATTTGTTGTATTCTCTATATTTTACAATTCGGTCACCGATATCGAACTAGAACTTTTGAATGCTATAAAAAGTCATTGCTCCTTAAAACAGATCTAATTCTACTATAAAACAACTAGTACCTTGTTTTTTAGGTTACTAGTGCCCGATTCTGAATCGAGGTACTGGTTCGACCACTTCGAACCTAGACTTTTCTTTTTAATATTCGCCTCCTCTATTTAAGCCGTATGTACGAGAATTTGTCTGGTTTCAGCCTCTTACTTTTGGTGTAGGCCAAAGCGAGGTTAGGCGAAAGCGAGCCCAAACACTTTTTTTTTTCAATTTTAGGGAACGATGCGCTTCTGGAATTTCAACCATGTATTCGAAACGGAGGAGTTTATGCAGAAGAAAACTCCTGTGAAATGAGAAAACTAAAAGAATAAAAAAAAAAAAAAATAAAATTATTTGAGTTTAGAAATCACAGATTGGTTCAATGTTGGCTAGATAACAATAATAGGCTTTTGCGAGGAGTTTAAAGCTAAACGCTGAACCACAGAAAAGTATATTACATTGAATCATCTATAATTAGTATCGAGATGTGATGACTTTCTCTTTACGCTCTCAGTATCAGCTTTTTATTTGTTCACGATCTTTTCTTTTTATGGAAACGGTGCAGAAATACCAGAGAGAGGGGTAGGGTTGGCGTCTAATACGGTTCCCATCACCTAAAAATATGCAGCTTAGTAACTCAGTTAAACATGGACCGCAGATGCACTTAAAAAGAAAAAATAAGTTGCGTTCCATGAAGATCTTTGTGAAGGAATGCATGCCAGTGGTGACCGAATAAAGTAATGAAATTGTATGATCCATTGAAAACGGAAATCGTAATCTGTTATCAAAGTGTTTACCCGTAAAAGATCATCTAAGAAAATCAAGTGTCGTACGAACCGAAGGGGACAATTGCTTGGAATTTGCGCCCGAGGTTATTGCCGTATTTGTTTCAAAAGTTTTCTATTACTCACTATATACCTTAATATGTACCACTACTTAAAATTGTGACTAACTAGGATCGTTACGATCCGTAGGGTCGGTGAAATTAAACTTTAAAGTTTCGCTGACGACGGATTTTAGCAATTTACCTGTATCGATTATTGTTAAAAGGGATCCAACTTCTCTTGCCTCACATAACCGACCCTCACTGTTAATACCCGTCTGATCTTATCCGAGCATCTTTTTTCGGATACTGGTCGCTTTTGCGCAATACTGCTGTATGTGGCTGCGAATTTGGGGAATGCGTTCGACGGCTTTACCAAACAGTCTTGCGCCACACTTAACCTTATCACATCTGCTAGATGGCGTTCGTTCAGTCGTCATAGGGTTTATGCCAAAAGTGGATACAAAAAAAGACAAAAAAGAAAAAGAAAAAGAGAAAGGTATGGTGAGAGCACTGGTGGCTAGAACTAACAAGTAACACTGAACAGAAAGAGAAGTTGGAGTTTTATTAGAAGTCAGAATTTCAAATGTTAAACCGTGGATTAGTTTCAAATCCCGCTATATGCTCAATACCCGTCTGTAGTTTGTCCGTGTAGGCAGCCTCTTCAACCGATCTTTGTTAAATACCTCAAATCTGTGGGAGGATGCACTTTTAACTTTTAAGTCTATTGTTCCGTCATGAGTGCAATAGGAAGCGCAATTTATTTTTCATTAAAAAACAAACAATACATGTGGGGCATTCCTTATCAGCAGTAAGGGTCACGGCGTCGAAAACATTGACTCTACTTGAAAGTTAACACATTTACCACACATAACCGGTTGCTATACGGTGGCTGGGTTTTTTGTGCGGTATGTGACGAATGCCTTAATTTCATCTTAAATGCTTGAAAAATAATATTGAGAAAATAATTAAAAAAAAAGGAAGTGTAATTTTAGTCATTTTTTTGACACAATCTGGACTCGGAAAAATTCTTGGATACAAAAGTTTTACGTGAGTTATTGGTTCGTTCTTTTGACTTTTGTCTTCCGAATTTAGCTAATGATATCTGTCCACTTTTAAGGTTTCTTGTGGTGAGATTATCGTGATTGCTAAAATCTGACTGGCAACTCAAAACAAAACTCTTCAAGATCCATGTCTTTGGTCTTGGTTTAAGGGTTTAATTGCGATCTTCCGTATAATTTGCCCAGCAAAAAAAATATACCCCAGTATATGTAAGGAGTGTATATCACTCACTGCCGACGGGACATGACTCGCTTTCCTGAGGGACCTAATACTCTATTGTTCGTCGTAAATTTCGGATCCTGACTATCCCTTTGTCTCTTGTGACACCAATGGAGTCCAACGCATGTGAGTTTATACCCCCACGTTTTTCATTTTACCCTTGGATATACACTTTACGTTTTTATTCACGACGGCTATACAGGACCAGTTGCTAACCTTAATGTTAGCTTTTTTACACACGTTTCAAGTGCTGGATGGAAAATTAACCTCTAGATTTAACAAGATTGGACTGCCTTAGATATTATTGATAAACTATTGTTCTTTTTTTTTAGGTTTCTTATTGTTACCGGATATGGCTAGTCAAATCATCACCGGTTTGTTTAGTCGGTCTTGTTCAAGTCTTTTAACCTAATATCATCGGTGTGTTGAGGCAATGAAGTGTATCCCTTTTTCTTCTTTGAGAACGGGATTCTTCTGTGATTGTGGTTCTTTCCGGCAGCTTTTCTTTGTTTCAAGTGGGACAAGTCCACTTTGTTGAACTTGACAAACAAGAACATTCCAAAGAAGAGGAACACCACAAACGTAGGGATCCCAAGAATAACAAAGTATTTTTCATAGTCCAATCCTTCGTCCACTTCGATCTGCAAATGCGGAGACTTGTGTATCTGGTCTAACACCTTTATATCTTCATTGTGTTGCTTATGGACGTTATTGGGTCTTTTGAAATCTAAGATCAATGAATTTTGCAACAAATCAAACTCGTCGTCTGGCACATTGTCTGGTTGGATAGACAAGAGGACTTTCCTTTCTAATTGACTGGGACTGGTAAAGAACTCTTCCAAGACCTTAATGGGGTACCAGCCATCATCATTTTTCAACCAATCGGTGACGTAAAACGATGCGCTTTTGATCCTACCTCCATTGTCCATTATTGCACTTCTTTTCTTTAATCCGTAGTCCTTGGAACTTGGCTTCACTCCGGATAAGTGAAATCTGACTTTTTCGGCATCAAAATGTCTAGAATACCAAGTTATAAAGTACTCCTTGTCAAAATACATGACAGAGTTATCATGAGGAGAGCAGAACGGTTCAGAGCTGGTTTGCTTATTGATCCCCTTTTTGAAATAATAATCTGGCGTACATCTGATTAAAGGGTTCAACTCATGATACGTTTGATCTTCTTCGATCCATTCCGCGTGCTCATAGACCTCATCGTCTGCCATATTGTGGGCTTTCAACTCTTCTTTGGTATACACAATGGTGGTTGGAGTGGAAAACCATGTGCCATAAGTTGGGGATGCATTCTTGATATGTCCATCCTTTAATTTAGGAACGATAGTTTTAGCAGTACCTCTCTTGCCTATGGAGATCCAGGGTTCCAACCCGTTGGTGGTCTTAGGAGGTTGTGCACTTATAGTTACACCTGCCACCACTGTAGGGGTGACGATTTCTTTAACACTTCCATAAATGGTACGAAGCCATTTTTTTGGTCCTTCGCTTGTACTAGAGCCAATTTTACCAAGGTATGCCTCCTCTGCTGCCTTGAGCTTGGCCTTTTGCTTTTCAACATATGCTTCGTGTACCCTTTTTTCAAGGTGTGGATGGCCCGGTTCGTTTTGCTGTTGAACAAAATCAAATTCTGGATCAAATTCCGCTATTTCAGTAGCTACAGCTGGTGGTGCTGTGATGAGAACATCTTGTGGAGGGATGTTTGATGCTGCCACCACGCTTCCGGCTAGAAAGACGCCTACTATTTGTCCGATCTTCATCGCTTCGAATCACAAATAAAGAGTAAGATTGAATTGAAAAATTTCGCGTCGATTGAATACTTTTTGATTCACGGATTAACTCATTATGGAAGTCGAGCAAAAAGGAAACCGATAGAAAGAGTGAGTACAATTTGAAGAAAAGACCTGTATATGTAAGATATGTGTTTTATTTTATTGTTCTTAGTTCAGCAACAAATCAACACCATTCTTCTATTTTCGTCGCATGGTATGGCCGTACTGAAAACGGTGAAGTATACTATCTGAAACATTATGCGTTCCAATCGGAATACGCAGCATTTCATTCACAGCATATATGTACATGTTCGTAGTATTTGCTTTAGAAGCCAACAAGATCCTTGTTGCAGTCTTACGAGGTGGGCGTAGGCGTGGGCGCCACGAGTGAGTAAATATTTTGCAACCGGTACTGCGCTTCGTTAAAAAGATTGGGCACTTGTTTACCGGAGGGAGAAACAATGACAGTATCTTGGGTTTGTGCTTCAAGAAGCTTGGAACTTCTGGTAAACCATTGATGTAAAGCTGTATGGGATGAGACGACATTCGCTAAATTTTTGTCTGGTAAGTCTTTGTGTGTCAAGCTCAGTATGTACGCAAGAAGTAGAAGCTCCGAGCTGGTAAATCGTCCATATTTAAACACAGGGTGACCCTCTGACTGTTCCTGTTCCTTTGTTTCCCCCATAAGCGTTTCATATTTGGTAAGGAACTCATCCACAAGGGTCATGGCCCTTAAAGTGTTCTTACTCTCTCTGAGCGACATCCTTTCCTTATTCTTCAACATCAACAGCTTCTCGTGTAACTTCAGAATAGGTTTTGTTTCCAATTCTCCTATTTCGTCAACGTCTTCGGTATCGGTGCCAAAAGACAAAAACCTGCGGTGGTTTTCACCGATTCCTATTAGTTTGACTTGTTCCTTCGCTATATTGTAGTACTTCAATGGCTGATTATACATCATGGGGAATGGGAGGTAGTGTTTGAACAACTTCCTGACATAATTCTCATAATTGTTAGAGTTGACGTACAAATTGTACTGTACTAGGTACCGAAGCTCGCTGTCGATCATATGCACCAAGCTCTTATTAACAAGTTTTTGGGTACCAGAAAGTTCCTCCTCTTTACAAAAATCAGTCTCCAAGTCCCAGTGAGCTTCCACATACTGTACAATGTCATCGTATCCCTCTATCGTCTCTTCCTCGTCTGTGATGAGCACTGGTAGTTTCCCTCTCTTGCTCAAATTGGTATTGCTGGACGATACAACTTTGATATCGTCTCCTTTCACAAGTGAAACTAGCCAGTACAGTGCAAGGCACTCCGGTGAGATGATCAGCACTTCGCTGTTGGTGCCCCAAACGTGTAGTTCACAACCCATTTATACACTTTCAAATAACACTGTGCTTAAGAGTGGAAAAAAAGTGCGATACTTAAAACAAGATAGTGAAAGAAAAAATTGGCTCAACATCTACTTTTTGAAACTACATACCATGGAGAAAAAGAAGAGGTTGGCATTGGATGTCATAGGACAACTTGAAGATGATTTGGAAACCGATCCTTTAGACTATGCTAAGTGGAATAAGTTGATCAAGCAAGTTCTTGTCAAAGACAAGGAAGACCAAATTCGGTCTACTTTCAACAAGTATTTGGCGATATTCAAACTTGATGGCAAGCAATGGTGTAATTTCATCAATTTCGAAATGGGCCGTCAAGAGTTCAAGAACGTGCAGGATATATTCGCAAGATGTATCACGCAGGTAGATGACGTGGAGCTATTCAGATTGTATGCGGCGTACGTCAGAAGAGTGAACGATGTCATCACTGGAGGTGAAAAAGCTAGAGGAGTGGTTATACAAGCGTTTGAATTTGCTGTCAATAGAGTGGGAATTGACTTGAAGAGTGGCCCTTTGTGGAACGACTATCTTGATTTCTTGAAATCTTGGACGCCTTCGGCTTCTTGGGAACAACAACAAAAGAACGATTTGATTCGTAAGGTGTACAAGAAGTTATTGGTAATCCCTACTGAGAATATAGAAACTTTATGGACCACATACACTCGTTGGGAGAATGACGTGAATGCATCTACGGCCAGTCGATTCATTGCCGATAAATCTGCGGAATTCATGGAGGCCAGATCGTGGAACGTTGAGTGGAATAATCTCATGAGGAACCAACTTAAACGAGAAGTGGTTCCTTTCGACATAACCAACGATTCTGTGAAAATCCAGTTGGGTTTGTGGAACAAGTGGATTGAATTTGAAAAGAAGAACAGGTTGGAGCTAAAAGATGAGGCATTGGTGCAAAAAAGAGTGGAATACGTCCACAAGCAGTCAATTATTTCATTACCTTTTGTCCCAGAATTGTGGTACAATTACACAACTTTCCTCAAACAGAAAGAATCAAACTCAGTTGACTTGTTAGTTCAGTCATTGGTATTGAACCCAAGAAGTTACCTTTTGACATTTGAGTTGTCTGAAGTGTACGAAAAGGAGAATAACGTTTCTAAAGCCATTACAGTTCTTCAAAACTTGATAAATCATATTACTGCAGACCATCAATCGATCACAGCCAGTATAGATAGTATTAATGACAAGTCAAAGACCACTGTAGATGCTTCTAACGGCGCTGCCAATAATAAAACTAATAATGACAATAATGAAGATGATAATGATGAAGACGACGACGATGTTCAACAACCACAAAAACCAAGGTTCCAAATGTCGCAAGATGACATTAAGAGACTAAAAGTTTTGACTACAAAACAGAAAGAACTCGCTGAAACCGTCACCATTTTGTATACAAAGCTTATGATGACTAACAAAAGAGCTAGTGGTATCAAAGAATCAAGACAGATATTCAAACAAGCAAAAAAGTTTCCCCAAATTGGCCACCAATTGTATGTCGAGAATGCATTAATGGAATACTATTCTGATAACAAGAACGTTGCCAGGAAAGTGTTTGAATTGGGAATGAAGACATATGGACACGATGGTGCTTATTTGGTATCCTACCTTGATTTTTTGATTATGGTCAACGAAATAGACAATATCAAGGTGATGTTTGAAACAGGAATCAACAATTTGACTTCCAAGATGGATGAAGATCAGCTAGTTGTGGAGAACTTAGATGCTTCTGATTGGGAAAAGGAATTACTGAAGGACAGAATAGCTGAAAATAAAGGATATATGAAAAAACTTTTCCACCGGTACAGCAAATTTGCTACTGAATTTTTGGACTTGGGTATAGTGGCCAGTCTTGAGTCTAGATATAAGCAATTGTGCCCAGAAGAAGACCCAATTGAATTTTTGAGCTCTCGGTACTGTTACGAAGATATTGATTTAGTCAGAAACGATTTAGGCAAGCGAGTAAGATCACCAGCTCCTTCCAGACAGAAGCAAGCTGATCTAGATGTCTCCACAAATGATCCTGAACCAAAGAGACAAAAAAGTTCTTTACCTTCTAAGCCTGCTATTAGAGCTAATGAGACGCCTGATCCTACAGCTCTGGCCATAAGTATGGAAGCTATCAAACAGCAACAATCACAAGGGTTCATTGGAAACTCCATTTACAGTCTTCTTCGGATTTTACCTAATGCTTCATATTTCGGAGGGCCTCAAGATAGGGTGTTCGACAGCAAGAAACTTGTAGAATTATTTAAGTCTGTTGATTTACCAACTGTCTGACAATAAAATGTTTATTATATATTACAAATAGAATTTTTTCAAAGGTATTAAAATCGTAATGTGGAGATGCTGCTTAGAAATGGAATTCTTCGTCATCATCGTCTACCCTTTGGTGTTGGGCTTTCTCTCTTCTGAACTCTTCCTCGTATTCTGGAAGTCTGAAATTTTTAGAGCTCAATTCACTTAAATCACTGGTGTGGATATCATCAAGCTCTTCGTCCGTGAACTCGTCTTCACTTTGTTCAATGGACTGCTCGGCCGTAATAATAGCTCTCACTTTAGCAGGTAATCTGTCGGGTCTGTAGAATCTTAAATCGACCCTTCCTACTGCATAAAGAAGCATCAAAAAACCTTCAGCTGCCCCCCATATTATGTACATAGCAATAGGATTGCAAATGGCCGAACTGTCTTTCTGGTATCTGAATTGGAAAATAGGAATGGCCCTGCAAACTGCCCCCACAAACAAGATAACAGTGGATATAGACACAAGTAAAAGGGAGAAATTGTGAGTAATATCACCTCTTTTGTTAGTTAACCCTTCCACCATATTGTAATGATGATGTGTTGCTGCTATAACTCTCACCGCGTGTCTGTGGTTGTGGTTTCTCTTCATAAAAGTCTCTTCTGCCTCAGCTTTGGCACCTTTCTTGACGAAATAGAATGGATGGAATGATTCAATCCACCAAGGTTGGTAAGTGTATAAATTCTCATCTTTCCTTGTAGGTTTGAAGAAATAGGAAAGACCAATTAAAGACCATGCTGTCAAAGTATACAAAATAACCAAGATTGCTGAAGTCTGTTGAACTTTGACATATTTTTCATAATTGGCTCTAGACAACAAATGAATATATGGAACGAAAGCTGCCATAATTGTCATAGCCACGATTCCCAACACAAAAGCATAGAAACTCAACATAATAGTCCAGAATAAGGTTCTGGAACCACCCACAGGATGTCTCCAAGTGAAAAGCCGTTGGGCCAAAATCAAATTAAGGGAAATCAATATAATTGAAGGAATAATTAACAACACTTCACTTGTCAACCCCATAGATGTTACACTCAAATCACGTTCCCATATTATTCTCAAAACAAACCCAACAATCTTACAAGCACAGTAGAAGATATATCCAATTGAAAGCCAGAAATAATGGCCCCTGCTGATGTTAATTATGAAGATGAGCAGGTGAAGCACGAATAAGAATGAGAACACCCCCACAAAAATGGCACTAGGTACCACATCTTTTTTAACAGGGTAATCCCCGAAAAGGTTGATTTGATATCTGTGTTGGTAGTCAATAAACACTTGTGGAATTGGACCTAGTAAGTTGTGAGCTTGTCTTGCCAAAGTTTGTTGTCCTGTTCCTAAAGCGGGATAATTTTGTTGATACCGGAGCAATTGCATGATCCCATCAATGGCCCCATAGGTTTCTGATGGGTATCCAGGTACTGGATTTTCCGACATTATGTTTCACAATATCAAGTTAATCTGATTTTCACAGGACTTTGGTACCTTTGATGTCTTTGAATAAAAAAAAGATTAATCTAGCGGGGGGACAAATAGTATTTAAACCATCTCGATGCAAGTTATTTGTTTTCCTAAAAGGGTAATTATTTTTTATAGTAAACTTTTTTTCCCTTGACGTTCTTGTTAGGACAAATCAGCACACGACCGGTTTAGGAATTTGTTAAAAAGTTTGTGGAGCCGTAGTTGGCTAAATTTGGCAATTATAAGGGGAATGTGGGTTAACATTAACGATGTTCCGACCCGAAACCTGAGTAAGTTGTCATTACATAGAAACGGAAGGGGTGAGTGGCTGTCACAAGATTCAACGTAAATGGAAACAATAAGCTTATGCTTTACGGCTTCAAGCGGCAAAACTTAGGCTCAGTTACGATAAACGATACGTATCGCTCTTCATCTTCGATAATGGCTGTTGTAAATTATTGGATTGTGCTTCCAGTTTTTCAATATTTGAGCCTTTGCTGAAAAGTATGTATTAGGGTAGGGTGCAGAATGTGGTAAAAAAATAGGACCTTTTGCGTTAACTTGTTTTGAATGTTCTGGGACTTTAGTACTGTTCTCTTACTGTTATTGGGGGCAGCTTTCTTTTTTGTTCTACATACTTGCATTGGTTCAAACAAATAATTCAATACAGATTGCAAAATTCACAACAAAAAAGGTAAACAACTAAAAAGTAAATTTTTTTTTTTCAATAGTCGAATACTACGATCTTGAACATCCCAAGTCTTGCACTGCTTTCAACCGGATAATTGAATTCACTCTCCCATCTTTTAATAAAAACAAAAAAAGGGCCGAGGACCCTTATTTTAATGTCATCGCCAAAAACAATATGACAGATTTAGACCTGTCAATGTCAAAAACAGTGCATGTTCCAAAAACAAGTAGAAAGTTATCTCTAACCTATGAGATTACAAATCTTGCCCAGTTAAATTGGTCGTCAAGCGGCTCCAAGGGGCACAATCCTATTTTTGCAATCAAACCACCAAGGTTGATAGCCGCAGTCTTAGAAATCAAAAGAAATAAAATTAATGATAAATCAGTAAAAGTTGTGACTTTGAATTTCAACGCAAACACAAATGATTGAAATAGCAGGACTTTCACAGGGGTGGATATTATGCTTTCTATCATCATGCTTGTGCCTTTTAGGTTGTCTAATCATCTTTGTTGATGATTTATATCGGTTATTACTACCCCGAAGAATCACAGATAAGTACCCGTTCCAGTTAAAAGAAAATTACAGATTCTTGGTTGCCAGCTTGGGTTTCAGTTCTGGGAGCTTACTTTTCACTTCATTATACAGATTACTACCACATGCATTTGATTATTTGGAGCAAAGTATGACTGGAGAGAGAAAAGTGAATGCCCATTTGATAGGCGGTTATTTGGGAGGTATCGTGGTCAGTATGGGATTAGATCGGTTTTTGCATTTGATCACTAGCGAGTCAGTGGTCCACTGCAATCACGAAGAAGGTCACAGTCATCCTCATGACTATGATGATGACCACGATGACCACTACGGCCATTCCCACCATTATGATGGTGAATTGTCAGATGATAACGAAGAGGAAGAGCAGCACCATTCTCATCATAGGCACGACCATGTCAACTCCACGTCACACTCACATTCCCATGCTAATAATTCACACAGTCAGTACGACCTAGAGGTACAGGCTGCTGTGACAGAAGAAACTCCTTTGGTACCAAACCAGCCCAAAAAGAAGTTTTCCTTCATCCATGCTTTTGTGAAGAAAGAACCCATCGGTGAATGCAAGGGCTACACTTCAGCAGAGGCATGCATTAATGATATCAAATCCTTACATTACTGTGAACTTCCTACATTGACCAAAAGTAACGGTAGTTTACATGAAATCCACAGCAATTATTCTAATAATATATCCAGCTACCAACCTGATGTTAACAACGGCAAGTCTAACCATTCCATCAATTCCCGCAAAACATTTGAGTCTGACCATCACCATCACATTACCACGCCGATGTCGAGATTGTTAATGATCGGTATACAAACGACACTTGCTATAACATTACATAAGTTGCCAGAGGGCTTCATCACATATGTGACATCACAAGCCAATTCAAGCTTGGGAGTAGAGATCTTTCTTAGTTTACTAGTGCACAATTTCATTGAAGGATTCTCGATGTGTTTGCCATTGTTTTACTCGTTCAATACCGGCAAGACTTCAAAGTATGTGGCTAAGTTCAAGGCTTTGATTATCAGTGGTGGTCTTGGTGCAATTTCACAACCATTAGGTGCATTAATAGGGTTCGTGTTCTTGAAGACTACGCCAAGTGGGTCCAGTGATTTAGAGGGTACTTTAGACTACATTTTTGGTATCAGTATGGCAGTTACCAGTGGGTTTTTAACAGCTATTGGGTTAACGATGTTTGGGTCAGCAGTGTCTTTCAATAATAGATCGGTCAATGAGGTGGTTCTTTGGTCGATGCTTGGTATAGCGGTGATAAGTTGTTCTTTGCTTTTGACTTCCGGCAATGCAGAGTAATAGCATGTCTTCTGGAGAGGGCCTATCATTGTACGGTAAGTTGAAGATACAGCGAAAGGTTGCCATATCTGGAGCTGTTCATTTAGCATATATTCCTATTAAATGCAAATTCAAAATAGTAACGTACACGACCGAATCTCATCAAAAGGAAAAAGTAACTCACTTACTAGTTTGGGCTCAGTGAAACAAAGGGTTGAGTAAAAGTAGTGCATTTACCGTTATCACCAAGTTTCGCACTTTCCTTGA
Source organism: Yamadazyma mexicana (assembly GCA_030569415.1). Classification (NCBI taxonomy): domain Eukaryota; kingdom Fungi; phylum Ascomycota; class Pichiomycetes; order Serinales; family Debaryomycetaceae; genus Yamadazyma; species Yamadazyma mexicana. The sequence goes on from JAJMLA010000010.1 coordinate 351,052, forward strand.
AACTGTTCATCAATTTAATTTGTGAATCATTCATAGCTTATCTTTTAATTATACGCTTTTATTCATACCCCATAATGATGGCACATGAACGACCTAGCCCGGTACACGGGTTTAAGGTAGGAACGCTACCAAATGGAGATAAAGTGGATTTCGGTAATAGCAATAAATCTGCTGCTAAACGTAAGCCTAACAAGAAAGATAAAAAGAGGATACAATCTCCATCGTTGCCAGATGGAACCAAACCGGTGTTTGAATCCAACGATAGCGATAAGAGAAAAGAGGAAAAGCCAAAGAAGAAGAGTAGCAACAACAGCAATAACAAGAAAGATGACGCTTATGCGGGTACAACTTTCCATTCGTCTCCGGAGGCAATGAGGTTACCTAAACCAACATTCAAATCGTCACCCAAACTACAGAATCCTGTGACTACGTATCCATCACCATACTACCCACCACCACCCGCACAGATGCAAGCACAACAACCTCATCAACAGCCTCAAACTACAACTCACCAACAACAATCTGTTCCACAGGCACCAGGCCAAGGCCCCGTTCCTATGTACATGCCCCATATGCCTATGCCAGTTGGCATGCCTATGATGATGCCTCCACCACAACCTCCACACCAACAACAAGCACACCCTCAAGCACACCCATACTACCAGGCCCCACAGCCATACCAGTACCATCACTTACCACCACCACATCTCCAACAACCACCACCACACCATCCGGTGTATGCAGGACTGGCTCCTGTTTCTACCGGTCAGAAAATCTCTTTCAACGAATTATTAGGATCAGGTAAATAGACTGTATAACGTTTTACGAATGCTAGATTTTCTGAAAAAAGAATGCCATCTCATCGCTCTTAAATGCCATTTCTCCGCTTGTGTCCTTTTGTTACCGTACAGGTTATTGAAAAAAACCACAATTACGGAATTAAATGCGAACGGGTCAGACAAAAAAAAACAATACCCTTAGTAATATATAAGCGAACTCACATCCTTTTTCTGTCAAAAATTTTCCCCTGTTCTCATCGAAGTTCTACCTGTCAATTTATTTTGTCTTTGCTACAAGTACTTTTCATTCATATAGTTGAAAGAACTTAATCCCTGTATCGGCGCAGACAAGTGGTATATTTTCACAGGAAGAATTTTTTCGCTCGGATCTGTCAATATTACAAACTAAAAAAAGGAAACATAACCTAAAACCTAAAAGCAAACAAAAATTGTGCATTCCAGTTATTGTCACTTTTACATTGAGGTATTCGAGTTAGGCCAATAATTATAGCCTTCTCATCCGTTGAATCTCATATAAAGACACTTACTACTTTTATCAATCCAAAAACTTCATTACCCGACAGTTTTTCAACATGAAAGGCAAAGAGATCAGAATCATTTCACTTTTGGTGTTGGATACCATTTTCTTCTTGATTGAAGCCATTGTGGGATACAGTGTTCACTCATTGGCATTAGTTGCTGATTCCTTCCACATGCTTAACGATATTATTTCGCTTTTCATTGCATTATGGGCAGTTAAAGTTAAAAATACCAAACCCGCTGACGGGATGTACACTTATGGATGGCAGAGAGCTGAAATTTTAGGTGCTTTGATTAATGCTGTATTTTTACTAGCATTATGCTTCACCATTGTCATTGAAGCCGTCCAAAGGTTGATCTCTCCTCCAGAAATTTCAAACCCAGTGTTGGTTCTCGTTGTTGGAATACTAGGATTGGCTAGTAACTTCTTGGGTTTATTTTTATTCCATGAACATGGCCACTCTCATAGCCATGGTGGTTCATCTTCTGCTCCGCTCAAACACTCCCATTCTCATGATGACGATGACCATCTGCACTCACACCAGTATGGATCTGTCGAAGAAGGAGATTCTAGAGTGGAAGAACACCATGAAGATGATGGTCATGATCATGACCACGAACACGACGAAGAAAGGTCCGTTGGCTTTGAGTTGAGCAGAAACCAGAGTTCCGGTGACATTAGAGAATACATGCCTGAAAACTTCATCCAAAGATTTGATGCAGGCCCAGTCAAGAACAAGAAGGCCGATGCACATAAAAAGAAGAAAAGTATGAATATGGAAGGTGTGTTCTTACATGTTTTAGGAGATGCTTTAGGTAACGTGGGTGTTATTGTTTCTGCTCTTATCATTTGGAAGACCAACTGGCCTGGCAAATACTACAGTGACCCTATCATTTCTTTGGCATTGACAGTGATTATTTTTTCATCTGCTTTACCATTATGCAAAAAGAGTAGTAAGATTCTTTTACAAGCAACTCCAACCAACATCGACAGCCACCAAATTATCAAGGAAATCACCAAATTGGAATCCGTTAAATCTATTCATGATTTCCATGTTTGGAATTTAAATGAAGACATTTTAATTGCATCTTTACATTTAAAATTATCTGAATCCTTCGAATCTCCAGATTTCCAGAAACAGAAGTTTATTGAAATTGTAAGCCAAGTCAGAGAAGTGTTGCACAAGTTCAATATTCACAGTGTTACAATCCAGCCCGAATTCAATGATGATCTTATTGCAAACGAAGAGTATTACGGAGAAACTAGTAAATTGATCTGTTCTGTTGATAACGCTGCTGATTGTTTCAACGGCAAATGTTTGAAACACTAGATATACCTTTTTTCACCTGTTCATTTAGATTATAATATACTCTATAATAATAATACAAATTGGAAACTATAAAAATACATTCACCATAGCTTTCGAAATCCTCCAAGTGCCAGACACGGAGTTCTCACATTATGGTACAATCTTGTTTGGAAGTAGTGTTCGAAGAGACCCTAGCCAAATGGGTCTTTGAGCTTTTCAAGTTTATGGAGCTCAATCTTCTCAGTTTCTTCCTTGACATGTTTTCAGATTTGGAAGATACTTCAGTATTGAAGGAGTTCAACAAGTCAAACGCGTCATCTTCCTCATCTGAAGTAGAAGCAACAGAAGCAGAAACGGCAGCAGAAGTGGAAGTTGTATCAAAATCATCATCGTCTACCTCATCGATATCAATTGATGCGGCTTCATTATTCACAGCATGTTTTTGCACCGTTATGGACGACACATTATCGTTGATGATCAGATCCATGTCCTCGTTTGTGAGTGACAAGTTTGAAGACAAGTTACTGTCGCTGTAGCTGAGTCTATAGACATTGTAGTCGAGAATTGGGTCCTCAGCTTGGCATTGGAAATGGTTCAAAATTTGATTTAAGAACTTTATGAATACGAACTGATCGTGGTTTGATACTCTGATAGTTGACAAAATGGTCGTAAGCAAACAGTCACCGAACTCTTGGTAGTTCAAATCGTAAATTCGGGAGTTAATTTTGGAGAATTTGAGGGTCAATTCCAGTACCGTGGAGCTATCTTTGGAGTTAAGTCCCATTATAATGACAGTGAATATCTGTATGAGGAAAGGAAAATGTAATTTGATTAAGTCAAGTTGAAACTCTGAAGCATTATCATTAAGGTACAATAAATTTTGGAGAAACGTCCCTATTTTATCATAATCATAACGTATAGGAGTGGATGGTGTGGGTACTAAAGATTTGGAAGGATGCACGAAATCTAGTTCCTTCCATATGCGTTGTATAGTATTTATCTCACTTGCAGAGAGATTTACCAACGACGGCGACATGATATAAGTAGACGAAGTTATTTCTTCTGGTGAATTTTTGGGGTGTATATATGGAAAAGGATATGGGGGAAAATACGAAAGGTTCAATGCGAGGGAAACGATTTCATTTATAGAAACTAGTCAATTTAGGTGAAAAAAAAAAATCAATGGGAATGCAATTTGCTTAATTAGGATAAATTCAGATTTTTTGTCAATGGGCAATAAATAGATTTTAAATCGAGTTTAGAGTCAAATGAATAAGTATTGTTGGGCAACCGAGGCTTCTATATATATTAAAATTAAATTATCTTCAAGGAGAGTTGGGTATTTGAACCTTAACGTTAATTTGTTTTAACTGGAAATTTGCCAGACTCATTCTATTACAAGCTATAAAGTTTAAGCGGGACAATTAAAGTTTCGAAACTTAATCGCTTGGTATCTAATGTTTTCTGCAGTTTGAGATCTCAATTTTGCTGGAACTTGATGCCTACCGAAGACCAGATGGGGCATCTCAGAGATCCGCGAAGCTAAAGCCGCTGTGTTTGTGTTGACAATGTGCACTTCCGTTCCTTTGAAGGGGCTTCTTTTTCTTTTTTCATTTTTTTTAACGTTTTTTTGGAAGGAGTTGCATGAATCGGCGTCCTCTTTTAGCAACCAATCTTGCTTGGATCTACGATGAAGTCTACTATTGTGCTGCCATCAAGCATGACGTATGAGAAACAAGCCCATGTTTTGTACTTCCGTCGGCATTCTCCTGGCATGGTTCAGTTATCGAAATGGGTGCAAAGAAAAATTTGGTCGTCGCCAAGGCGCCCAGTATAGGGGAAGTTGTAGGCTAATCTGGAGGCTAACCTAATGTAGGTGACACGCAACGGAAAAGGCACCAGTGCATCGCGGAACCTGGGACACGGAACATGCTGGTTTTACATGCCAGCTGGGAACATTGAAAACCAAGAAATTCTGTGCCAGGAGTGGAAAATTCGTGGTTTTGTAACAGCCACACTGCATACTCGAATCGCCAATTTTTGGCGAAAGTCGCCTTGCTATTTTTGAATGTGAAAGCATCTACAAGTATATGAAGGTGAACACAGTCTCATGTATGTTCTAATTACCACAATATAAAGACCCTGGGGCTGCCAGTCTTTGTTGGTTTTGTTCTGAACGTGGACCTCATTATGCCCCGACGGTATCTAACCCTCGAGGCGATTGTTGTTCCGAATGTCAACTAAATCTTATTGTCCTGGCAATGGCAAGGCCGAACAGCACAATAGCACAGGAATTCCAGATTGCAAAGATCTTTCCTTTGTTAGATAAATATTTTAAGCATCTAAGACGCTAGGCAATTTTACTCGAAAAAAAAAAAAAAATTAAACACAAAATTTCCCAATTTGGTTAATTAATTGATAGTCTCATTATATATGTATTTTTGTTGAGCTACAAAACTTTATGGTCTTTGTGATCTTTAAAGTCACCGTAGTCCTTGTATTCTTTCAAGTCATTAAAATCTTCAATCATTTCTTCTTCATCTACCATCTCGGTCTTCCGTTCGTTGGTGGAAAACTTATACCAAAATTGTAGTAATGTACCCACACATGCAAGCAAGTATATCACATCAAAGAGCTTATCGATGAATTTGATCTCTTTTTTGGTCAATGTTTCTGAGTCTCCGTTTGATCCTGTTAACGATAAGATCTTTGAAATTTGAAATGATAAATTGCTAGGAAGGTTGGTTCTAATCAATAGACAGGTGGATATGATAAACATTCCTAGTAATTCACAAATGATCAAATTCTTTAACCAGTTCTTGATTAGTTTGGACAAGTTAATAATGATAGGGAAAAATCTTCCAAATGACTTCAATGTTACCAAGACATTTGAAAACGTCAATAAGAACAAACTACCACTGATACAGAAACTGGTGAAATTCATGATCTGCCGTTCGGAAATGGCAGTTTCAATACCAGGGTTCATTGCCAAGATAATCTTGGTGATGGTGGTGGCTATCGCATCTTTGGACTCTTCATCTTCCACTTCTTCTGTAAGGTAATAGTATGGAAGCTTAATTAAGGAGATATTGATAATCCGGTAAACACAGTATGCGGCAAATCCATAATTTAGTATATCTGACGCTTTAGTGGCTGCACGTCCTAATGAATTGGTGTCTTGATTGTGATACTCTTCGAACTTGTATAAGTAATGGGTGAGTCTGTTGTACAAATCGTTCTTCGACTTACCAAGGTCCCTTATTTCTCTTTGTAGCTCATAAATCTCTGACGTCCCGGGCTCCTCTCTTTCAGCGTCGTGTGTATTTAGCGTGTTCAAGCTTGCAAATGACTGCACCTTATGAATAATACCACCAAGTCTATTGTGAGGAGAACCCTTATTGGAGAGGCTACCATTATGGTAATTGCCCAAGTCATCAAACGAATAATTGGAGCCCAACTTGAACAATGGCTTTGTGTAAACTGTTCCTGCTTTTGTCAGTTTCTCTGTCAATTCCTGCTGCCTTCTATCCAAGATTTTCGTTAGGTTATTATAGTTTGATATTAGGTTGTTTAGCTGGATCTCTTTGATTTCTCTTGAAGGGTCATCGCCTTGGTCTCCTTTCCTGTAAGCTATAAACGACAATAAAATTCTGTAGATCAAAGTGGCAGACCCTATACCAGATAACACCGAATTGATCACTATACCCAAAAGACTGACTTGTGTGATTTTCAAATCTAACATGTCTCTGGAAATAACAGATCCATTAAAACCATTACCCTTGCCCTGTAAGCTAGACGCCAAGTTACCAAATCGATTCAATATCACAAACCATGTGAGATATATGCCGGCCGTCATCCACTTCTTCGTTGTGGAGGCAGCCAAAGGATGAACACTATTGTTCAAAATCAAGTTGATTACCAAGAAAGGGATCACCACACTTATCAAAAGAATCAAACTGTCAATGATCAAATGGAATAATATCGACACTGTGTTTCCAAAATCTATCAATTCACAAAGAATCAAAATAATCAACTCCACACTCAAACTGACCGTAGTACTAAATATGATTTTGAGAGCCTTGTCGATCTGCTTTTCTGTGTTTGTGACCGGCTGGTCGTCATCATAATAATCGTATTTCAAATCGCTATAATCCAATAATTCCTGTTGGTTAAAGTTTATGAGCTGAAGGTTGATAAAGTAGCGCTGGTTAATGGCATTTATATGGTGATTGATTTCATTTTGTGGAATCCAATTTCGTATCTTGTATTTCTTTATAATGTCGCTATTATACAAAAAAAAGTAATTGTAGTAAAACAACGACACTAACGGTATTGTAAACACTATTATCCCTAGTAGATCTATCATCAAGTGTCTAAGCCGTTATAAAAATTCAGGTACTGAAAATCGCAGTAAAACTGCCTCAAAGAAAAAAAACTGTAACAGAAAAAAAAATTTTCAACTAAGTAGTCAATCATGTCAGGAATGAAGCTTAGATCAGAGAAGAAGATGAGAAAGCATCTCATCGAGCAGCTCAAGGCTCGTAAGATCTTTGGGGCTCGGATTGCCAAAGGTGAAAAAACGCCAGAACAACTACAGGCCATGAATCTTGCACCTCAAGTGTTTTTATACAAGAACTTATTCTCAGGTCAAATTTTATACTCCCAGGTTCCAGGGTTCCACCAAGACCAGATCGACCTTCAGTTCCCACAGCCTAACTGGGAAAATAGGAAACCAAACAGAAGAAATGATTTATGGAAGGTGATGTGTGTGGCGAACTTCAAATCATACGAAGACGCTGTCTCAGCATACAAAGGGTTGGTAGATTTGAGGTATGCCAGAGACGTGGTACAAAAGAAAGAAGCCAACTCCATGAGGAAGAAGAATGACGACGGTAATATCTGGTACTCTGGTCAGTACAGGCCCACATATTCTCAAGAAGCCGTGGCTGATTTAACTCACGTTATAGACGAATTTGAATTGGCCAATACCAAAATCTACTGGGAAAACGTGTGGAGAAAAGGTGACGACTCCCTTTGGAGAAACGACTTGGTGGAGCACGACACTTTACCTGCTTTCACCACTAAATACCAGTCGGTATTATTGGATGAGTTGAGACAAAAGGCTTTATATGAATTCCAGTTATTAAGAGAGCAGGAAGCAGAGGCACAACGTGAAACTGACGAAGCGGTGCCACAGGCCGCTTAGGATCCTTACACCGACTTTCCACCATAATAACGAATGCAACAAACTCCCAAAAAAAGTCCTACCATAATCTACGATAGAGGCATATATAAGCCACTGGCATCTTAGGCTGTATATAGACCAAGTTCCTGTAAATACATGTCATTTTCTTATATAAGCAAAGGAAGAGGTCCGCTCATTTCAATACCGGCATTCGCACCAGGCGGCACCGCCCCTGCTTTTTTTCATCTTTTTTTTTCGTTAAGACATATTCTTCTATAAACAATGAGTCAGACCGACGGCCACCCTTCTAAACTGTCCCCTGATAACATGGAATCAGTGCCTCGGTTGAATCCTGACACAGCTGACCGAGAAGTGATGATTTTGCACGAAGAGGGTAAGCCCGTTGAAGAGATCGTTAAACATTTTCGGCTCACTAGAACTTCTCGGGGTGATTATACCCCAGAGATGGTGATCAACCAGGATACCGACGGTAAAGTGAATACGAACTGCCATCGATGCTACAGGCTCAAGAAGAAGTGTCTGAGAGATTTTCCAAAGTGTGAATATTGTGTGAAGACCAACCATGATTGTTTTTATGTTGACAGAAGAAAGGCTCGCTTCAATTACAACTCGTCATACTTGACGTATGAGTTCAGCGAAACTAAGTCAAAGGAGCTGGACAGCAAAGCCACGATGAATGAAGAAACAGTGGCAGCCGTAGGGATCAACCCCACTAGCTGCAGCCAGTGTTTTCGCCTCAAAAGAAAATGCTCCAGGACATTTCCTAGATGCGACCACTGCTCCAAGACCAACAAAGATTGCACATACGACAAAAATAAGCGGTACCGGGCATTAAAGTTTGACCAGTTGGTGAGAGCTGCTTTGGAAAAAGACGACTCAGGATTCGGCCATTCAGAACGGACACCGATCGTTGCTACGCCAGACAACACAATGTCACCTACAACTGCCCCCATACCCACAGCAACAGCTTCTACAACTCTGTTGATACCGACACATGGTGCACACGATGTTAGTTCGTCGTCCATGGCTTTGTCGTCTGAGGCCTCAGCAGAAACAGACGGGATCGGATCTGAAGTGGTCTTCAAGAAAATCGATTCAGACGATCAAAGCACCAACAAGATAGTCAAGAAAAGCCTTGGGAAAGTGGAAACAGAAGAAGAGTTTGTTAACTTGAAGAGTTTTGATGACCCTCTGTTGCCTACAACGTTCATTGACAATTTCTTTTACAACTATGAGTTCATATATCCTTTGTTTGACAAAGATGAGATCAACGAGGAATTGAAGTCGTACAATTTCAATGTGGAGCAAATAATTAACTCCAAACTATACTTGCTTTTGAGCATTGGATGTCTCATAACAGATACTATCAGTCAAGAATCAAGGTTCAACAAGTACTTCAACGAGAACATTATTGACTCAATCATTGACTCCATAGAGTTCAGTCTGTTTGACAGTGGCAGTTTCAGCTTGTTGGTGCTTTTGACGATCTACTACGTACACAAGAAAAACTTCTTGGTCACATGGAATATAGTGGGGGTTATAATCAGGTTAGTGATCAAGTACGATCTTTATCGTGAACCGTCTCCTGCCCTCATTAGCATTTATAATCTCGACAAGGAGCTCAGTTCGATTTTGAACAAACCTAGTCAGTTTCCTCAAGACAACCATTGTGCATTGGTTAGTGACATCCCCTTAGTGAACAAGTTTCACGAGCTTTATAGGCTTGAAAATCGAATCAACTCTTTCAAGTTGGACACTGTGGCAGCGAACTCCGACGATTACAGTTCAAGAAGATTGGCTTTATCGAATGAAGTAGAGGCCTGGCGTGTCGGTATCTCTGGGGCCTTGCACACAAACTTGCACTCCCCAAGATTACAAGAATTCACCACCTTGGTGAATTTGAACTACTACTATCTTTCCATTGAGCTTGACGAATTATCCAGCTTGAAGTCATCGCAATTCATTCTTCAATTCTTGTCCCAATACTTTGCTTTGATATTGTCCGATAAACAGAAGAGCTCTATTGGAGTCTCACTTGACAACCTCTTCTACTTTGAAAAGTTGATAAAGGTGATAAAATTCAATGTTGCTAACCTTTCTCGTGCCAATAATGCTGGATACATTGAAAATTTCCAGTTGATCTTGAATTTACTCAAATTTTTGAATAACAAAACAGACTTGAAAAAGTTGATAGACGTATGCACAAGCCTTAATGACGAGATCCGGGGGCCTAAGAACCCTGCTGCTCTCAAGAGCTTGAACGATCAGGTCATGGCTGAATTGAAGTGCGTTAGTCTGGTATGAGGAGCAAGGTTTTAACGAGATGTATGAGACACAAAAACAAAAACAATCAGATAGTCAATGTTATGCAGGACATAGGTACAATAAACTTACACTCACGTAGCTCCAACTGGAGTCATTGTCTTTTAATACTATTGAGCCATTCTCCATACTTTATGCCAAACAGGAAGTCGTGTACTAACCGAAATAGAGGTAGTCGCGAGTTTATGTCTTGCCACTGGATTAGGTTTCTTTGAACATACTTTATCATTGTAAAACAACTAACAAAACATGCCTCCAAAAGCAGATTGGGACAAGTATGTCGCCAAAGAAGACGACGAAGCCAACCAGGAAAAGATTGTGCCTTTAAGTGAAGGAGACATTCAGGTGTTGAAAACTTATGGAGCTGCACCATACGCAGCTTCGTTGAAGCAAATCGAGAAGGATTTAAAAGACATTGAAGAAAGAATAAAAGAGAACATTGGTGTCAAAGAAAGTGATACGGGGTTAGCCGTGTCACATTTATGGGACATAATGGGTGACAAGCAAAGAATGAGTCAAGAGCAACCTTTACAGGTGGCCAGATGTATCAAAATAATTGAAGCTAAAGATCCTAATCCACAGCCCGGGTTATTACAGAATGCTGATAACAAATCCAAATATGTCATCAATATCAAACACATTGCCAAGTTCGTGGTGGGTTTAGGAGAAAGAGTGAGTCCTACCGATATCGAAGAAGGTATGAGAGTTGGTGTGGATAGACAAAAATATGAAATTCAATTACCTTTGCCTCCACGAATCGATCCATCCGTGACGATGATGACCGTGGAAGAGAAGCCAGATGTTACATACAGTGATATTGGTGGGTGTAAAGACCAGCTTGAGAAATTAAGAGAAGTGGTAGAATTGCCATTATTATCACCAGAACGATTTGTCAAATTAGGTATTGATCCTCCAAAAGGTATATTATTATACGGACCACCAGGTACCGGGAAAACCCTCTGTGCAAGAGCAGTGGCCAATAGAACTGATGCCACATTTATCAGAGTTATTGGATCTGAATTGGTCCAAAAGTATGTGGGGGAAGGTGCCAGAATGGTCAGAGAACTCTTTGAAATGGCCAGAACTAAGAAAGCATGCATTATATTCTTTGATGAAGTGGATGCAATTGGTGGTGCTAGATTTGATGACGGTGCTGGTGGTGATAATGAAGTGCAGAGAACCATGTTGGAATTAATTACTCAATTAGATGGGTTTGATCCAAGAGGTAATATCAAAGTGATGTTTGCAACCAATAGGCCAAACACATTAGATCCTGCTTTATTAAGACCTGGAAGAATCGATAGAAAAGTGGAATTCTCGTTACCGGATTTAGAAGGTAGAGCCAATATTTTCAGAATTCATAGTAAGACCATGAGTTGTGAAAAGGGTATCAGATGGGAATTGATTTCAAGATTATGTCCAAATGCTACAGGTGCAGAATTAAGATCTGTGTGTACTGAAGCAGGTATGTTTGCCATCAGAGCCAGAAGAAAGGTCGCCAGTGAGAAGGACTTCTTAAAAGCCGTCGAAAAGGTTATCAAAGGTAACATGAAATTCAGTTCTACCAGTGAATACATGCAATATAACTAGAGTACCTTTACCATCCACCATATCTTACATATCTTTAATGAAACAGAGAAAAGAAACCAAAAGAAATGACACCGTATATTAATGACCACACTCTAATCCCACCAAGCTACACATCCCATTCCGTCTGTTTGACATGATGCTATAATGGCGTAAGGCGGCGTTTTATTGGCAGGCTCTTCTACCGGCTGTGAAGAATTATCAGTTCTAGGTTTAATATTGAAAAAAACCTCTTCCTCTACCTTGAACCGGATCTTCTCGTTGATATCTATAAATAATTCGTTTTCATCGTCTGGTTTCCAACACCAAGCTTTTTCTACTCCTCTAAACTCACAATTTTCAAATAAGTAGTTCTTAGGAATGAATATTTCATCAAAGAAATCAAGTTTCACCTTAATTCCTTCCACCGTACAGTCAGACACCACCCCTTCCAACACTTCGCCCACAAATGGTTTCCACACCACGAGTCGAAGTGTAATCTCCACAAAAGAGCCACCATCCCCAGGCTTTAGAAGCCCCTCTTTAATGTCTTCGATGTCCCAAATACTTATGGCTAGTCCCACATTACTTATGACTTTATTACTATATTTCTTATGGATTTCGTTGGCCAATGATTCCTGAATGGGGATATTGAATGTGTGTGGGGGGATTCTTATAAGATCAGAGATCTTTGTCAACACAAACATGTGTACTTAGTTGTATATTGAATCGCGATGAGTTTATGGATTTTGAGATAATTATTTTGAGGTGGTTTTTTTTCCAGTATTTTTTTTTCAAGACAACATGAGTATTATAAAATTGATTAGCCCTTTGGTACGACTGAATAATGTCGGTGTCACCAGGGTGATGATGGTGGCGCCTTATAATATCGGAATATACAGATTCAAGTCTAATTTGCCCGCAAACAAAAAAGAGCAGCCTCTTGAAGTCAATGATTGGAAACAAATACAGCAGTTTATTCCTGGAGAAAAACAACAGACAGATAGCGTCCAAGACCGGATCCCCAAATTCCCCTTGGGGAAGGAGAATGTTCCCACTCTTCTTCCGCGGCCAGGTGTGCCTCGGGTGTCTAAAAATTTGAACTTCAGACAGGTCATAAATATCTTAAAGAACAAGACACAGCCTGAACTCATATACGAGAGTGAACCCCATAGATTGTATTTCTTGATGTGTTTGTGTTTCGGACTTACGTTACTAGTGTATTCTGCGGTGCTTGGAGAATGGGCTGTGTTTCAGGCTAACAAGGATTATGAAGAGAACGTCGAAGAGAAAAATGAAGTGTTGAAGAAAAGAGAGTGGGTATTGTCCATTATCAAGAATGGTACCTTTAGTGCTGTTACTTTAGCAGCAGCCTATTTTGTTATCACTTTCCCCAATAGGTTAGTCAGAAGGATGTACTACTTGCCAGGGCCAGTGGAGCACATCAGGTTCACCACGTATCCTTTGATTCCTGGTAGACCCACCCCAGTTATCACATTGCCCTTAAAGAGCCTAGAAAGGAAACACAAAGCTAGAGTATGGACAGGAAAAGGATTTTACGGTACCAGTGACAGTTCTTTCTTCTTTTTCGTGCTTCAAGAGCTCGATAGTGACGGGAAGACATTGAAAAACTGGGTTGTTGATCGTAAAGGGTTCTTTTGGAGTGATGGAAGAGTGTTTGACTACATTTTCGGTAAGGAATCCATTCAAGAGGCAGAAGCCGGTATCCCATATGATGAGCAAATTGGAATTGTAACCAGAGAAGTGAAGAAGAAAAAGCAAGAATTGAGGAAGAAACATGGAATGTTTTACAACTTCAAATTGCAAGGAGAGGAAGCTAAGAACGACTTAAAGAAACTCACAGGTAAGGACGTCAAGAAGTTGAAATGAAACACAACAAACATTTATTTGTAAATAGACAAAATCATTGTAAATACGAGAACGAACAGCAGCACACTGTCTATATTTTTGCAGCCTTTTTTCTCTTTCAGTATACTGGATTTGTTTAGGCGAGGCACGACCTTCCTTAAATTGCGATTTCAACTGAGCCGCACCATAGACGCTCACAATTTGTTCTTTTCCAGTGGCAAAATGTCGTAAGCGCGAAATCGCACTAAAAAAAAATTCGCTACATAAACAGAAATGTCGTGATGTTGTTAAGAGGGGCCCAGGTGTTTTGGTTGTAATAAGTGACACCACCATCGAGCATAGTCCACTAATTGGTGACGAAAAATAGCTAGAAAACTGTACCAGCCCCTGAATTGGGAAACTACGCCTGTGCCCAGGTCACAGAACTTTTTTTTTCTTCTCTCTTATAGTCCGTTGCCGGACCCGCCCACCGCATGTTAGTTGCTGTCGTCAAAATGACCCGCCACCGCTCCCCGCTCCAGCCACTTTGGAATGCGTGTTAGTTCTATTTCTCGCGTAACGTTGCAGCGGGTGTCGCGGTATGTTCCCGCGCCTCGTGCGAACTATTTATATCCAGGCGCTCATACAAAAATGTCGCATTTTAGTTTCACCCTTTCGATCCTGGACGCTCGCCCTCCCTTAATTTGAAAAATTTCCAACAACTTTTCATTGCTGAACCCCTTATAAACATTTATTTGTATTTCATCCTTTTTTTTCACTTTTCACCAAAAGGGGGTTTTTGTTTTGTCAATTCAGTTTGTCCACTTCACTTAACCCGACCTTTCCCCATTCATCAAACGTCTTTTGAATCAACATTTGTTGCTGTTTCGTCTTGAAAAAGAAGAAGTTTCAAAGACCACTTGTCCTTTATTAAAGCGCTGAAACTTTTCACTTGCCGCTGCCTTTTTTTGCTCTATTATAACATTATTGAAGTCGCTACACATCATGGCTATTTCAGAAGTGAAAATGAGAAAGAACGAACTTGAGGATATAACAAACACCAGTAAGACTTATCACAAGAAGATGACGTTCAAAAAGGTGGAAAAGAAAGGCCACGCCAAGTCCGTGAGCTTTGAAAACTGTTTATTGACACCCAAAGACGAAGATTATTATGACGAACACGAACATGACCATGACCACCACCACAATGACCAACATAACGAATACTTATCACATCCTTCTCCCAATGATTCATACCTGAAAGAGAATGACATGTCACATATTAATAGTATGCCATCTCCTAATCACATTGATGATCAATTTGAAGACGACACAGAGTCCTTACAAAAGACAGATACGACTAGTGACTCCAAGTCTACAGAAGAGCTGAAATCCGACTCTGATTCCAAATCTGAAGACTCTCCTGACCTCGCAAAGAATCCAGATTACATAGTGTTGACATCATCTTTAAGACTTTTAAAGAGTAACAAGAATAAAATCAGCAACGAAATAGTGGAATTATCTCAATTACTACTGTTTTTCGAATCTTGCAATGATGAAGGAGAGATTATCAAATTCTTTCACAAATTAGTGACTAATAAATTGAATTTACCAAAACAAAATAAGATTCTTAAATGTCCAATTGTGAAAATTTCCAATTATCAAGCTACTGAAAGCTTGAAGAGCACGACTAATGAAAAACCGTTATTTAAAACGTTGAACTTGTTCAACAAACAATAGACAACGGAGTAACGGTATCATTTTCTTTTTATGATGACATCAAAGGGTGTGAGCTACGTCAGTGATGTTCGACTGATTATGGATTACGTAGGTTGCAGTTTTTTTGCTTGATTTTTTTAGTTATTCGTTTTGTCGTTTCCCCTTTATGTAAATAGTGTAATTTAGATATTCAAATAATCGTATATTTTTTATTCTTTTACAACTTGATATCTTTCTTGTCTTCATCCTCTGAATCGGTAACCATAAAAGCATCTGAGTTTACAGGTACGTTCTCAGAACTCTGCCAATCGTTAGTCTTCCTTTTGGGTAATTCAGGACCTTTATCATTATCGTTCAATACTACTTTGGAGTTGAAGTCGTGAGATATTTCAGGATCATCATCAAATCTTCTAGAGTTAGCAGCACTGGACCCTCCTAAAGCTCCAAAAAGCTTGGGTGGTTGTTGCTTCAGACGTTGGCTACTTTCATCATCAGAGCCTTGACCATCTAATTTCTTGGCTAGTCCACTAACCCAGCTATTCAATGTAGTTCGAGCTTCGTTTACCCCTTTACTGAAAGTCTCCTTAAATTGTTCGAATTCATCAGGTGAGTCGTCGTCATCTACTTGCAACCTTCTGCGTTGTTCTTCCTTGCGCTGTCTTCTCCTACGCCTTTCTTCAAGCTCAAACTCTTTCTGTAATTTCCTAGCCAATGCCTCGTCATCTTCAGAAGCATGGGCCCCCTGACTACTAACTGCAGCAGCAGGTCTGGCAGGCCGTGGTGGTTCTGCCACAGGGAGAATAATTTCTGGCCGTTCAATGGTCTCGTCTGAAATGTACAACAACGCATTGAACGAGGTATCCAAATTACCCTGACTGGCAATCAACACACCTGTAATAACTCTGTCATCAATCGTGGGGAACGCCTCTTTAAGGTTGTTTTTCATGGATGTCACTGGAGAAACTGGTCTGGGTGGCGCTGGTGGAGCTTCTTCTTCCTCTTCTGGCTTTTCTTTGGTTTTACCGGAATCTTCAGCGTCTTTGGTCTCGTCAACAGTGGACTTGCCTTCAGGTTTATCGTCAGTGGACTTAACGCCAGCGTCACTTGTAGCTTCGGTTGTGATGTCTTCTTTTGCAGACCCAACAGCAGATTTATCATCATCCAAGTCAATTGGGTCGTTAGCGACCACTTTCAATTCTTCTTTACTCATTTTTAGGGTGTTTGAACTATATTTAACTTGTCACTATTAAATATGAATACACAAATTTATCCGTGTCGTGACTTTTTTCTCTGCGACAAAAGACCCGCCTAAGAAAAAAAGGCCGACTCTCACGCCCCATTTATGAGGAAGATGGCGCTGGGAAAATTTTCTTTCTTCAGTGATATCTCTGAAATTAGATAGAGCTTTGTATTATATTTTTACTTTTGATACAGAGTGTGGACACCAGAGAGATATAGAAGTAACCAGTGTGGCTGAAACAGTGACATCTACCGTTTCTGTTTGGACACTCTGTTTCGACACTTTTTTTGCACCGTTTTACTGTTTTGTTATTTTTCACTATATTACCATTCTGTTATTCTATTATATTTTTGTCTCTTTTCTTATCTCTTTATGTTGAAGCCCAGATGAGTGCAAAGGGAACCCTACAAAGGAGCTTTTACACCACAATTCTGCAGCAGAGACATACAATTTGATCTCTTTCGTACTTTGTTTATTAGCTACACAGTTTATGGCGTACTAAGTGGTTGTTATTTTATACTTTGACAGTGCCATTTTAGCACCGCTACCATGACACTAGTTGCCGCTATGCAAATAAATATCGACCAGAGGGCCATGAATGATGAATGGTTTATTTCGTCTTTTAAGCGTCGTTCTTTTTGGCTTCTTTAACCTTGGCCAATTCTTCTTTTCTTCTAAGGAAATCCAAGTTTTCACATTCTTCCCATGAATGCTTGTCAAGACCACAGTCTACTTTCCCGTTGGCACTTTGTCTGATAAGGCATGTTTGATATAACGCAAAATAGTAAGCACATCTGTCTCTCCATCTCAATGGGACTTTATATTTTTGTAAATCATCTTCCGAGACTAAATAGACACTGTTAGTATACAAAACCGGTTATAAATAAGCATAGGTAGTCACGAAAGACTCCATATATCACTGCATCTCATTGTTCATAGCTAAAACATACGAAGTGGTGGGAACTTGGTTACTGACATATTGTCCAATAGAGTATTTGATAATTGAGATTTTTGAAAAAGCGAGAAGATATAATTTGTGAGACTAGGTGAGGACTGGCGATACCACCAACGAAGATACAAATTTGAAGAAGGGGTACATTTTTGGAACACAAGAGGTGAATGATACAAGAGTTCAGTCCACAGGGTTCGTAGAGATACTAAAAGACCATTGGGCGCTTCAAACGGAGGATTAATGGAGCCATAAGAGAGGGAGATGAGCCTCAAAATAGAATACCAGAATCGGCTGCTTTCGTCACATTGTAAACCTTCAGCATGTCAGCACGACATGCTGGCATACCACGGCCCCAAGCACGTTCTAACTCATCTCTTCAACTTTCTCTCACTCTCATCTCATTTGTCCCCTTGGACACCCAATTCACTTTTTCAGATCATTTAACGTATATATTCCATGATGATGCTATATTCTATTCCATTTTTTTGTATGACTTCCTAGTGGTTCAATCTCTTTTTCAACAAGTAGTATTGACACTTGTAAAATTCGTCCTTGGTGGTAGAACAAAAGCTGGTACCTTTATCTAAACATTTGTAGTAGTTGATCAAATGGCTGGCACAACTGTCTCTGTTCAAAAGAGGCACATTGTGTTCATCTAATTCAGCCACTGGTGGTATTTCGGGGAACTGGTAGTCAACTGTTTCTGTATGGCCTGCCATTATGTTTGTCTTTTTATATATACAATGGGTTTAGGGTTTAGCAGATATTTTTCATGTTGGCCAATTGAGTTTTTCGCATTATACACCATGAGAAAAAAAAAGCGAAGTGTGCGCACCAATTATGCTACAATGGTTAAATGTTGTATTAAAGATAACTGATTATTTTTCTTCTAAATCATAGACCAAGTTACCGTTCGTCTTTGGATCATATGGTGTCAATAAGTATTTGGAGAATTTCTTTAAGTTTTCTACTCCTCTGATCTCGGTACCTAATAATGGCATTTTGACCAAGTGGTAGTCCTCGTATAATTCAGCCATTTGGTCCAAGTATTTCTTTTGCATTTTCCATCTACTTTGGCATCTTTTACAATTGTCATCATCATCTGCAAACAATAATTGGTTGACCACAATGGAGTTGACATCCATGTTGTAACTCATCAACTCCTGGATCATTCTTTCGGTTTCGTACAATGACAAAAATTCTGAAATGCACACACAAACAAATGTAGTCAAATCAGCATTGGTGAACTGTTCGTTAACTTCAGCCACATTGGTTTGCAATTCGTTTAATTTCTTGAAAATGTCTTCTTGTTGTCCACCTCCCAACATGCTCATCATTGGTCCCAACTTCCCACTCAAATCTTTGAACTTAGATAATAATTTCTCTAATGTGTTGGGTAATTGCAAGAATCTTAAAGTGTGCCCTGTGGGAGCAGTGTCGAAAATAATGGTCTTATATTGAATCACATCCGAGTCGTCAGTTTGTCTTTGGTTTTTGATATGCTTTAAAACTTCCATGAACGATAATGCTTCATCGATCCCCGGGATAGAACCAGTCAAATCCCCCATCATACTTTTCAAAGGATCATTTGGATCATTATTGAATTGCAGCGCCTGTTGTTGTAAGTCAGACATGGCGGCTTCTGGGTCGATTTCCATACACGACAAGTTGCTCAACCCTTCAACTGGGGTGGCATTCTTGTTGAATTTTTGGCAAAAAGCATCCGACAAGTTGTGAGCAGGATCTGTAGAGATCAATAAGAACTGGTCGTTAGGGTATTGTAATGCTAACTGCGTGGCAATAGAAGAAGATGTTGTGGTTTTTCCAACACCTCCTTTTCCCCCTACGAAGATCCACTTCAACGTGTCTTGAGTTATTATCGATTGTAAGGTTGGTTCGAGTTCAAAGTCCATAGTAACTGACAGGTAGTTTTGTTGAGATAATGTTTTAGCTGGTGAAAAAAACCGAAGATAAAGCGTGGTGTTTTTCGTTTCGCATTTCTAGAAGTTTCCTGCTTTATATAGTAAAGATTGTTGGAACTAGCATACCACTCCTAAAAAAACGGTGGAATTAAGTCCAGAGTGCTTTAGAATGGGTCTAAGAGAGCCTAACAATAATAGTTTTTTATGAAGCTGCTCGGTGTAACTTTTCAGGGAAATTATGGGTGACACTGACCTATCACTATTTTTTGCAGCTAAAACCGATAATGAAGGCACACCAAGCTAGAACGAGGCACCGCCAAGCTTAGAGGGAGCATCGCCAATTTATAACGACAACCACAGTACAATTATAAACTCTGGAAAAGAGACTTTCGTTACCCATGCGGCTTTATACCGCTTTTATACCACAGTTGTATTATCCGACACTTTGACCCCAGGACGTGTCTTCACCAATGAGCTGTCAGGCAGGCCCAAAATTTGTTTTGATGCCTTAGGTCATAAAAACGTTTTCTAAACTTTAATACTTAGCCTTTAATTACTATATTGTTCCCAATAAAACCTTTCTAATCTCGGTAATGGTACTTGAAGTATAGCTCATAGCTTTCAATACAATATGAAGTTTGCCAAAGTTTTCCAGCAAACGCTAGTAGAGGATGATATTCCCGAAGAGTGGATTGAGGCGGCCATTCAGTACAAAGCGTTAAAGAAATGTATTGGAAAGATAGTTAATGAGTTGAATATGTTGGGATTGGAGCAGAACGCTTTGAAGTTGCTTTTGGATAAAATAGAAGTCAATCAAGAAGAAACAACAGCTTCCAATCCCGTGGTAGCGCAATATGTGTTGAATAAGACCAATGATCATGAAGTTGTCCCCACGTTAAAGATTGTGGTGGACTACAGCACCGAGTTGACAGATGATTATGTTAATACTAGTATTGAGCTTTTACGGGACAATCTAGAGAAGATAGTCAACGGGTATTCCGATGACGAATTGGGAAGTGAAGTACCACTTGGTGGCATAAACGGTGATATTAAAGATGAAGTGCTATCGCCAAAGACGTCTATCAGTAAGCTTCCATCATCAGGTAAGAGAAAATACGAGATAGCCATTAGATTGAACTCCGACACCAAGTTCTTTGAAATGCTTAATACGGAGTTGAATAATCTTGATAATTTCAAAAAGAAAGAAGAGAAGAATTTGATGAAGCAAGTGGAAGAAGTTAGTGAGGTTCTTAATCACATTTCGTCCAACTCATCTCTCAAGAAGTCGGATATTTATACCTGGAGAGAGTTGTTCAAGATGTTTTTGGACTCAGAAGTGTACTTCAAGTATAATAGGAGCGATTCTAAGACATCAGAGAAGTCATTAGACCAGGTTAAAAATAATTTGGTCCAGTATAATCAACTCGTCAAGAAATCCGACTTGCTCGATAAGTTCAAAAATAAGAACTCTTTGAGAGCTTTCTATAAGTTTGTGGAGATTAATAACTATCTATTGAAAGTGCTCCAGTTCCAAACCATAAATTCTACGGCTTTTAGAAAAATCTTAAAGAAGTTCGACAAGCAAACCTCCTTCAATGTCAAGTCCCGGTTCCCGAAGTTGATATCCGACGACCACATCTTTTTCAGTGGGAAGTCGTTAACCCAGCAGATCTGCTTCACTATCCAAACGTCGTTGTTGCAGCTTATTCCTCAATTAGAAGACTATACGTGCCCTGTCTGCCTTGATATAGCATTCAAACCCATAAGATTGGACTGTGGGCACCTTTTTTGCGTTCGATGTCTTGTGAAGATGAAGGAAGAAGAAAGATATAATTGTCCTATTTGCAGATTTGATAAGGCTGTGGAATTGGCAGACGGTGGTAACCTTGATTTGGTGGTCATGGATAGAATGCAGAAATTCTTCCCCATTGAAGTGAAGAAGAAGTTAAAGGAGAGACAAAAGGAACGGTATAATGAGACTATGGGTGATGCCAAGTGTATAATAATGTAATCTAATTAATACAAATGGAAAAAAAAAAGCTGTATTAATACTAATAAATATATTTACATTAAAGAGAAGACACAAGTCCCTCTGTGACTTCGGTGTCATTCAATAAGTTGGTGGCATTCCCTGTAACCAATAACCCGGGAGGACGAGACCCATATTGTTGTACTATGGCAGGCAATTGGGATACAGTGGTTCTGATAATTCTCTGGTCTGGACAACTAGCCCTTTCCACAATGGCACAGGGAACATCTGTTGGCCATTTAGCGTTTAAAAGTGCTCCAACAAACTCATCAATACGATGCAATGCCATAAGGAATACCGTGGTTCGACTCTCGACGTATTCTGGTATGTTGGGCAAGGCTCCTTTCCTCCCTGTTCCAGTACATATAAGCACTTGGTCACTGACATCTCGATGTGTCATAGGGATATCTGCCAATAACGGGGCAGACAATGCAGATGTTATTCCAGGTAACACCTTGGGCACAAAGCCATGCTCTTTGAAATAAATAAACTCTTCTCCTCCACGTCCAAAGATGTAAGGATCACCTTGCTTGAGTCTCACCACTTTACGGCCTTCAGATAATGCCAGAAGCCCTAATTCTAGTAACTCCTGTTGTGCTCTTTCAGCATTCCCAGGGAACTTTCGGGCAATGAATAACTCTGTCTTCTTCGGTATTATATCCAACACTTCCTGGGGCACCAATTTATCTGCTAATACCAAGTCTGCTCTCATTATTTCATCCATGGCACCTTTAGTCAAAAGCGATACACTTCCAGGACCAGCTCCAACCAAGGAGATCACTCCTGGCTGCTTTGACTTACGTGATTTGGTACGTTGTTCAGGTTTTGCATTCAGGTCGGTGTTTGTTTCATCAAAATCATCAAGCTTCAAGTCTTTTAACATCGATAATGGGTAATACTCAATAATCTGATTTAACCAGTTGATACGCTTGCGTTTCAAATCTTCTTCATTCATTTCGAACTCCTTCACGAGCTTGTTGAGAGACAAGTTGGTTTCATCGTCATCACTGTCCACTACTTGGTCCTTTAATAAGATGGTTTGTCTGATATCCCCCACATTCTTAGCAATCAAATCGATATCATTGGGTAATTTACTGATAATGTCTCTTTTAATTCTGCTGCTTAATTTGCACCCATTTCCATGCGTAGTGACAGCAATCTCCACGTCTCCCTTCTTGTAGGTGGAAACATGAGTAAATGTGCAGTATTGGGGAGCATCAATAACATTTATAGGAATTCGAAGCTTGACACACTCATTGTAAATGAGCTGTCGAAGTTCGTCAGATGCAACATTTGCTGTGACCTTGTCTACTATTCCCAAAACTTCAGACCTACCCCTGTGTAAATCCTGAACGTCGAATTCTTTGTGGTACTGTTCGTATGCAAATTCGTTTGGTGTTTGGGTAATCAATATAGGCTTACTGCCATTTTGTTCAAGACTTTTCAACCGATGAGCTATGATACCGTTGATTTCTCCAACAACCAAATGCACTTCCCCTTCTATATTCCAGTTCACCAACATGTTCAAGTAGTGGTGGTTTGTAAATTAATAATTTTTTTCTTTTGTCCTCCAGATTAGCTTGGTATATACTTTTGATTTAGTATTATGCTATCTCACATGACATAAGCATGAGAGATGATGTCGTGTATCAACCAGTTTATGACACATCAGTAGAGACTCTAAAAAGGACGATATGAAGTCGAGACGTGTGTTGTTCGTATGTGAGGGCAACCTCTGGTATCTGACGCTCTATCATCAGTGGTTTACTTCTTTTTTGAGAAAAAGTATATGAGGTGATTATCTGATGGCTTTATTATGGATATGCGAAATGCGATGAGTTTGAATCCAAAACCATATTCACAGTTTAACTATGGGGAAAAGACAATTAGGACTTGGAAAAGTAAACAAAAACAAGAAGAAGAAGGTGGAAGCTTCTAGTGCAGAAGAATCCACGCCTTCTGTTGAGACCGACAAATTGACAGTGGAACTCCCCTCGAGCGTGGAAGATGACGAGTTCACACAGCTTAAATCACTTTTTGAAAAGTTCAAACAGGAGGAGAACGAGTTAATTTTGAACGGGGTGATCCATGAATGTGACCGTTTGATCAGAAACGAGAAACAAGCATCCATTCCTCTGCTGTTCTACAAGCTTTACTCGCAGTCGTTGCTCGAGTTAATGGCATTCAGCGAACCGGAAGAGCTAAGCGATCTCATAGAATTGAGTTTAGAGAAGATTGAGCAGGGTTTAGAAGTGTACCCTGAAGACGCCGCCTTGAAAATCCAAAAGAGTAGAGTCTTATTGAATCAAGTGATACTGAAGTTGGGAGAGCTCAAGAACGGCAAAACTGACGATAAGTACGATTTCAAGGCAGTTTTAAAACAAGCTTTAGAGCTTTATGAATCGGCCCAAAGTGAAGACCAGAAAGTCTTTAATGACGACACATTCGAAATCCTTGAGCTCGTGGACGATGCCTTGGGGTTGGTGGACGAATTTGGAAGGTCCGAAGAAGAAGATGACGAGGAAGAAGAAGAAAAAGAAGTTCCGCAAGTATTGCAGCCAATTGCTGAATCGGACGAGTTTGACCAATGGTGGAGAGACCAATGTATTAAGTTCCATGAGAAGCTCCAAGAACAAGGCGACAAGTCTGCTTTGTTCAAAAAGGTAAGCTTCAACCTTGGCCAGTCATACCTTAAACAGGCCGAGGAACCAAGCTCTATTTTCACTACGTTGATGTATGACGAAAGCTGTAAGGAAGACGAAATTAACGGATTAGATGTCAAAACCAGTCAAAAAATCGGTATAGAGTTATTTGAAACTGCCATAGCATACTTGAGAGATAGCTGGGATGATGAAAAAGTGGAGACGTGGGTTAATTTGAGTGAATCATTGATCTCTTTGGGTAACTTATATGAGCTCGACAGTGATCAACAAATAAAAACTTATAAGGAAGCAGAAACTATACTTAAGAAGGCTAACAATGTCACCAACGGGAAGTATAAAGACATTTTGGACAACTTATTAGAGGAATGAAACTTTTAAATAAGTATACTGTATTATAGGATTAAAAGTATATAGTATGTCGTCAAAATAAAAAAGTGACTATAATCGTTATGGCCATACCGAAGGACCAACTCAAAAAAATAACATGGAAAGAAAGGTAAAAATAAACTATTAGTTAGGACAGTCTCATATATGGCATCTAAAGGGACCGTGAATAACGTCACCGCAAGCATCTATACCACTTGCATCCCCCCTCCAGGTTGTGAATTAAAACCAATAAATCGTAACGCATCAAAAGTGTCTTCTCTCAGACTTTACTGGAGATGGTTCTTTCATTCTGAAGTTTCATAGCATTCTTTTCATGTGCTATTTCCTTACAGATTTGTAATCCAGAACAATGGTGGTCTTCTAATAGACGATGTTTGGCACAAAATTTCCCATTACAGTGGTGACAGTCACCCACCATTCTCAAGGGGGCGGAAGAACAGCTTTGAAACTGACACTTGTTCTTCTTTTTCTTTACCACTTTTTTGACTTCTTCCATCAAAATGACATTTATCTCTTCGCCTATGCTAGACAACTCCGCTAACTTGTCGTCATTAAGTTTTTCTCCATTATAAATGACTTTAAAGGATTGAGGAAGTGGGTATGTTGAGATTTCCTTGATTTCGGATATTAACTGATCATATTTAGTGGTGGGAGACAACAAATCGATGGAATTTTCGGTGGATAATCTGATAATGAACTTCATGGTTTGTATTAGGTGTGTTAAGTAGGCGATATGTTAAGTAAATAGTCAATTTCTTCAAGTGATTTCAGAAAGAAATGACTAATTATAAGTGTGAGAATTGCCACTCGGAAAATGGCTCAGCTATTTTTATACTGATAAGCGTTATGTACGACATGCGACATTTTTGGTAAAACCAGACAAGTATAATAAGAGCGGGACCAGAAAAAGAAAATGGAGCAGTTTTACAAAAAGAAAAAGAAATATGCGGCCGAAGGTATACTACATGAAATTATTATACAATACTGAAAAATGACACTTGTCGTGCGCTAACCGCTTTTGTTTCATTGCAGCCGTTGATTGGTACGTTGTCTTACCCTATCCGATATCTTTTGGTTGAGACCAATGAGTTCTGGTGCTTCTTCTTCCCTGTTTTCTTCATCAGATGAGTGTTCCTCACTGGTATTACTGAACACTTGAGCACTATCAATATCGATGTCTCGATCAAAGTACTTTTGGTAAAATTCCTCATAATCATCAAATATCGAAGGCCCGTACTTATCACAAAACTTGATCACCTTGTCTGCTAAATCAGCTCGGTTTGCTTTCAACTCGTCGATTTGAGCCAAATCTTTATGCTCGCTCACTAATGAATAGAACAATGGCTTCAACGATTTGTAGTAATCTACCCCGATTTCACCAATTCTTAACGACGCATAAGTCGTCAACACCGACCAACCATAACAGAAGATAAACACCAAGATCCTCACTTTCCAACTGGCCTGTGGGGCCCAAGCTCTAATAATAAATTCTGTCCCGCATACTGAATAGAATATGTAAAGACTGGGTGCCAAAACGAGAGCCACTAACACTTTCCAGGTCCCCAAAACATCTCTAGCCTTGATCTTCACCACGCTACCAGCCAATGCTTCGGCCTGTTTCTTTTTACTGATCCGGATAGCCATTATAAATACTGGAGAAAACAAAAATACCCCTGGTAAACTCAACCCAAAAAATAAAAGCACTTTGAACAACCGGCTGCAAAATTCAAGGAAAATAGCAGACCGGTTAGATTTAGTCAAGGAATCTACTTGGTGATCATGTAATCCTAACATCATAAGCTTCTTGTTGTACTCTGTCACCAGCTTCTTCATTTCAATGACATCGGGGTTCTCCTTATTCATCTCGTAACCCCTAATAAGTCTTCTATTCATTTCAACCACCATGGGTAAGGGCGTATGTTCTCTTTGGCCTGTAGTGAAAAGTCTCCTGGCAGCTTGTAACGCCATCAAAGTATCATAATCATCACAGGTCACCGTCACTTCTTTCAATCTCAATGTAATGGTCTTCATTAACTCGGTAACAGCAGCCTTTTGATCTTTCACATATTCCTGTCCATCTGCAACGGTCACCTCAATGGGTTTACCAAACTCGAAAACAGCTCTGCTCCTGAACCTGTCTGGATGAAAATAATTCATTCCAAGTGGCACAATGTTGACCACCTGCAGTGGATCCGTACATTGAGACATGGCCCCCAATGCCATAATTGCTACACCAGGCTTCAAAGGTAACAAGTCCGTACGATCATGTGACCCACCTTCAGGAAACATTCCCATAACTTTCCCAGATTTTAAGAAGTCAAACACCCCCTGGAACATCTTCTGGTTATCAACATGGGGAGCTGCCTTGAATGAAGATCCAGCAGTTAACATTTCGTGTCTAGTTTTTGTTACAGCCTCGTTCTTATCCTTATAATCACCCTTAATGATAAGCTTATTGTCATCAACTATCTCGAGTACCTGGAAGTTACCCTTGGAATTAGGGAGTCCAATCAAACCTTTGACTTCACAATCTTTGGTGAATTGAGTGTTTTTACCAATAATTTCATTATCGTTATCGCCCAAGTAAATAGTGCCTTTTGCGGGTTTCATCAAATCTTGGGCCCTTTCTACAGGAATACTAGAAGTCAACCGGCTCATAAACCCTATAAAAGGTCGACGATAAGACTTACCAGCAATCAAAAACGACGCATTGCGTTTTCCAAACTGTTTTATAGTAGGTATAACAACACAAGCATCAAGGAACTGATTGTGGTGTGGGGCGATGACATAAATCACTGCTCCTGATTTAGGGATATTAAATGAGCCTCTAACTTTTATATCTCTGAAAAATGTGTGAATAATCGACTGAAAGAATAGTACAGCCAAATCATAGAACAAAGCTTTGATTAGCTCGTGCAATTGGTGCAAGAACAGCATACCGGATGATAAAAAGCTTTGAAATTAAGTTGCGGATGGAAACAAAAAGTGATGATTGAAATATTTGTTGAGTAAGGTGAAAAACATGAGATCACTTTAAACAAATTTATTACAGTGGAACAGAAAGATAAATTTTGGATATAAATTAATACTAATGTACAAAATGCTTATAAAAGGACGCTAATCCTCACCTGCAGGAACTTCGTCTTTCAAGATCTTATTCAATTTCAACCTGAGCTCTGTGTGTTCATCCCCCTTGAGTGCATCTTTAACAAACCAACAATCACAGTCCATTTGCACCATTTGCAATGCACCTCTTAAAACTCCGCAGAGCACGTTACTGTACCATAACTCTTTGATCTGAGATGTATTAGGCAACTCCACAAACTCCGTCAATGGATTTTCTATAAGTATAAGACTGAAAGCTTTACCGTCTGGCGACCAGTTAGCCACTATCGGCTGAATATTTAAGAATAATTTAAACCCTACTTTCGATATCACGTCTGCCGTCTCTTTTATCGTCTGACATCTTTGCATTCCAGTTTTGGCCAAAAGTTCTTCAATCAATCTAATCCCCATGTTATACCCCATTCTATCTAATTCCTGATTTACTTGTTGATAATCGTTGTTGTAGTCCTGACATAATTGTGCCACTAAAGACCCATATGTCAATGTGAAAAGCTCACTATTGATCTTCTCTATGTTATTTTTCCATATTTCGTCTCCAGAATACTTGGACTTGGACATGCTGTTTTGTTATATGTGAATAAGACCAGTAAACCACGTCTTGATACTAAGCGCTTTTTTTTTCTATTGAGGCCCACAGCTATGCTCGATCGATCCATATTGGTGTGTACACGACATGGCAATACCAATGTACCCTAAAACAGGGTAGAAGAGTAAAGAGAGTCGAGGGGTTCAAACAAACTATTTTGCTCTGTCCATTAGCCCCTTTACTTCCATATTCATCTCAAACAAACAACCTTTGCCTGATTTCTGACCCCCCTAAACTGCCTTAATAATCCTGGTGTAAGGATGTTTTCTCGTTTTCAACCATGGGTGTAAGGTTCAGATCCTTCCCCTATTCTGAGATTAGTCAAGCATATAGAACTGACGGAGCCCCTCGAAAGTCTTTGTCTCAGACTATCGATGCCACCAGCCAGATTCTAGGGGCCACAAACCTAGCAAAAACAAATCACGGAACTACGAAATGTCTTTTGCAGTCATTAGTGACGCCAAAATGAGCAAAGCCGAAAAAAGAAAATGGAACAAAAAAAACGGTCTACCATTTGTAATACCGAACCCGAATTGTTTCTTTTTGTGTTTTGTTTTAAATATCTTGTGTTTCCTGTAATTTAGTGAAAATCTTCAAGTTAGTGTTTTCACAGGCAATTCATACCTTTTCAATTACCTGGTTTTACAAAATCTAGGCCTATCTCATCGGACGTGCTTGATTTTGCAGAGAGTCACCAGTTGCGAAACATCACCAAACAAACGAGCAAAAAAAAGAAAAATATAAACACATCTAAGTCGGTCAGGTAAAAAATCTTTTTTCTTCAAACATAGTCAAAGTCTTATTCTGTTCTTTGCCTCCAATCATGGATTACTTGCTGTATCTCCCACCTAAGAATTTGACGGTGATATCAGACACGCATTTCGTGCCCCCAATTCATCTTACTAAGAAGCCAGATTTAATACCCGGCGTACCAGATGGTATTTTGGCCCTTATCGCCCCTATTGTGGTATATTGGACATATTGTATGTTCTTTCACATAATAGACACATACCAGCTAGCCGAACAGTATAAGATTCATCCGAGCCCTGAAGAATTGGCCAAAAACAAAGCTTCGGTGTCGGACGTGATTAAAGATGTTATTCTTCAACATATTATTC
The DNA here is from genome assembly GCA_030569415.1 of Yamadazyma mexicana. Classification (NCBI taxonomy): domain Eukaryota; kingdom Fungi; phylum Ascomycota; class Pichiomycetes; order Serinales; family Debaryomycetaceae; genus Yamadazyma; species Yamadazyma mexicana. The sequence goes on from JAJMLA010000010.1 coordinate 380,365, forward strand.
AAACCGTGGTAGGATACGCGGTTTACAAGCTCGATCCTATGCCTACTACTGGATTTGAATTGAATCAGATGTGGCACTGGAAACAAAAGCTCCGGTTTTTGCCTAATGAGGTTATCTGGGCTTTGTACACATACGTGTGGCCTTTGTTAAAGATCGTTACGGCATTTGTAATCATCGACACATGGCAATTCATGCTTCACCGGTACATGCACTTAAACAAATACCTTTATGCTAGATTCCACTCCAGGCACCACAGACTCCTGGTACCCTATGCTTTTGGTGCTTTATATAATGACCCTGTGGAGGGTTTCCTTTTGGATACTTGTGGAACAGGTTTGGCTGGTGTCGTAACCGGCTTGTCTGCAAGAGAAGCATTATTCTTGTACAGTTTCAGTACAATGAAGACTATTGATGATCATTGTGGATACAGGCTACCATACGATCCGTTCCAGATTATATTTCCTAATAACTCGGTGTACCATGATATCCACCATCAAAGTTGGGGTTTCAAGCACAATTTCTCCCAACCCTTCTTCACCTTCTGGGATTCTTTATTCGGATGCAAGTACCAGTTTGTTGATGAGTACAAGGAAATGCAAGAAAAAGTGACCTTGGAAAAGTACAAAGAGTTCCTTAACGAGAAAACTAAAGGAAAATACGATTATCATCTTAAGAGAGATGAAAAGAAGAAGGACAAGCTCAAGCAGCAATAAGTCATGTTTGCAATTGGCTTTGAGCAAGTTCTTAATCCTAATCCCTTCATGTATACGCTGATTTTGCTATGAATCACCCACAAGTCTAAAAACCTTTGAACGTTTTGGTCTAATTTCACTAATGTGCGGAAAGCACCAACCACTGGTGGTCCCCGGGGCCATCTTACATACGACCATGTTAATAATTTTATGTGTTTATGCTTCAATCAATATTTAATAGTTAATCGTTTTAATCTTGTTGCAAAAGTATGCCGGTTCAGGCCCGCACCGGTGACACTTTATTGATAAATACTCCTCACCCCATAATAACTACCCACTATAAATACTCCGCCAATCTCCTAGTCCCGGCTATTTTGATAAGTTTCTGCATCTTTAAGCATGGCTACATACAGTGAAAAAGACTTTAACACCAAACATTACGACGCTGCACGGCCAAGTTATCCCGACTCATTCTATGCCACACTCTTATCGTATCATGGTCCAAAAAGAGACCTTGCGGTAGATATTGGATGTGGGTCAGGATTTGTGGCTTTTGAGTTGACGAAACACTTCGACAAGGTCATTGGTACGGATATCAGTCCAACCATGATCGAACAATGCACCAATGATGCCAGATCATCTGGGTCAAATGTGCAATTTTTAGTTGGGCCAGCAGAAGAATCACCCTCGGAGATCAAGCCAGAGTCTGTGGACTTGATCACCGGTGCTGAGTGCTGCCACTGGGTTGACCATCCTCGATTTTTTGCAGAAAGCCACCGTATTTTGAAGAAAGGTGGGACTTTGGCATATTGGTTTTACAAAGATCCGGTTTTCGTGAATTTTCCGGTTGCAAATCAAATCTACGACGAGTTTTGTTACGATAACCCCGAATATATGGGTCCATGCTGGCAACAGCCGGGAAGAAACTACTTAAGGACATTGCTTCGTGAAATTGAAGTCCCTGGTGACTTATTCGAAGATGTTGTCAGGGTAGAATATGACCCTATGAAGGGAGACGAGCGTTCGTCATTGTATATTGAACGTACCATGAACTTGTCTGTGTTAAGAGATTATGTAACCAGCTGGAGTGCTTACCACAGCTGGATGAAAAAGAATCCTGGTAAAAGAAACGTGGCGGACCAGTTTATCGATAAACTTAGGAGCAGTCTTGGATGGGACGATAGCACACAATTCACTGTGGTGTGGGCTACTGTCTACACTTTTGCTAGGAAGAAGTAGTTTATAAGTTTTCTTTTTCACTGGTGAATAAGATCTTTATATGATGGCCTTTGTTGTGCAACAATTCATAAAATCCCTTCTCAATCCCGTCTTCTAACAATATCTTATCGGTGATCATCAACTTCAACTCGTCTGTGTTGATATCACCAGCTTCTATGCTTTTCACAACATCAACAAAATCGTCTTTAACAAAGCATATCGATCCTGTAACGATTTTCTCCGATAAAGTAGTCTCCATAGGAGAGTACTGAATATACTTTTTGGCCCACACAGCCACATTTGTAGCTGTTCCTCTAATTCTAAGACACTTAACACTTGTTTCAAAAGTGGCAGTCACTCCACTGCAATCAAAAGTGTGGTGGAACCCGTGCTTATCTGTAGACATCGCTTTGAGTTCCCTGATACACTCTTCCACTGATTTCCCAGTGGGGTCATAAACCTCAACATTCAATTTTGCAGCCAAAAGCCTTCTAGCAGCAGAAGGTTCACTGACAACGATTTTGCTGGCTTTATGTCCTTTCAAGGCAAATATTGTTGTTAAGCCAATAGGCCCACCACCAAGAATCAATGCCGTTTGTCCTGGCTGGAACCTGGACACTCTAACAGCATGCCATGACACAGCCAAAGGCTGCACCAAAGCAGCCACGTCCATGGGGATTTTGTTCTCGTCAAACTTAACAAGCTTGTCTTTGCTGGTGACTACATAGTCAGCACATCCTCCGTCACCGAAACCTAAACCTGTCAAAGCCAAATTGTCACAGGCATTATAGTGACCATCATAACAGGCACCACAGTGCGGTTCATCTTTCTTTGGTGAACTTTCAAACCTGTACTTGTCCTTACATGTCCCTGTTACTTCCACCACCACTTTATCTCCCACTGCCAACTCGTCCACGTTGCTGCCAACTGAGACCACTTCTCCACTCATCTCATGGCCCATAACCATGGGGTACTTCAAGTTCGAGATAGGGTTGGTGGACCCTGGCTGATTGAAGAAGAAAGGACCGCTGGAAATCTCTTTGAGGTCAGACCCACAGATTCCACAGTATGCAATTTTCACTTTGACTTCATCTGGATGGCTTACTTGGGGCTCGGGGTAATCGGAGTGGAATCTAAGATCCTCTTTTCCGTGGTAAACAATTGCCTTCATTGAGTTTCTTGTGTATCGTTGTGACGATGTAGACTGATATGTAAGGGCTTTTTTTTAAACTTTTTAGTTATCAGAGATAACCCATGATACTTGGCGGTGGACAGAATTCCATATTTTGGTTCTTACACTATTTTAGCGCACGGCTGCTTTGGTGGGGGAGATGTGGTTTAGGATGAATGGGGATCTTACTTGAGACCCTGGTTGGGTATATTTGTCTGTCTAAGGGTATAGCTACTAGTTTGTGAATTACAGGGAGTTACGTGAAGGTACCATGGAATAGTCGACATTAATGTGAAAATCACTTATATATGGACCGAGGTCATATGGAATGCAGCACAACAGAACCCGAAAGCCGTTTCTTCCCAAGCCATTGGCATCTTTGTTGTATGGTCTTCTTGCTGCTTATACCTATTGCTACCAGTTTCCATGGTTACTTGTTGTTTTTTACCCGGCTATCTCATACGTTATATTCATGATATCATTTTTCCAGTAATAAATGAGTTCTCTTGGCTAGAGAAGATACGCCGTTGCGCCACTCCACATATTGGTCCTGGAAGTACGTCGACTTGGCCTGGTACTGGCTATCTCTCTTTACCTCTTTTTTTGCAGCCTTGGTGATATGCTTATTCCTATTTCACTCACCGCGAAACATTTTTAGTTAACATTTATCCTCCACAGATGTCAGCTTCAACCACTCCACAAATGGCATCGCCCTCTCCTTCACATACGGGGGCCCCGAACGCTTCCTCCGACTTGGCCAACAAAAAAATAGAGCCCTTTCAAGTTCAATTAAGTGAACTACCTGCCGATCTTAAACTACTCCCTAATGATGTGGTGAAGGAACTAGTGTCGTCACACACGGTGCTTTCTGGGTTTATGAAGAGTTTGCCTGAATATAAGACATACGGTAGTGAAGTCTGTGGTATCCTTGAAGCACAGGTAGAAAAATTGAACCAAGTCATAGCCGTTCTAAAAGAATATAATCAAACAAGTGTGGAAATTGATGAACTAATAATCAAGATCAATGAAGTATACGCTGAATTCACTAACCACGAATTGATCCAATACAAATTGTTATCTGCCAACTTCAACCAAGATTTCTTGAAGGCCAGGTATAAGCGATTGATAGAACAGGACGACAAAGAATCGAGACAGCATATCAAGAACATTGACAGTGATATGGATTCTGCATTAAAAGCATTTAAAGAATCAAGAAAACGGTACCATTTAAGATCAGAGAAGTTGAACAGGTGGAACGAGGATAGAGTTACTGGGTTCATATGATATGGGAAATGAAATAATACTATTTTTATAATAACTGTAGAGATGCTTAAAAACTCATTTTGTCTTACAATTCAATCAAAGCCTCCTCTACCCTTTTTGGGGGCTCATTGAATGAAGTGTGAGGTACCAGGGGCATCGAAGCCACTTGTCCGCTACTTGATTGTCCTTCTTGGCCCTGTTTCCCATCGGTTGGGTATGCTGATCCCACATCTTCAACCGGTGGATATCTTGACCTCGTAGACTCCATAGACCCCCCTGTGTGATTGAACTGCTGGGATTCCTCTTTAGGAGGCGAATTAGATGGGTAAGGTGGGAAGTTTGGTGCAGTATGGGTATCCCCTGTATCTATTGGGGGATAAGATGCCACATTGCTATATGTTTCTTCGTGTGTACTACCTCGTGGTGGATAGCTTGTGGGCTGTTCGTAACTAGGTTCTGATTCTTCAAATACCGGCTGCGAAGGAGCAGATCCATACTGCTGGGGCATGCTTCCTGTGACTTGTGGCGGGGGCACGGAACCTGTAGGTTGTGCAGAATTGCCGGTAGCATACCCAGGTGGCACCGGTGGATAATGGGCATTAAAATCAGAAGTCCCGCTAAATTGGGGTTCTGATGGTGCGGTATACTGTGGTTCTGCATTCGTGGAATATGGCTCTGGTTGACTTTGCCTTGCAAAAGAAGCATCGGACTGCAGTGTAGATCTTTGGCCTCTAGAATGGGGCACGGATCCTGTCAACTGTGGTGGTGTAGGTGTAGGAGCCCCTGTATATTGGCCGGTGACCTCGTTCTGTCCATAAACGGGCATCTGGTGGCTTTGGCTTGTACTTTGTGGAGGAATTGAAGCTTGGCCAGTATATTGACTTGGTGGATAATAACCTTGGTTCTGCGTAGGATAACCAGGCGAATATAAACTGTGATTACCATATGCTTGAGACAACTTGGACTCTAAGAACTCATCATACAACTTAGTGATAGTCGAAATTTTGTTGTTCAAAGCCACAAACTTCTCGTACCTTTCAATGGAGTTCCTTAATGCTTTGTTTAACTTAGGCTTTATTTGAACGACTTGAGTATGCAAGTCGTTCAAGTCTTTATCATACAAAATATTAGCTTGACGGGTTTTATCGGTTTTCATCTGGTTGACTAAAGTGATGTACAAATTAATTGCTTCTTCCTCTTTCTGTGACAAGTCTTCCGTCTGTAAATGCTTTTGTATGTGCTGAGAAGGAGTTAAACCTTGAGATGGTGATTGAAATGCATTGGCTTGTGCTTGGGGGTATGCCTGTGGATGAGAAGACTGACTCTGTGCCTGACTATACTTATCAAATGGTAGAATATTGTTGTAAAACTCAGATTGAGGCTCCTCGGGGGCAGAAGGAGTTGGTGCTGCTACCGGTGCTGCAGGTTGACGTGCCTGCTCTTGAGCTTGGAATTCCTTCAAGCTGGCAGCTATTGCAGCCTTCATTTCCTCGTCTTCTTCTTCATCTGCCGCAGGCGATGGTTCCACTGGAGGTGGTGCTGGTGGCTGAGCTTGTGGAGTACTGGCCACACCACTTTCTTGTAAGCTCAACTCAATTGCCCGTTTTAAATCTTCGTCTTGGTCTTCGTCGACGTTCTTCAGTTTGGATCTGCCATGTGGTTTGTTCTTCAATGACAAGTTGGGGTTTTTCTGGAGCTTGTACTTCTCTTTGAAATGACAATTGTCACACACTCTCACTGCCTCTAAAATCCCCAAAGAAGGTAAAGGAATGGAATGAGATGAGTGCTCTTGGCAGAATACGCCTCCACATGACCGACAGTGATGTTTTCTGTTCATCATTGAAAACGGCTTGTAACATATCATACACTCATCGTTGTCGATCCAGTCGGCTGGTGTCTCTGTATCGATAAATACCGAGTGGGAATACTCAGAGGTATCCGTCTCGGGAAATTCGTACCCTTTTCTTAACAAGTCGTTGTAAACTGATTCCACGTAGTTCAATTGCATTTGGTTCTTGAAGTAGATTGTCCAATTTTTAATCAACATCAATATGTAATTACCCACACTCAATTTAGCCTCATTGTACATGATCTTATTATCTTGAGTATTGTACTTGACTTTGAATACATAGTCCACCAAATAGTCAATGAACTCCTTGGAGCTCAACTCCACAAGGAAGTGGTATCCACTGTTCTTCACACAAACATCTATAAGCTTCAAGGTGGACATTAACATGTTGGGATTCTGATATGTATTTGTCAATCTTTTCTTTAAAGATCTCATACACTGTTTAGCAGGTATTTTCTTACTTCGAATGATATCGGTAATCTCGTATGCCACTGCCACATCATACTCACCATTAGGAATCGATTCAGATGTGGCTTCTTGGATCTTATCATCCAATTCTTGCGTATTCGGCGCACTTCCTGCAAACCAAGACATGTTTTACTAAAGATTTTGGTTTTTTTTGCCTTTCCTTATCCTTTTTCTTTTATGCCTGAGTGTGTGATTATAAATGGTAGAGACACGATTTTATTTATAGCGATGTGGGCAGTACAGAAATCATGATATGCTAAAGATAAACATGAAAAAGATGTTATATGAAAAAGCTAATAATACACTATAAGAATGAGCCGGCATTTTCCGCTTAACGGAAGAATGCAACGGTGGCAGCACCTCCCAATAAAGTGACACCCATGTACCAGTAAAAATCGAAGTGGGAAGTGTCAAAGTCCTTCACTGCGGTAGTTCTGTATTGGTTTTCCAAGGATCTCTTGATTCTTCTTCTTAAACTTGTCTTTGTTTCCGAAGCCTTGTCGGTAGGATTCAATGCATAAGTTGGTAACATCAAAGGAGGTCTGTAAGCCAAATATAATGGCTGCATCATAGACCCATCGAATTGGTAAATTTGTAATTTGTATCTACCATGGTAAGGATCAATAGAAACTTGGTAAGTCTTGAAAAAAGTAGGTTGGATGTAACGACTGTACAATGAATTAGTCTCGTAGTTAGCGTTATTACCTGCAGTTCCACAAGGATCGCTTAATAACTGTCTTCCATCTACTGCTAATGGAGTCAAAACAACAGAACCATTACCCAAGATTTTGTAACTTCCATGTTGGTAAGTTAATGATGCAACTGGACACGAATGGTTGACAGAGTTTGATGTGATTCTGTACAAGGCTTCTTCATAGTAACCATCAGAAGTGAAAGAATATGAAATTCCTGGCAAATCTGGTTCTATTAATAACTCATCCACTGGGTCATAAAAACCAGGTCCAGTGAACACTGTGTTTGACTTGGAAGTCCAAGTTCCTTCCAACTCTTTCATGTTAGGTTCACCCACGACGTAGCTGAATAAGATCGCTATTATAAAAGAAAGGGCCAACATGATCTGTTTGATTTTGGCAGAGTATGAGCAAACGAAAGGCAAGTGAAATTAATGTAATAGGATTGTATTTGTTTGATGAATGGAGCGTTAAGGATGTGTCTCTCGGTTCACTTAAATCTTTGATAGGATGATAAAACTGGCGATTGTTTGATTCCTTTAATGACGACCAATAAAACAAATCAACGATCTAAAGAAAAGAAACAAAGAATAAGTTGTAAAAAATTCTCACCACAACAACCGTAGCCTATGCCCCTGAGGAAAGTCGTGTTGGAACCGTATAAAATTTTGGTGCGCGTGTCTTTGAGATGGCAGTGCTATTCTTGGAAACAGCAGACGCTTTGAGCCTGCAATCGAGACATCATGGGCTTCCCCTGATCTCTGTGGTGACTCGAAGGGATCACTGCGTGCTTGTATATGTTCTCACGTCTCCCACTCTAGTCTTGTTGCGACTTTTTTATAGCTTCAGAACAGAAATGAAGCCAATTTTCGGAGCTTCTTGTAACCAAGAAATCTGCTCAAAGTATTGGCATTGTAGAGAAAGCAAGGAAAACGCCAAAAAAGAAAGTGATTGGGAAAGCCATTACTGGAGTAGCATAGTATAAGGGTCTGTGTATGTGGAAAAATACTAGCATATAATGGCACTTGTGGCATGGAAAGAAAATGAATCTGAAGTGGTACTGGAAAAAATGCAGAACAATGGTTAGTTTGGCACAGGCTGGTATAGATACAGCAAGTATTTGCGGAAAACTTTTTCACAAGCCTAGTTGTGGTCCACATCTTCGGCATGCTTGATGACCTCACTTTGGTCTATGCTGCCAACCATCTTGTTGGCTTTCTTATACAATGTTTGTGGTCGTGAGTTACAATGCCGATCATTTGTGTAGTCTTTTGCTGCACTCTATTGTCAAAACTTCTACGCGGACTCAGTGCTAGTACTGGTCTGTTGACAAAAGTTTGCCTTAGAACAGACGATTTGCCATGCTACGGCACATACCTAGAACACCTCTCAGTAAAATAGGTCCATGAAACCAATTTGTCCTAATACAGAAATTAAGTCAGTGAAAAGGGAATTTTGCAGCAATAGGGTACGGAAAAAAAATAATGCCTTGCGACCTAACAACGTAGTGGCACAGAGAATGTTACTGATTTGTATAAAAAATTGTTTTATATTGTATTACGTGTTAAAACTGTCTCCTTTGTGTTCTGCTTTCGTAATCGTCGCCGGTACTCCGTTTAGGTTTGAAAGGTTTTATTTTGTCTGAACTAAACTCGCCCTCGGTATCGGCATTGTTGGTCAAAGAAAAATACTTTAGCAATAACATTTAAAGTTTTAGCGTTCTGCGCTAGGGACAGGATTCGCCCTAATTTGAAACCATGCGTATCAATTTTGGGAACTAAAAGGGGGGATATAAACTTTAAACAATCCCGCTACATCTTTGTTGAATAGGTCTCGTATGCGTGAGTTCCCAAGGGCACAAATTTGCGTCCGCCCAAAGAGGTAAACATAGTTGTTATTGAAAATTCGTTGAAGATTTTCAAGTCCTTTGTTTAAAGGAAAACCGCCTTTTCAGGGTGCTTTTACGTGCTAGCCAAGCTACATGGTGCAGATGCGACAGTAAGTGAGGGCATAGAACAATATAAATGAAGCATATTCGATCTGTAAGGGATGTACATACGAACAAATATAGGTATATTCTTCGTCTTCTGGAAAGGGCTGGGCTGATCTGGAGAAGAATTTGATCTGGACCTATTCTCATTTTAGACAAAATAGAGACATGACCATTGTGTGTTATTTTTTTTCCACTATTGTAGATCACGAGTTTGAAAATGTTTCATATTATCAAACTCAAACTAAGGGCGTGCCTTGCAATTAAAGTCTAGCAGGCAATTAGCCGAATGTTTCATATGCCTATTTTAGGCGAAGCTTAAACTTTTGAGTTAGAAACTTTCGGTTTCGCTGGTACACCTTATGGGTCATTAAGGCAACAACAACAGTATCCTCATACAAACATACAGACAAATTATTAGAAGAAAGCTGTGGTGAAAAAGAAAAGTGCTCTTACGTATATGTAAAACAATAAACCCAAATAATAAAAACGAAGAAAAGAATTGGAAGATAAAAAAATTAAGGCAGGCCTTTATCTATAGATACAAGAAGTTCTTTTGGTTATGCAAATTTTGAAGTTTCAACATGGTAATGATAGTTTTGGTAATTTTTGTAGTGAATAGGGGATTCTTCGTCAGAGACTGGAGTATAGACTCCAAACTTCCTCTGATCATCGAAGATTGTTTCTTGATCTTTTGAAATAGAAGTATTCAAACTTGATGAGGTATTGATGCTGATCTGACTGTTATTATGCTTATGAGTGATGATTTTGGGGATAGAATTATAATCATAATTGTACTTTTTCAACAAAGAATTATTACTTGTCACTGGTACTGGTTTGTAGATATAATTCAGATGATGGATATTTGAACTGGGAGATGATGTGATTGAATTGTTACTGTTGGAGAATGTGGAAGCATTGGAGTTGATTGTGGATAAAGAACTTTGATGCATCGACACAGGAGAAATTGGGGTCAACACTTGAGGCACAACAGTAGTTGGAATCGATAACTTGAAAGGATCTTTGTAGGTAGCGACAATTTGGTTGTATAAGTACTGAGGGCCCTTAGTATTGAACAACCCAAGAACGAAGTCAGACGAGTTGATGATACTTTTGATTAAATGCTTCTTGATGAATTTGTAGTGGTTGTAGTCAATCTTAGTAACAAATTGATTTAAAGTATTTTTTGCAACCGCTTCCTCACCTTCAATAAAGAAATCATCATCATCATTAGCGTCATTATCGATAATAGGAGTATTCACAGATTGATAGTAAATATTGGTTTCATTCAAATTGAAAACCTCATTTATCAAATCAACCATGATCCTGGATAAGTCAATTAAATCACAATCAATCAATTCATAAGAGTATAATGAAACATAACTCAAATATTCTTTGATCTTGAAAAATTCATTGTTCTTGATCAAAATGTTGAAATCTGAAGACTTTATCAAAAACTCTTCAATTGATGGATCATTGAAATTCCATTCCAATGTTTGAAGGATATGTAATTCCATTTGTTTGAACATAGATTGGTCATAATTGCATTTGTTACCACATAATTTTATTAACTCGTGTAATTTTGGCAATCTGAATCTCTCAGTTGGTCCCAAAAATTTTCCACCGGAACCGTAACCCAAATCATTGATTGTTTTAATTTCATCAGAGTTCAACTTCGATAAATTATTCAAATTCAAGAAATGGTTGTTCCCACCTTGCACTTTGGATGCAATCCAAAGACATGTTGTTATAATCAATTGAGATTGATCCAATAATATTATTCTCTTGGAGCAATATCTGTCAAAGATTTTAACGGCTCTGAAGAATACAAATGGAATAATCTTCAATCTGATTGACATTTTCAATAAGAAGTCGATCAACTTCAACCTTATCGATTGGGTCAAGTATGGTTGTTGTTTGTACAATTCCAAGTTAGGTTTATTCAAGTTCAATGATTCAACTATTGAATGATAAATCTCATGGTTGTACTCATTAACATTAGAAGCATGGTCTAACACCTCTGCTTTGTATAATCTGTTAGGATAGCTTGTTTGAGTGAACTGTGGTATGGACATCGTTGTAAAATGTTTATCTTATGTATCTTTTTATGGATGTGGGAGTAAAGGAAAGTTGTAAATCTAAATGAATGGACTGTTGCAAAATTGTGATTAAAGGAAAGGAAACAAAAATGCTTTTTTAGTTTTGAAGTGAACGATCGTCTAAACGAATGGACTGAATTGAATTGAATTGAAAGAAAAGATCGTTAAAGTCAATATGAATTGAAAGTTATAAACCAAATTGAAAGTCTTTGGTATATGTTGAAAAAAAAAATGAAAAAAAGATTGAAAATCTGTTTATCAATGCTTTTTATATGCCAGGGATTAAGGGTTTCAACCAATGTTCTAATATATGTCAATATATAGAAAGAAGAAAAGATTGGAATATCAGTAAAATAAAAGTACGATTAAAAAAAAGGGAATTTTTCAATGCTTTATAACTATAAACAAAATGGTGGAACCTTGATTTTTTATTTTTCAATATACTCGAGTTTTTTTTTTTTATTTTAATTATCAATTTGGTCGTCAAATGTTTAAATTAAATTAAAAAAAATTAAAATGAAAAAAAAAGGCTAATAATGGGAAGTTACACAAAAATGAAATGTTACACAAAACCACATTATCGACAATTGAAAAGAAAACATTCTCAAGGCGACTTGGTAGTTAGAATATGTTTTACCTTTAAATGTTTGGCCAAACAAACGAATGGTGAATTCTCAAACGAAAGGCATCTCTTTCAAGCGCTTGTGTCGGATCTTAGCCTTATTGGTTTCGGTTCTTTATTTTCAATTTTTGCCTTAGCTTTATTTCTTTAGAGACAATTAGTACTAATAGGCGAAAGAAATTTTTAAAATCGAACTAAATGGAAAAAACCGTTATTTTCCCAAATCCCCCTAAGACCACAAATAGGAGAAAGGCACCAATCTCAACAAAATACATATTAACAAGAGCATTTTTTAATTCTCAACTAAAGTATTGAGTAAGTTACTATTTCTCGATTATTTACAACGGTTCCCATTCTGTTGTAGGCCACAATATAAACAATTTTAGACCGTAGGCGAACTTCTTGTAATAACAAAATACCGGTAAAACCAGTAACAAATAAGACAATCAACCATTCATACTCGACGTAATCACATTGGATCTATAGGTCTAATTATTTTCCATTGTGTGGGTGAAACAAAAATAAGTTATCTGAAAAAAATTAAAAATAAAAATAAACGCCAGGTACCACTTTTCATTGGTGCAACACGACTAATGCTAAACTGCAAGTGGATAGCTCCTTCTTTTGTGGCTATTTACAAGGCAGACCGGCCTTGCTCTTAACAATAAAACGGTCTTCTATTGTTATCCCAAGGCTATTTGATGAAGATATGCAACCATGGTTCAATTTAACCGATGTTTTCTTTGTTAAAAATCCGTTGTGCCTATTGTTTTAGTCAAGAGCCGTCAAAACAAAAAATATTTTTTATCTAAAGTTGTGAGACTCTATACTAGGCGTTTACATTTTTGCCTTTCTTGGGTCAAACACTTAATGTCTTCGAACCATACTAACCAGTCCCTAGCGTTCTGAAGCGTTTCCTTATTCGTTTCTTATTCTCGTACCATCTGTGTGACTGAAAAAACGTCTAGTTTTACCGAGTCTATGCTTCAAAAAGCCGTTTTATTCTATTGTGTAAGCTGTAGCACCACTTTTCAACCGCCTATAACGGTTTCCAGTGGCATTTTATTCGTACAATTGAACTGATGCTTATGCGTTTATCGGATCACCCTTTCCCTAACAACTTAGTTGTTGCATGTTGTAGCGAAGAGTACGAAAACCGTTATCCTTCCAGTTTGGCGTTTTGTAAAAAGAAAGGAACGTCTAATACCTTAAAAGCTTATATCAATACACGAAGAGAGGTACAAAATAAGGCCATGTTGTGACAAGTTGATCGCCGTGCAACTTTGGTCCCAACCTTAACGGTTTGTTTTTAACAAGCTTTTTAGTGCCGTAGCCAGTTGACACAGTAGCCAAATCTGGCATATAATCTTAACCATGTACCTGCCCCTTTGAACTATCATCTCCCCCATTAAAGGTTCTGCTACTCCTTCATAGAACGCCACACACCCGGTGCACGCCAATCGAAAATGTCAAAGTCCTAAAATGTTTTTAAAGTGCAATAAATGGCGTAAACAATAAAAAAAAACCGTTCAATTACGTGAAAAGTGCCTCCTGATTAAAAATAAATACATAATGGTAATTAAAAAAAAAAAATACACTTTCTGTGTAGAAGCCACTTCGTAACCGAAAAACCAGTAGCAGAAAAACATCAAAAATGCAAAAATGAAAACAAAGACTCACAACCATAAAACCGACCAATGGCACAAAAATGAAAGGAACCGCCTTAACCAATTGTCCTTTTGGCGAAAGCATTAAGCCTACACAATAGACGCTTTAGTAACTAAAATTGTTTTCGGCTCACCCCCTTCAAATGTACGGTTACCTGTTTAATACTTTTCAATAACTCCTTCATAGTTCCCCCTTTTTTCATTCATACATCGCCTCCTGTGTTAAACATGCAGCAAGATGTGGGCTCTTAACCAATTTTCAATCACGAGAATGAAAATCTGGAGGATACAGGTTACTTGCCCGGCCAAGTCTAGTGAGCCCCCCGTACCATTCGCGCCGCCGTAGTAGTGCCATTTTACCCCACCCCTCCCGCGGTTAAAGCTAGATTTGCACGTCAGTCATCTGGTTACATAGTGTGGGCTGATTTTCAACCCAAGACAACTCGTATCCCCACCATAACATCAACTACGACCGTAATGGGCTCAACTTGGTAACTGTTACTAATCCCGACGGTAAAAGAGTCTTGACGACCGATGTATTGTCAAAACCCTGACGACTGCAAAAAATAAAATGTACAATTGAAAAAAAAAGCGTTAAAAATAGCTACAACTGTTAGTTACCAGCCCAATGTGTACAGACGATGAAAGGAATCACATCTTCTTGTCACAACAAGGGGTTCGTCTATACGACGATGTGATTCTTTACTGGAAACCCTGTGTTTGTGGCCAAGTTAGTCTGCCTGTTGACCTCTTTTGGCCAAAAACAATTACACGGATTTAGATAGGCACCAATTATGATTGATTGTAATCAATAATAAGAATTAGTCTTATTCATCTCGACTTAAACTAAACCCGATGACAAAGTGGGCTCTTTGACGAGGTTATATCCCAATGCACAGTTCATTAACATCAAGCCAGTACCTTGAATCTATTGATTTCCTATGTACAATAAAACTGACGGGTGGTCTTTGACAATAAAGTCAATGTTCAATTATCTCCTGCAAAGTCTTAAAATACCATTATACGAGGCTGAAAGCATAATACACAACCCTTTTGTTACTTCCCAATGTGTAAAATACCTATAATGGAAGCATTTAGACTAAGAATAGACTAACTCATCGACAATCTGCATTTTTACATGGACGAGCATTAGACGAGAATTCTAATGTTTAGATTTTGCACCAAAAAAGACCGTTGCACAAAAATTAGGCTCTTGTGGCCCATTATCGTCAACTATAGAGATTTCTTCTTTTACTGGGTGGCCTATAACCAAGGTCACTCCACATTGTACAAATTCGAAACCGACAAAGGGCTCACTTATCCGGTTATGGTGTGATTGTTGAGACCAATAGTCTTCAACAAAGCGTTAGAATCTGCCGATATTAAAAAAACTGCTTTCCATTTTCGGATAACCTGGTGTCATGTGAAAGATACATAATCTTCACAATGGTACGTTATCAAAGGCATTCCCGGAATTAGAGTAGACTCTTAATTTTTTTTGTGATTACAGGGTACATCAGTACCTCGTTTAATTCAGTCTAAAACTTTAACTCCCATAACATCGGTTTTAACTACTACAATAGTTTTACATAATTGGACTTAACACATTCTCAATCTTGCATTTAAAGATACAGATGTATTTGCCCATTGATAAAATGAGTGCAGCGGTATGTGCCAGTTCGGCGATTTTTCAAATTTTTCAAATTTTCCAATTTGGTGTTCACATTCTTGATTCAAAAGTGAATGCTATCGATGAACAAGAGAAAAAAAGCCTAAGTATTCTATTCATCTACGCATTTTTCACCGTTTTAACCTAAATTGGTGCTAATTGGGCCTCGTAATGCCAGGCAGCTCCCGCCCTAGTTCTTTGTTGGCTGCTAGGCATTTTGGCTTTCTGGTGCATTCCTGTTGATTTATGCTATTTATAATTGTCCCTGGTAAACCCTAGATATTTCTCTGTCTGAAATTGCAGGTCGAAACGACAACATGCCGTAGCACCGCCTAATGTGGTCACAGATACTGCCTTTTGTGAATCATACTTACCACATTTGTGTTAATTTTAGTTACTAAAGTGGTTAAAATGCTGTGATGATCTAATTCTTCTCTGTGTAACATCTGGTAATCCTTTTCTTGATTACTGTTTATGACTTGCCTTTTTCATATGCTTTCGATAACTCCGAATTTGCTGGCATCGGTGTTGAAATCTTCACGACTATAGTCTAGGCCAAAAAGATGAAAAAAGGGAACATTTTGTTATCTGTTCAGGCGGATCAGTCCGCTTTGATGTCCGAAGTCGTGCCCGCTTCCAAACACCATCTCTTTTTTCAGTACTGTATACCACTATCAAAACGCGTTTACAAAACAAACTATTAAATCAATAAATGTCTGGTAATATCTTTGGCAAGGCATTCAATGGGCTTTTCCGGCCTGGAAGTCCGATACCTGATGAACCCACGATCGACTACAATGACACCATATATTCCTACCGGACCAATCCTGCATCAGATTACACAAAAAGGTCAAACATCAGTAAATACTCGACTTCTGCACCCATAACCCCAAGAACTCCCTCCAGATTTTCTTCCAGGTATGTTTTCGACGACTCAGATGACGAGTTGAATGAAGACATGAGCTACGTGTACAACCAGTTCAATGAGAATTCCACCAAATTGTCGAATGTGGCTCCTGACTACGAAGTGCCGGGAGCTTTCAACTCATATGACAAAGTTGAGCCTGAGAGTAGAGACAGGCTAGGAATGCAAGTCCCCGACAGGTTTAATTTGAGGAACACCGAGACACCAGGCGACAGGTTTGTGCGAAACAAGGATGTCTTTGCGCTGAGGTCAAAGCTTGATGATATAGGATATAACAGAGACCGGGACTTGAGGCTGTCGTACAAAGAAAGGCTTCCTGAAAGATACAAGACAGCAGATGAGCTCTCTTCAAAGTACCAGAGATCCGAAATACCTTCACGGTTTGCTGAAAGAACAACAAACACACCCAAGAGGTTTCCTAAGGATGATACTGAGTACAGACGATATGGTACTGATTTGCCGTCATACAGTACGAGACCTCACTCTCAGCCAGACCCTGTGCCTACATATGACCGTGGCAGGTACCATCTGACATATGGCCGAGGTCTAAGCGTCGGAGAAAGTGTGCCAGAAATTAGGGGCACTACTAAAGACAGATACGATACCATTTATAACGGAGGCAGACAGAAAAAGGACCAGGCATATACAATTCCTGACCGGTTCGCAGGCACGAGGGTACCTAACAAAAAGTACGGCTCTGAAAAGGATATATCCATATACGAAGACCGCCTAGCATCTCAGAACAGTGCCAAAGAAGTGATCAAATTGGAACAAGAACTCAATAAAGAGTCTGTGACTAAATTGAATACCAAGTATAATGAATTGAGCAACAAACTTCAAGAGTTCAAGAAATTGAACGCTTTGAATGAAGACGTCAAGCAAAACAATAAGGTACTACGTGAACTAAACGAGTTAGTGGAAATTCATAATGATAGTGACATCAAAATGACAGACAAAAACTATGAGAATTTAAGGCTTGAGTATTTGAACGAGCTCAAAAGCCACCAGTTCTTTTACCAGAACTACATTAAGCTTTTTGACCGGTATAAAAGTGTGAAGGAGTCCAAGAGAAATGACGGTAATAAAATAAGAGCCATACGGGATTCCTGTAAAGACGAACACATAAGAAAGCTATGCGATGAGATTTTAAGCGAGTAAGACGAGATACATAAGCAGGGCGGAAAAGACAGAGAGGAAAGTTTCTACTTGATAGAATACAAGACAAAAGAGCACATATTGGTATAAACCGTATGGATTCTTATATTACTTATAAGGCTAATAACACACCAGCCAAAGCAGCACCACCAACAACACCTAAAGGTTTGTTCAAGTTAGCGTTACCTTCGAAAGAAGTAACATTAGCAGGGGTACATCCACCAGGACAGGAAGTGACGGTTTCAAGGGCAGAACTGGTTTCGGTGACAGTTTCATTGGCAGCAAGGCCAGTAGCGACAATAGCAGCGAAAGCGATAGATTGAAATCTCATTTTATAAGATATTTAATTAGTGTATAATAAAAACTAAAATTATAAAAGGGAGACCAGAGACTTGACGGGGATGTCAACTTATTTATAGAAAACTGGCAGCAGTCTTTCAGTTAAGGAATTACTGTAAGGACATCTCGGGGTCTTATTACTTATCTCAATTAGGCTTCAATTTGTCCCAAAGAGGAAGGTAGAAGGTATAATAAATAAGGTTGCTGATCCGTATGCAGGATTACTGATAAGGCCTATCTTTCCCTCGATTATTGCCTTAAGGTTTATCAAGTGCTGGAACAAGGGGCAAAAATGTTCTTATCTTCCCAGCTTCTCTGGCATCAATAGAAGCTGGTTATATTGTTCCCAGTGTCAGCTGAATAGGTGGAGGTTTTTTTTTTCTGTTTTGTTTTCTGTTTCACAGGCGGCATCTCGTTATTCCTTCCCAGTGCTGCTGCACGAAAAAGATCTGGCATCTTCAAAATAGTTCGATTGCTCCCAACGAAACTATAGGTGCCAATGCAACAGTATGTATGTTATTTTTAGAAACAAGTATGTCGCTGTAAAGGTAAGTTGTATATGTGAATGTTTTTCTATACAACATGGTTGCTGCTCATACTTGGAACTATTGAATGACTATCGATATGAATTGAGCCATCTTCTAACAAACTCTCATTGATACACTCATTGATAATTGCATCCCAGTCACTAGTTAAAACGTAGTACAATTCTAGAATCGATAATATAAGCAAGCCAATAAGCATTCCCAACCATAACCCTACTAACTTTAAATCAAAGTACAATGACAATGTTAAAGCTGCAGGTAATGCGAGGACGTAGTATGTGAATAAGTTCAAGTAACCACCAATCTTTTGGCGGCCTTGGCCTCTTAAAATCCCACTAGTCAAACAAGCTAATGCATCGTTGATTTGGTAAATAGCACCAATAATCAAGACCTGTGATGCTAATTTAATCACTTGAGGTTCTTTAGTGTATAATTTAGACAAGGGAACTCTCAAGGTGATTAACAAAATACCGTTGATGGTCCCCACCAAAAATGCCACAAAGATAGTAGCATTAGAAGCAATTCTAGCAGCTTTTTTTGAGGCGGCACCAATATACCAAGCAATTCTAGTAGATGCAGCAATGGATATAGCGAACGGAATTTGATAAAAAATAACGCAGGTTGTGGAAATGATCGACTGAGCTGCTAAAACATCAGTTCCAAATTTAGAAGCGGTAAATGTGACTATTTCAAATGCTAACCATTCAGCTTCGACCATTAAAACTCCGGGAATGGATAAAGAGATCATTTTCTTCCAGTGTTGAAAGTATTTCAAACTGAAAACAGATCCACTGGGCCAGCATTTCCATCCACCAATGAAAAAAATGTATAAGTAAAGCAAAATGCACATCAAGTAATTGGTAAACACCACTGATAATGGTGCACCTACGAACCCAATTCCTATCACTTTATCCCACACAAGTAAATAATTCAAACAGACGTTAATTGGGGCACAGATGGCCAAGACGTAAGTGGAAGCATGGAAAATTCCCTGACTTTGTAAGAAATGCTTACCATTCTCAAAGAGAATAAACCCTGGTACCCCAAGTGACAATACTTTCAAGTATCTGGAAGCAAGGGAGCATAATTCAAGCTGGTCATCTCCAATAAGAGCTATTAATATGGACTCACTCAAGAAAAACCACAAAATGAACATAGGTACATAGCACATTAACAAGAGGTAATTACATCTCATGAAATGTAATCCGACTTTCTGATACTCTTTCTGGCCATAACTTTGGGCACATAAAGTATCAAGACACGTGGAAATTCCTTGAATAATGGCATAACCGGAAATATTTGCAGTCATGGATGAAAGACTCACAGCAGCCAATTCGTTGGACCCCAATTTCCCCACACTAAAGACAGAAGCTACTGTCAAGGAGTATTGAAGCAAAAATGTGATAATCAATGGAACCGAATATTTCCCCAACACCACAATTTCAGTGTAATAGTTAGTTTCTGGTTCGTTATTTAATTCAGATTGATGAGATGATAAGACGTCTTGGATATCGATGCTGCTGTTCAGCTTGACGCTCATAAGTCTGTTGTCGTCCCAGTTCCGGGACCGAGACCGAGACAAACTGAAAGACGTAGGGATGCTTTCTGCTCCCACGGATGCAATTGAAGCTCTTCTCTGCTTCACATAAGATACGATTTCATTCTCATCGATTTCATGGATTAAGCTACTTTCTTCTTCTGGAACTCTGGACAAGTCTCTAGTATAATAAGGGACTTCAGAGCCTCCGCTAGGGTTTAAGAACGGCGAGTTCTCTGTTTTAGACATGGGTGATTTCTGATTATGGAGGAATATTCGCCAATTTAAATAACAACTCTAATTAAGGCGGAATTTTTGGCCATGCACCGGCGGAAATATGTCAATAAACAGGAAAAAACACGACACTTTTACGAATCAAAAACAAACAACCAAGTCAAAGATGACTTTTTTTTTGCAACTCTGTTATGTTAATAGCTAACAGTTGTATAAATTATGAAAACTTCAATAGCTATTTAATCCCCTATTTCCCTGGCATCCTGATTTGCAATCGCAAATTGCGTGTCGTGTTCTACGTCCCAATCGGGTATCGAGATCCTGCGATTTCCATATTATTTGAATCTATGTATATATGCTCAATCTTCTAGAATTTACCGTTGAGTAAGTTTTTAATCATATCTCTAGCAGTGTAATGCACGGTTCTGTAAAGGGTTTCAAAATCAAAAGTGGAACTGAAAAATTCAACAAATCCGAATGGCAACATAGCAGGAATCCATCCTTGAGCTAATTCAACTGCATAAGCACCTTCAGACATGGAAAATTGTGTCATTCTACCTTTAACCAAATGATTACATTCACCAGGTAAGAAGGTACGTGCATGCACTTGGTTGTCGTAAGCCACCTTCTGGTTCCCGGTCAAAATAGTAAAGTAGTCATCGGCAAAGTGGACACCAGAGTGACCGTTGAGGCCAACGGCAGTTCCGAAAATAATCAAGTATTCACTAATGGATGCGTGCATAATGAACATGTTACCCATAGATCCACCAGCGTTGTTGAAGACCCATTCTTCCCAGTTCAACTCATTGATCAAATCTGGACCGTACTCTTTTCTTAATTTAGGAACGATAGCACTGATCACTTCAGTAGCATTATTTCTATCTGAAACTTCTTCTAGAGTTTCTCTAATAAGATCGCCAATGACTTCATGATTGAACACGTAATTGGTTGGCAACCATGTGTCAAAAAGTCTGTTCAATACAGTGAAAATAGCGAGAGGAATGGCCACGAAGTAGAATAACTTCATCTTAGTTGTTGTTGATAATTTTTTTGCACTGCAGTTGAATTTATACTTCGCAGAGTCTATACGATTATACGATATAAACGACACAATTAGATTATTAATGTGTTCACAGGTTTTCCAGCAGCTTGAAAAGGTCTCCTCGGTGTGTGGTTGAATCGATGAGTTTCTGTACATCATAGAATTGTTTTTGACCCTTTGAGGTGCAGTGGAACACCAATCTTGAGAAACACTTTCAGTTGAAGGTGGGGTTCAGGCCGTTTCCTTTGGTGTAAGGATCTCTCTGGTGTGAGGATTCATATCTTGGACCTAAGTCTTCGCGTACTCGCACTATAGTATTTGTACTGTGGGTATGAGTGTCCAGAGCATTATCAGGTCGTCGCTGGACGATTTGCAGAAATATGTTCAGATTCAAGAACATACAAGCACCAAATCCGTCGAGGATATTGAAAATGCGATTCAAACACTCGATGAGCTGGACTTATCATGGAAAGTCGCCCTTTATATTGGAATTATTGAGTTAAAGATACTTCAAGGAGATTCCACCTGTGCCTCAGAATTGGCAGAAGCAACATCATATTTGGCACAGTTGAGAAATGTTAACACTAATCTGGAACTAAGGAAGCTCTTGAAGTTTAGGATCAATGATTTGAACACCGATTACCAGTATACGTTTAACGTCATCAATTACAACTACAAGATCATGGAATTGGTCAATAAAAAAGTCAACTTACTTACATCCATGGAATACAACTTCCCAGTGGAGCACAAGGTCCCATTGATATACAAGATAGTGGACTATTTGATAGTGTCTGACTACGACTTCAGGAAGATAGAATTGATCAAGTTCATTCACCATTTTGCGAATGAAAACGGTCTTGTCATTGACACGTCACCTTTAACGTCTCGATTGCTCAACATGTTGCTCACAAGGCTGTTTGTTGATGTGCATACCTATAAGGAGTACTTGGACCAGGCGAGGACAAGGCTCATCACGCGATTGTATTTTCCCAAGTTGCTACTGAATTTAGTTGAAAACAATCTACATGTGGCATCGACATGTTATGAATCAGTATCATTGCAGAAACTTAACCGGATGTTGGGTCTTGAGATTGATCACCTTCTTATAAGCAAGATGATAGTGAAGGATAATCTTCCTGCTGGTACAAAGTTTGACCAGGTCAATCTTGTGCTCACTTTCCCCAAATCAGAGCACGACGGATACAATAGCTGCTTAAAATTAATCCAGAACATCTCCAATAAACTAGCGGCATAAAACACGTATCCACAAGTAGCCAGAGGGATGGTGTGGTTTTACCTGTATTTTTTTTGCAATTTTGTTCATAGAACTCGAGTCGTGCCATCACGTTTCGAACGTTTCAAGTCGCTGGCACGACTGATTGAAGTTTGATATTAGCAATTATGTAGTATATCTGGTACAGAAATGGATTAAATGTGTTTAAATGTTCTTGTATATGAATGAAAGTTTACGTAAACCTTGACTGTAGCCCGACACATGTTCGTGTATCGTGTAATTACATAAAAAATGTGAATTTCGCAACCAATATCTTCTAGGCTCCAAGGTCTCATTTATTCTAAATCTAGACTAATACGAAACAAGAAAAACTTATGAACTCCTGTTACAGCTCTAGTCGAACTGTTTATTCCAGAATTTTCTGACTTTATGAGTAGCACCGATTTCGTTGATCTTTTTGACTTCTTCGTCAGTCAAAGAAAAGTCACCGACGCTTAAAAAGCCACTCAATCTTTCAGCAGAAGAGCTTGTGGTCACAGGCAAGATACCATTCTGCAAGTCCCATCTGAGCAAAATTTCACCGGTTGGTCTGTTGTATTTCTTAGACAATTCTTCTAAGTATGGAAGCAATGGTCCTTCAGTTCTAACAGGGACCAAAGATCCATAAGCAGAAACAAGAATATTGTTCTTTTGACAGTATTCGACAACTTCAGGACTTTGATTTTGCAAGTAGGCACTGTATTCAATTTCATTGACAGCAGGAGCAGGATCCAATTCTTTGAGGTGTTCAACTGCAAAGTTAGAAACACCAATATCTTTGGCCAAACCTTCCTCTTTCAATTTCACCATTTCAGCCCACGCTTCCTTCAAGGTCTGACCCAGAGCACTAGGGTACAGGAAAGGAGAATGGATCAAGTACAAGTCAACATAGTCAATGCCTAAATACTTCAATGTGGCCTTTAAGGTAGGATAAGGGGTGTGTCCTGGTTCTTCAATGGCTTCGTCGAATTTGTCGGTGATGTAGAGCTTCGATCTGTCGGCTTTATCGAGACTGTCTTTGAGCTCTGGATAGTTACCGTACTTCTCTGCCACATCCAAGTGGGTGAATCCAAGCTTTATTGCTTGGTCCAAGCCTTTTGTGATTTCCGGATTTTTCTGAGTGACTCCGTGGCCATTGTACCATTTGGTTCCAATACCGTAAGCGATTCCTGGGATTTTGTTTCCGCTGTTCAAAGTAAATGGAGCAATTGGCATATTAAAGATGTTTAAGTGTAAGACTGTAGTAGTTGGTGGAAAAGTTAATCCGTTCAAAAATGCTGCTTATAAATTGTTTTTGAGCCACAACGCGGGCACCAAACCTTAAATGGGAAAAAATGGTTGCTAACAATTAGCCTAAAGTTACTACCTATAATGTATGTTGAAAAGTGTGATATTAATACAAATTATATACAAATAATTGGTAGGGTCAAATAGAAAGTAATACTATCGGAGAAGTAGAAAAATGCAACGGTAACTTTTAGCTTTGCGTTTTTGGAACAGCAGAAATGCAAAAATAATTCTATGACTTAAAATTGAAAGACTCCTCTGCTGATCAGTGGATCAATTATAGATGCCTGAACCCAACTGCAATAAAGATTTAGCTACCGAAAATGAGTTTGGAGTTGCAAAATGCTTTAATGGGGACGAATTGACCTTTTTGGAATCATCGAATGAGTGGTCGTCGATGGTTTGGTCTATGTCCTCAGGAGATTTCACGGCGCTAGTAGTCAATTTCAATGGGGTCTTCAAGATCTTGTTAATTGGTGGTAATGATTGGGAAGCAGAACCTGCGGGATCTTGTGAGTTCGATAAGTTTGTTGTGAAGGAATTCATATGGGACTGTGAATTCATGTTGTTGGATGCAATCAAAGAATTAGATGTTGATGCTAATGCTAATTTGGAGTCGTTTAAAGTTAATGGTATTTTGAGCATGTCATGGTTGTGGGAATGGGCTGAACCCTTTTTTATGGTGAATAATTTCAAATTAGAATTGTTGGCATTTTTATTCATAATGAAAGAATTCAATGAAGACGTTTGTGATTTCTCTGTTAAATTGATATTAATGGAGTTTTGAAATGATTTTTTGTATAAACTGCCCTGTGGATGAAGTCTTTTGGAAATTTTATGATTATTTATTGTTGATAAACTGGCGTTTGGAGATATCAACTTCGTAGATGAGCTAGAAGGTGATTTGATCAAATATTCGAAATCATATATCTTGTAATTATTCAGTTTCAATGATTTCTTAAACCGTGGGTGGTTCAATTTATACAATGCCAATTTTAACTTGAATTTCAATTTTGAGACGTAAACGTCAATATCTTCATTATTTGCATCCAAAGATTTCAGTGTCTTGAAAGATGCAGATCTACTGATCTCTGATACAAGGGAAGAACTTCTGGACAAGGAACTTGGTTTCTTTAATTTTCCCAAAGGTTTCAAGCTAATTCTTTTCAAAGATTTGTTCCCGTTAGCATTGGTGTATGACACATTTTGATTTAAGGGACTCAATGCTATTCTATCTACCATTGACATCTTACTATATGGAAGTGGGAACCAGGGGGTTATTGGATAGGAAAGGAAGTATATGGGAGGAGAAAGACTAGGAAATTATAAAAAGAGGCAGAAGCGTCGTTATATAACGACGTGACGGACCTTAAACAGAAACCAAGCCAGGTAAATAAACAAATACTCAATATACGAAACAAAACAAAAACACAAATATACGCATTTATCGCGTTATTTATGAATTTGGTTTATTGAGTAATTAATTTTTTTTTGGGTTCACTACAACATAAAGTAGACGAGAGTTTAAGTGATGTCAGCGCTCGTGAGATCTGGCCCTTGATCTATGCAGATGAACCTGTTGTGATCTGATAGTGACTAGCTAACTGCATAATTAATCTCAGATCATATATTGAGTTAAAATATTGGGTGCCATACAAAGTCTTTTTGCCTAAGATGATTTCTCGCTACCATTCAAATAGACCAAGGCTGTTGTAAATGGCGATTCTTGTCAGGCATTGTTAAAGTTCAGGTACATGCACAATCTATGGGTTCGCTATGCTAACACACCTAAATTTCCCCGGTTGTTTACTATTTACTTAACTTTAAAACACGCAAGTGCTTTTGGCACGGTACGCTACCGCTTTTATTTAGTGCAACGCTTTTTTTTCTTTATTGTTATTTCCTTTGACTGCAAAAACAAAAACATACCCGTCCTGCACAAAACAACGGTTAGCGCGACAGGAAAGACCAATGTCGTGTACCCGCCCAAATACGCTTTAGTCATTTGCGATACGTGCTTGGGAAATTCGATAAGGATATTTGTGGTCGGAATCAGAGATTAACCACAAAAGCTACAAAAGACACAGAAAAAAGAACGCCAAATTACCACATATAGTGTTACACTTGGACTGTCAGTTTACTAGACCCACATTTGCCCCCGAGTTGTTGTTTGTTCCATGTCGATTAGGTCTAAACTCTCATCCCTCAGGGAGTACCTCACACCAATTAATAATAGCTCCAATTTTAGCACCACGGGAGAAATCTCTCCAGATGAGTTTGTGATCGCTGGCGATTACTTGGTGTACAAGTTCCCTACTTGGGAATGGAGCTCTGCGCCCCCAAAATTACAAAAACCCTACTTGCCTCCAGATAAACAGATTCTCATTACCAGACATGTTCCTAGCCATCAGAGAGCCCATGCGTACCTCGGGATAGATGGCGATTTAGATGAAGAAGAGGAAGTAATGGAGGATGGATGGGTCAAGTCCCATAAGCTCACTGACACCAAGACTGTGGGCCAATCCACCAATGATCACGATATTGACGAACTAATTGATGAAACTGCAGAAATAGACATCAAGGGCACTGAAGATGAGTTCGAAGATGAGTTTGAAGATTTGTCCAAGAACAACCAGTCTACTTTAAGGAAATATGACCTTTACATCACTTACTCCACCAGTTACAGAGTACCCAAAGTGTATTTGGTGGGATTCAATGCTAGTGGTATTCCGCTTTTACCAGATCAAATGTTTGAGGATATTTCTTCAGATTACAGGGACAAAACGGCCACTATTGAGAACTTACCCTTGAGTTACAACACAACTTCGGTGTCCATCCACCCTTGTAAGCACTCATCGGTCATGAAAGTGTTGATGCAGCATGCTAAAGCAAAGCTAGATAAAGAGACTAAAATGAAACAAGAAGAAGAGCCGCGAGACGAGGAAGATGAGGAAGAAGGAGAGGACGATAAAGGAATTAGAGTAGATCAGTACCTCATTATTTTCCTTAAGTTCATAGCCAGTGTTATTCCCGGTATAGAATATGACTATACTATGGAAGTTTTATAGATAAATACGAAATTAAAATTACGAACTATACTTATGTTGCTTCTTTCGCTATCCCCGGTAGCTCGGTTGCATTTTAAGCACTTTTTTTACCGCAAAAAATAGAAAAGTTTTATCTAAAATGAGAAATGAAAAAAAAAAACAAGAACCCTTCAAAAGCTCAAAAATTTCATCGGATAAACCATTCGTTTTTTATTGATAGTTACGAGTATTTGACTTCACAATATGGCTAAGCCTGTCAAAAAGGAAAAATCCAAGTCCCAATCGGTCAAGGAGGTACCCATTGAGGCTTCAGAGCCTGAAAAAACGCTGCCATCTCCAACGGTGCACCATAAATCTCACCAACACGGTATACATGTTTCATCCAATGAACAGGATCCTAAAAAAGTGAAAAAGCAGTTACACCAATCTCGTAGGGTGATATTCGTCTTGGGGGCGTTCCTTGGGTTGTGTGTGGCGGTATTTTTTTCCACTTCGTCTGAATCAATGCTCGTTAAAGATTTAGAACTGTTCCTCGGACCTGATGCGTTCTCCATGGGAGACTTCTTTTCTGATTGGAAGGACATGGTTCCCGCATCTTTCCAGTCCATGTTGAGTGACCTCGACGGTGAAGATAGCAGCAAGCAGCAGCTACATGGATCCGCAGAATCCTTTTCTGTGGGGAGACGTATGGCGGCTCAAAGAAATTTACATTCAAAGCACAATGTGGTTATGGTTCCAGGAGTTATATCTACGGGGATTGAAAGTTGGGGGTTGTCTGACGATGGAGAATGCCCATCGTCTCCTCATTTCAGAAAGAGAATGTGGGGATCCTTTTATATGTTGAGAACCATGATCTTAGATAAGGCTTGTTGGTTGAAGCATATCATGTTAGATGTTGAAACCGGTTTAGATCCTCCAGGAATAAAGTTGAGGGCTGCCCAAGGTTTTGAAGCTGCTGATTTCTTTATCGCTGGGTACTGGATTTGGAACAAGATTTTACAGAACCTAGCAGTTATAGGGTATGGCCCAAATAATATGCTCAGTGCTGCCTATGATTGGAGATTAGCTTATTTGGACCTTGAAAAAAGAGACGGTTACTTCTCCAAATTGAAACTCAGCATTGAGTTGAACTACAAACTCACAGGAGAAAAGACCACGTTGATGGGTCATTCTATGGGGTCACAGGTGATCTTTTTCTTCTTGAAATGGGCCGAAGCTGAAGGACCTGATTACGGTAACGGAGGAAGTGACTGGTGTAACAAGTACATTGCCTCAGTGGTGGATATTAGTGGATCTTCTTTGGGTACGCCTAAGGCCATAACTGCTTTGCTTTCTGGTGAAATGAAGGATACTATACAATTAAATGCTTTGGCTGTTTACGGTTTAGAAAAGTTTTTCAGCAGAGGTGAAAGAGCTGTCTTAATCAGAAGCTTTGCCGGTATCCCATCCATGATTCCGAAGGGAGGTGATATCGTGTGGGGTAATGTCACACACGCTCCAGATGATCCCACCAACACATTAATGACCGACAATGCCAAGCTCAATAACTCAGAGCTGTTGGAAGGGTCTAAAGCTGAAACATTTGGAAACTTTATTAGATTGAAGTCTTCTGTGTACGGTGACCAAAACATGACCGTTGCTGACTCCATTGATTTCTTGATGAATAATACACCCAACTGGTTCTCCAATAGGGTTGAGGAACATTATTCTTTTGGTGTTGCACACACTAAAGAGGAATTGGAAAGAAACAACCATGATCACTCTAAGTGGAGCAACCCATTGGAAGCTGCTTTGCCAATTGCCCCGGATATGAAATATTACTGTTTCTATGGTGTAGGTAATCCTACTGAGAGAGCATATTCGTACCATGATGCTGGCAAAGATCCAGTATTGAACATTACCATAGATGCAGAAGCAGCAGACCCTGTGTTCTTTGGGGACGGTGACGGAACCGTGAGTCTATTGACCCACACACCTTGTCATCTTTGGCAGAGGAACGATACCATCTACAATCCGGGGAAAGTGCCAGTGAAAGTCGTTGAGATCAAGCACGAACCAGATAGATTTGACATTAGAGGAGGCGCCAAAACGGCAGAACATGTGGATATCTTGGGATCTGCCGAATTGAATGAGCTCTTATTGAAAGTGGCTAGTGGTGATGATGATGATATTGAAAACAGATATATCAGTCTGTTAAAGGAAATCGTCGATAACATGGATTTCAATTGAGGTTTGGCATTTGAGATCCTTACACCACAAGCCCATTGTATGTAGAATAATTGTTTAATATAGTTGTAGTTCCATCTGTTACTTTAGCTAGAGGTCCTGGTACGGCAGGTGCCACACCTTGCCTTTTAGTAGTCGCGTTTTACGGGGCCACTTTTTTCTTATTTGAAATAAACAAAACGTCGATAAAATTGTAACTAGATCGTCGAGTCACAAAGACAATTGAACGGTTACAATGAGGTACGTACCCCCGTAGAGTATACAGAATTGTATAATTGTTACTGACCTTTTTTTTTCTAGCGGAAAATTTGTTAGAGCTTCAAAATACCGTCATGTGTTTGGACAACCAACCAAGAAAGAACATTGTTATGAGAACTTGAAAGTTACCAAGAACGCTTGGGATTCAGATATCATTCAGGCCAACGGAAAGTACATCTCCTTGAACTGGGATTCTTCTGGTGGTGGTGCTTTTGCGATTATCCCCGTGGGTGAGGTGGGGAAGGCTCCTGATACCGTTTCTTTATTTAGAGGCCACAAAGGTCCTGTCTTAGACACTTCATTCAATCCTTTCAATGACCAGCAGATTGTCAGTTGTTCTGATGATGGGAAAATCATGTTGTGGGAAATTCCAGAGGACTACTCGTTCCACAAGTATCTTGATGTGAACGACGAGATCAAAGACATTACCGAACCTTTGAAGGTCTTGAAGGGGCACACCAGAAAGGTAGGGAAGGTGCAATTCCATCCTTGTGCCGAGAATGTCGTTGCCTCTTCTTCTTTAGATTACTCTGTGAAGATTTGGAACTTGGAAACCGGTAAAGATGAAATCACTTTACAGCATAAAGATTTAGTCACTTCTTTTGCATTCAACTACAACGGCTCTTTATTGGCCACTACTTCAAGAGATAAGAAATTACGTGTCTGGGATGTCAGGAGCGGCGAAGTCATTTCCGAAGGGCCAGGACACACTGGAGCTAAGCCTTCAAGAGTCACCTGGGTCGGAAATACTGACAGAATTATCACCACCGGGTTCTCTAGATTATCTGACCGTCAAGTTGGTGTATGGGACGTTAATGCTATCGATAAAGGTCCAATTGACGGATTTTTAGTCATTGATCAGTCTTCAGGGGTTTTGATTCCTGTTTTCGACGAGTCTACCTCCATCTTGTATTTGGCAGGTAAAGGTGATGGTAACATCCGTTACTACGAATTTGAAAATGATTACTTACATGATTTATCTCAGTACACCTCCACTGATCCTCAAAGAGGCTTCGCTGCTACTCCCAAAAGGTGTGTAAATGTCAAGGAAAATGAGATCTTGAGGGCTTACAAAACGGTCAATGATCACTCTATTGAACCCTTATCTTTCATTGTTCCAAGAAGATCTGAATTGTTTCAAGATGATATTTTCCCAGATTGTCCTTCTACCAAACCCGCCTTGACGGCCTCTGAGTTTTTTGCTGGTAAGGACTGTAATGGGCCCTTGTTAATCAGCATGGAAGCATTATATGAAGGTACTGAACCATCAACTCACGAATCCAAGCCTTCAGTCAACATCAGCTCTGAAAAAGAAAAGGTTGCTGCTACTAAAGAGAAAGCAAAATCTAAAGAACCAGAAACTCCTAAGAAATCATCTTTAGATAAGTTTGAAGAAGCTAAAGCAGGACTCACAGAAGACTCTGTCAAGCCTGTGGACGAGACCTTGAAGCAGTCTTCTGAAGTAAACAAGCTCTTAGACAAAGTCAACAATACCAGTGATATAGAGGACGAAGTGGCCAGTGATATCAAAGACGACGAATGGGAAGAAGTCAAGAAGCCAGAAGAGACTCCAGCTTCTAAATTGGTCGAAGAAATCAAAAGTGAACCCTCTTCTACTGTTACCCCAGTGCCTTCTTTGAAGTCTGAGGTGGTTTCCGAAGTCCCGAGCGAAATACCAACACCAAAGCCAGAACTCAAGACTGAAACGAAGTTCGATGCTAAGCCAGAACCAAAGCCAGAACCAGAAGTTAAGGCCGAACCAAAATCAGAACCCAAACCATCTACAACGGACAAGGATGCCAAAGAACCAGAAACCAAAAGGACCGAAACTAAAGCCCCAACTTTGAAGGCTACCATTGACAGATTTGCTTCCATCGTTGATAACTTAGAAACTCAAGTTGCCAAGTTGACTGCTGCTGGTATAGAAAAAGACGAGAGGTTATCAACTTTAGAAAAGAAAATTGATGAGCTACTCAAGAAGTAATCTACTCTCGTTTATAGAAAAATTATGTACACTAAATCCATGTCTATTCCTTTTTTAAGTCATAGAACTTTTTAAAGATAAATGAAGTCAAGTTCATTGTGTCAAATATCACCATGCCGTCAAATGTTTCGTATTTTTCCTTGTTCTCATATTGGAGGTTCAATAAGTCGTCCAAAGAAATCGAAGTAAAGGCACCTGGAATGCTGACAGATCCCGAAGCAGCTTCAATGGTGAATTTACCTACTTGGTGACAACTGAACATGAAGTCAAGCTTGGATGAGTTACTATACCTTGCATTCAAAGCACCCCCAAAGTCCAATAAGACCTTCTGTTCTATAAGTTTTTTGGCAGAGTACTTGTATGAGCCAAATTTGGGTAATCTGTTTGACTTCTTAAGCTCTCTGTGGTAGAAGTACTGTTTGGAGAATATTGGAATGATATTAAACAACTTCTTCTCTTTTGGTTTCAGCTGGAGCTCCGATAAGATACTTTCAATGTGATTATTATAGTCCTGGTGTTGTTTCTTCAACACTCTTTCTTTTTCAATCAACTTCATATCCGTCTTCAAAGCGATTTCAAGCTGAGACTTCCTAGATAATCTTTGCTGGTGCTTCGTCTTGATGTCAATAGCAATTTGGTTCAAGATTTCCTGGTAGGAGTTGTTCCTTGATACCAAGCCCATGAACTCTAATTGCAAGATGGTCTCCAACGCATTCTTCTTCAAGTCATGGTAAGTGATCTGGGTCAAGTCACCTAAGGACGTTTTGTGATAGGCTTTCTTTTTCTTCTGACTTTCACCATTTTCACTTTCCTTTCTTTCTTCGTGTGTAATTTCCTTGAATCTTTGTTCATGTTCTGGCTTGATCCCGGATACTAAAAGCTCCAATAATTCGTCACCTTCTTGAACACGAATGATATACAACACCGATCTCTTGACTTGAGTGAAAATGGCATTACCTTTTGTCTCCGCAATGGATTCTTCCTTAGTGGTAGGATTCAAGCTCAAAGTTAAAGTTCCGAGTTCAGAGATAGAAACCAAATCGTTTGCAGAAGTGACTGCATTATTCAACTGAGAAGCAACAACGTATAACTGATCGTCTGAAGTTGGTGCAACAGTGTCAAGATTATTTTGAATTATTTTTTCAATTTGGACCATGTCTGACACTCTCATGGTTAACTTAGGCCTGTCGTGAGTTACAATATCATCGTAATCGTTCAACTTATATGCAGACTCAAGGTCAGGAACATCAATGACCCTGCTGATGATCGACTTAGCTGTATCAGATGATGTTTGAAGGTACTCATTCAATGGTTTTAAGAAATTGTCCTTGAATGGCTTCAAGGAGAATACCTGCACCACGACTTTGGCAATTGACTTCAAGTTACTCTTCATCTTACCTGAATCACGATTGTACATGTCCATAGTAGAAAATCCGAAACTGTCAGGGTTCTGGAAGATGTTGAGGATATAATGTTTGACAAGGATCACACCTGCCACTGCCAAATGTTGATTATCCGATCTGTCAGGGTATGTCAATTTAGACAAACGGTAGGCATCAGAACATATGACCCGGACATGTAATGGGATTCTTTCCACTGCCATATCCAAAACATTCAAGATTTCAGTTGTGAATTCTCTCAAGTTCATCAAGTTTTCCACAAATTTATTGGAAACCTCAGGATCTTTTATAGCCATTTGAGGTGTAGCTTTGACATCCCTCTCACTGTAACCATTGATTCTCATGTCTCTTTCCACAAGTCCGCTGTTGATGACTGAAGGATCACTTTCAAAATCAAGTTCTTCGTTGTCGATTATAGACGTAACTACTCTACCAAGTAAGGACTTCAAATGTAATCTTTGGTAGGTGTGGTTGTTGAAGTGCAATAAATAGTCAATCCAGAAACACATGTTGGACTTGGTAATGTCGGTCAAGGTCTGACAATGATTTTTGACATCACTTTCCATTAGGGCCAAAATCAACTTCATCAACGAGAACTCTTCCCTAGAATGGTGTGTGACGGATGAATCTTTGATTGGATACATCATAACCAAGGCTTTCTGTAAGTTCTTGAAGTTCTTACTCTCCTTTAATTCCAAGTCAATTCCTTCGTGTAATCTGGTAAGGTAAAGTGGCTTAGTCTGTAAAAGATAGAAGAAGGATTGATAAGACTCAACTCTTTCTCTGGAAGACTTGTTCAACTTCTCCAAGTTTTTGACATTAATATCTTCATCAATCTCCTTGGAGAGCGCTGGTTTGTACTTATTCTTGATAAAGTCTTCAACTGAGATCTTATTTTTGTCCAATAATCCCAATTTAATATCTAAGTTTTCAATTAATGTCTCCAATTCTTCATTGGCTTTGGATTTTTCAATGATTTTATCCTTCAACTCTGCCAATTCCATTTCTTGCTCAAAATCCATATCATTATCACTCAACAAATAAGCAAATCTTCTTATAATGGACAATGGTGGGTTCTTCATGGTGATTAAGGACTTGTAGGCCCTCTTGGCAAAATTACTTTTAATGTAAGACTGTGCCTTGATCAACATGTCCATATTCTTGTAGTAATAAGCATCGATAGAATCAAGTTCTCTTCTGACATTTTTCCCTCTTACTAGAGATTGCAAGTCAATGATTTCTTCAACATTATTGTAACAATCTTCCAATCTAATGTCCCTTTCAAATCTCGTCAATACACCCCTAAACACAGACTGTAAGGTGGTAATATCCTCTTCGAAATGGTGTAAGTATCCATTGACACTTCCTATAACAAACCGGGTTCTGTTACCTCTGACTTTAGCGAAAAGATGACTCATGGCGATGTCTTCGTTTAACAAGGTGATCAAAACGTTGTTACAAAGTCTTGTTCTAGCCACACCACCTCTGGCCACACTTTGAAGCTGTGTCAACCGGGAAGTATTCTTCTCCAACACGTACTGCTTATAGAAGAACAGTCTTCTGACCGCTTTACCCCGTATAAGACTTTGTAACTTGATAAGGCCACCGCTGTTCTTCAAACCAGAGATCAAGCTGTTGATCTTATTTCTTTGGTAAGTGATCCTCCGAGCTACTGACTGGAATTCAATCATTGGAGGCTCAATGATGTCTTTATGCTCCAATACAATCATGGACTTGTTGTATACAAGCAACATTTTGATCTGCGCTTGTAAGTCTGTGATGGCGGAAGCATTAGCATCCAATTCCGACTTAGCTGACTGCAATTCTTTTCTGAGGGCATTACCACGAATAATACTTTGAAAAGTAACATAGTTCAGGGAATGTGAGCTGAAATCATAGTTACGCTTGGCTCTGCAAAGTTTGGAACGGGCAATGGCTTGAAGATCAATGATTTCATATTTAAAGATCAATACCTCGTCTCTGTGTCTGTGAATGGTTCTCATTCTGGCCATATGTCCCCGTATGATAGAGTTTAACTGGGTGAACTCATCACTGTATGATCTTAACATGATCTTATTGACAAACATCTGATATCTGAACGCAGCACCTTTGGATAACGCTTGAAGCTTGATGATATTGGAGAAATGGTTTTCAATTTCTGGGGTGTAGTACTTGCTCTCTCTGAAATGAACAGAGGAAGAGTCATTAGCATCTGGGGTATAAAACTCGTCCTTACGAGGCTTAGGTGGTGGGGTCTTTGCATCAGCCGACGATGTCCAGAAAGGATCGTCTTTGGTCTCCTTTGGCTCGACAGCTTTAGGTTTTGGGTCCACCACTGGTTTCTCGAATTTGACAGGAGATAACTGCTTTTTAGGCAGATTTTCTATGGCTTTGTTCATGTAGCTGCTCTCAAATGTAGTATCGTCATTGTCAGCACTTGCAAAGTTTGGCAAACCAGCACCAACTAAGGCTCTATTGGCGGTACGGATATCTTCAGCCAGGAAGCTGCATTTACCCACCAAGTTTTCTATTCTAGGGAACTCGGGGTTGGATTTGTGTAACATGTATGACATGGCATGGAGGCAGAACCACACTTTAGGAACATTTTTAGCATCGTACAAGTCAGTTAATTCGAAAGTGAAAAGGTCAGGCACACTCATGAACTCCATGAGTTTGAAGAACCTGTTGATGTTTTCGGTGTGCCTGAATTGTAACTTAGGGTTGGTGAACACGGATCTTCTAGTTGGCAAAATGACGTTAGCGAGTTTAGCCAATATTATCCCATTTCTGATATCAGAAATGAGTTGAGCAGGCGACTTATCGATCTCTTCGCCGATCACTTTCTCACACCATTCCTTGATAGCAGCTATTCTGCATAAGTACTCGTAACCGGGAGAGTCTGTAGATGTGCTGTTTCCTGGAGACGATAAATATGGTTTATCTTTGAGGGTATCAGTGGTGTCTTTTAAATTTGGAATGTCCAAGGATTTTTTAATTGGCGTTTCAAAACTTCTGTAGTTCCGCTTAACTGGAGACCCAGACCTGCTAGAAGTATTGGAAGACGGTGTTTTGAAGGAGGAAACCGTGACCGAAGGAGTTTCAAATTTGGTCCTTAATAATGCTGTTTTAGTAGGTGTAGACTCAGGATTGAGATCTAATTGTCGGGCAAGCTTGTCCAAATCTTCTTCGGGGTACGACTTCTTGAGGTTGACGGAGTTATGTTTCAAAGTGGGTTGTAACGGTAGTTTTGAAGGAGTGTAAGGCATAGAATCGTTCTGATCGGTGATTGTTTCTAGATACCTTAATGCTATGTTATTTTTCATGGGAGACGACATGGTCGATAAGAAAGAAAGATACAAAAAATAACGAGAAGGAAAGAATTAGGCTTTTGTGAGTGAAATGAGTGGAAATGTAAGGAACGGTATCAAAATAACAAACATAAACGGTTAGATAGAATATTGATATTTAACTGTTTTGAGGAGAAATGTAAATATAAACAAGAGCGTCGTTGATGTCGTAGAATGTCGTTGAGATGAGGATAGCAAAATGTCGCACAATTTGGAGCCTAAATAAATGTCGTGCGTACTTTCCATACACCAATTCATGAAGACATGGTGGCTGATTGTGGGTCATGGATACGCACCTAAGTTCCATGTTTATGATGCTTGGGTGGTCAGGAAATCTTCGTTGTACTTCTTTTCAAGGAACAGCGTCAACTGCGTTATGGTATCAATCTCAGACAACTGTTTGGGAAGAGTGTTCTTAAGGTTGTTCAATTGGATCAAGTGTTCTTCATATTCACTGAACATTTCCTCCAACTTGTCATTCGGCATGTCAAGGACCATACTCTCGTTGATATTCGTAAACTCATCATCTTCCACGTCATTATCCTGGTCGCGATCATTGTTGTCTTGGTCATTAGCGTTATCATTAGTTTCATTATCATTAGTCTTCTTGTTTTGGTCCAACTCATTCAAGAACTGGGATACCCCCTCATCCACGCCTTTCACCACATCACTATACTTGTTTCTGAACTCACGCGGCACGCTCTTCCTTAAGTTGGTCACCTCTATCGTCTCGTGCTCAATATCCTGTAAGATCTCTCTGAGCTGAGCATTCAACTCGAAATCAAACGGCTCTGTTTTCTCCTTCGGTTTCAACGAGAGCAAGTCTGTAATGGTGCTGGATTTCTTACCTCCCATATCTACGCCATCCACCACCATAGCGTGTTTGGCCATCTCAAACACTTCATTCAAATGATCATGGAGTAAATTTGTCACTTTATTCTTCATGGGGTCGTTATTGCTCGTGGGAAGATGCAAGTCGAGTTTCTGAAGAATGTCAGCCAAAACTTGGCCATATACATATTTCAAGTCCTGCTTACTGAGCTGTAGTTTTTGGTGACTATGGTTCATTTGATTGTTATTGTTTGTTTATTCAGACGTGAACTAAGAAACTCGCATCAAAAAGAATATCTACCAACGTGTCTCTACCAACTTTTATCAGTTTCGCACAAGTCCTTTTTTACAGTTGACCAACTTTTCGAATAATTTAATCCAGAAGTCCAGTAAAAGGATAAGGGAATTTATTTTGGAATACCTAGGTAATATATTGCAATGTCCGATATACTTAGTGACGAATACACACCAGGATTTGCCCCATTCTTTGGGTTTGCCGGTTGTGCAGCTGCAATGATTTTATCTTGTACAGGAGCCGCCATAGGAACTGCCAAGTCGGGTATAGGTATTTCAGGTATTGGTACATTTAAGCCTGAATTAATCATGAGATCCTTGATTCCCGTGGTCATGTCTGGTATTTTGGCTGTGTATGGACTTGTGGTGGCTGTCTTGATTGCCGGTGGATTGGATCCTTCTACCGATTACACATTATTTAAAGGATTTATGCATTTAGCTTGTGGATTATCAGTAGGATTTTCATGTTTGGCATCTGGGTACTCCATTGGTATAGTAGGGGATGAAGGGGTTAGGCAATTCATGCATCAACCTAGACTTTTTGTGGGAATTGTGTTGATTTTGATTTTCGCCGAAGTGTTAGGATTATATGGGTTAATTATTGCTTTAATTTTGAACACCAAGGGTAGTTCCTAAATTTCTTTCACAAATACTGCTTTTGCTACTTTAAAGACGAACATTGACGAAAACTAGATAATAAATAGTTGCAATTGCCAATAAAAATATAAATACGAAGAGAACATAATATGCTGAGGTGAATAATGTTGCGTAACTTCATTGCATAATCAATAAATACCATATAAATATTAAAACTAGACAAGTTGCTATAACAATTAGGCTTTCTTGCCCTTTTGTTGCTCATTCTCTTTGTCGTCGTCTCTTGGAGACAATTCCAAAGTTTCTTTCTTGACGGCAGCTCCCAAATCTGGGTGGACTTTGGTCCAGTACTCGAAAACACGATCTTGTGTTTTGGCATTGGCAGCTGAGACGTGAGAAGCGATATTATGAGCCAAGTGTTCCTGTTGATTAGGGTATCTACCCATGACTTCATACAATCTCGTTGCTTGGGTAAACTCAGCGTCTGTGGCACCCCAGTGGAATGGGGTAGCCGCACCTTCCCACACTTCCTGCTCTTCCTGTATGGAATATTGCTTGAAATCGATTTCCAAGTCAGAAGCTAAGTAGTTTGGAGTTCCTCCCAAGTTACCATTGACATTCATAAGACCGTCTCTTTGTTGAGGAGCAAACACTCTACCAGTAACAGGACAATTAACAGGGATCTGTTGATAATTGACTCCTAATCTGTGTCTGTGCGTGTCACTGTAAGAAAATAATCTTGACTGCAAAACTGGATCTGCACTTGGTTCCATACCTGGTACGGTATGAGAAGGAGCAAAAGCGGCTTGTTCAACTTCAGCAAAGTAGTTTTCTGGGTTCTTGTTCAAGACCAATTTTCCGAATCTTCTTAATGGGAACTCCTTGTGAGACCAGACCTTAGTCAAGTCAAACACCGAGAAAGGTAATTTTTTTGCTTGTTCTGGAGTCATAACCTGAATGTAGCAAGTCCAAGATGGGTAATCACCATTTTCAATGGCTTCGAACAAATCTTGTTGAGCAAAGTCAGGGTTTTTACCTGCTAACTCGATAGACTCTTCATTGGTCAAGTTCTTGATACCTTGGTCGGTGATGAAGTGCACTTGAACATAGTGCCATTCGCCCTTTTTGTTGGACCACTTGTAAGTATGGCCCGAGTACCCGTGCATGTGTCTGTAAGAA
Organism: Yamadazyma mexicana; assembly: GCA_030569415.1. Taxonomy (NCBI): domain Eukaryota; kingdom Fungi; phylum Ascomycota; class Pichiomycetes; order Serinales; family Debaryomycetaceae; genus Yamadazyma; species Yamadazyma mexicana. Next base: position 419,265 of record JAJMLA010000010.1, read on the forward strand.
GCTGGAGTACCACGGTCACTGAACAAGGTAGTGACTTGGTGGACACTTTCAGGGTTACTGACCAAATAGTCCCAGAAAACGTTGGGGTCCTTCAAGTGGGTTTTAGGGTCTCTCTTTTGAGTGTGGATAAAATGAGGAAATTTAGTAGGATCTCTGATAAAGAAAACCGGAGTGTTGTTGTACACCAAATCTAAGTTTCCCTCCTCGGTGTAAAACTTGGTAGAAAACCCACGAGGGTCTCTAGCAGAATCAGGACTACCAGCTTCACCCCCCACAGTGGAGAATCTGGTGAAAGTGTTGGTCTTCTTTCCCACCGTATCCAAAAACTTAGCACAGCAGATATCGGTGATATCGTCTGTAACCTCGAAGTATCCATAAGCACCAGACCCTTTAGCATGGACCACTCTTTCGGGGATTCTCTCTCTGTCAAAATGAGCCAAGGAGTCAATTAAATGGAAGTCTTGTAAGAGCAATGGACCATGTTTGCCCACTCTCTGAGAAGCAAAAGCTGAGGGCACTGGTTGCCCATTGGAAGTAGTGTATTCTTTAGCCATATTTCGATTAATATTGATTGAAGTGTTAACCTTTATAAAGATATCATTTTTGACACATTTGGCCCCCTATTTATACCTTCTCTCGAGTTCTCCAACTTTTTTGCACCCGTTTTTCTATGATTGCCATTTTTTTACGCTTTGGGACTAATATGCAGTGAAACCCACTGTGACGCATATTTTTTCCGGCACACAGCCCTGTCACCCAAGAAATAAAGTGGCCAGTTGTATTTCGCTGATTATTAATGACGGGGGCTAGACTACTGGTTTATAAGACAATGGATCTAGAGGGCTAAAATCCGAGCCACTTCTGGAGATATGAAAGCCGCTTTAGTTTCTTTGTCTCCCTTTTGAGCAAACATGGTCGAGCCAGAGATAGATGAGCAATCATAAATTGACGGCTATGCGGATACTCCTCGAGCATTACCGATGCAGCGTTCTTTTCTTCTCTCGTGTAAGCAATACATTTGACATGGGCTAATTTACATAAGCAACCTTTTTTTTCTACTTATTAACAAAGAAAAGATTCTAGCTAAAGTCATGGTCTAGAAATATAATTTCTTGGTGTTTGATGTTCCCACTGAGTAATTAATCAGTCTCCATTTTATCTTTAGACTCTCCGTTAGTCTCCCCATTAGCGGGGGTGTCATTAGCGGCGGGGCCTTCACCTTGGTTACCAATTGTTACATTTCCTTGATTATCAATGTACTGGTGCTTGTTTTCTTCCAAGTACTGCACAGACCTATCGGAGTCCAAAAATAACATATAAGCTCTCTTAATATCACTTAATTCGACAGTGTTGCTTCTTCTCTTTAAAGTTATTTGTTGAGACACAGAAAGCAAGTTGGATGCATACCTTAAACTTGTTTCTTGTCCGATTTTAGTTAATAAAGCTAAAGCATCACCCGTTAATTCAATTTCTTCTTCTTGTGATCTGATGGATAAAATTGTCTTTATTTCTTCGGAATTGTACGATGAAGTGTGAATAATAATGGATCTGTCCAACAAATCAATTGGCAATCCATGTGGGGACTTGTAATTGGTACCTCTAGTAGTAGACATTCCTCTATTGGTGGCCATAATCACAATAGGTGCAAAATCATCTTCTAATGCCCTATTTATGAACGAGAAACATTCAATGTCCAACATGTGTACTTCGTCGATAAACAAAACACCTGGTACGATTTCCGCTTTACCTTCTTCTTTCCATTCAGCAACTTTGGTGTTGATTTGGTCTCTCACTTCAGATCTGATTTCACCAGTGTCCCCTGAAAACAAAGCTAAGAATCCTTGCTGTCTAGAATTAATCACATCAATTTCATGTAAGGAAATGGTATGAACAACCTCTTTACGTTTTTGCAATTCACCTTCTGGGCATTGCACGAATTTAGTGTCTGGTCCCATAGCATCATAATCTCTGGCTCTTGTGAATGATTTACCTAATTTGGTGATCTTACCAGTGGATTTGTCAATCGACACTATATCTCCAGCTAAAATTTTTTCTTTGGTCAAACTGTCAATCATTTTGTTACCTAATTCGTAGATAGTTTCCATATCAGTAGTTTTAATGGTTAATTTCCCTTGTTTGTGACCACCAGTAATTGATCTATCGATTTGAATCTCAACAACTTCCCCCTCAATAATTTCAGTTTCTTCTTTAATTTTTACCCCAATAGATTTTCTGAAAGCTTGTGTTAAGGCTTCAGTCTTGGACAAGTCCAAAGAGAAGATTTCAGACCCAGCAATAGCTGTGAATGGTACTTCAGCTCCTAAACTTTGCGATAATCCTGTGGCGATGGCAGTTTTACCGGTGGATGGAGGACCTGCTATTAAAACCGCACGCCCGGCAATTTTACCGGCTTGAATCATCTTCAATATAACACCGGCGGCTTTTCTGGCTTTTAATTGACCCACCATCCCTTGTGCTGACTCTTTTGGTTTTAAATTTTCATCCAAACCTAAACCTGTTATATGAGAATGAGCGGCAATGAGTGAAACTCCACTCAAATCCTTGGACTCCCCGGAGTTCGTGGTAATTGTGGTGGCCTAAGATAGTTAGTATTTACATTTTGATTTGATTGGGTCGAAAACATCCAAAAAGCTACATACCATTTGGTTAAAAGATTGAAAATTGTATAGATGAGTTTATTTTCGATGTTTTTCTTATGAACGAGCATTTACCGCGAACGAAAATTGCAGAACCATCAAATGTCGCGAGGTAACGACATCAGAAAATAGAAACTCACGACACTACATTATGGGGTCTATAGTAAATTACAGTTTATAAATATTTCTTAGTTGAAGCTACAATTTGGCATCGGCAACCACTGGTCCTTCCTGGTACAATGAGCTCAAAATGTCACCAAAGTATTTCTTGGCCATTGGTCTTTTGACTTTCATGGTAGGAGTGACCACATCTCTGTCCATACTCAAAGGTTCGAAATCAATATAGGCATTCTTGATTTTTTGAAATCCTTTCAAATGTGACACAGCGCCATTGATGTGTTCAATCAACACCCGCTTATGTTGCCTTTCATTAATCAAGTTCAAAAGTTCAGCATCAGATTTGGATTGTAATTCTGCCAATGGAATTTTGCAGTGCTTGGATAAAAAGTTGACTTGATTAGGTCTGTCAACTCCCAAAACACCAACCAAGTAGTTCTTAAGTGAATCACCGTGCACGAAAATTTGCGTCAACACAGGATTAGACGATTGGTAGGCATTTTCGATACTTTCAGGAGCAATGAACTCCCCTTGTGCAAGCTTAAAGAAGTTCTTCACTCTATCAATAATAGTGATTCTTCCGTTGGTCTCATTGACTTGCACAACATCTCCAGAATGGTACCAGCCATCAGAGTCAAGGGCACTGGCAGTTTCTTCTGGGTTTTTATAGTATTCATTGAAGTTTTGGGACCCTCTAATCAACAATTCACCTCTAGGACCGCCTTTGTCAGTCAAATTGTAGTTCAAATCAGGTAATTCTCTAATCTTAATTTCTGTGTTGACAGCAGTTGACCCTGAAGACCCTGGAGTGGCTTCGTAAGGCTGGGTTAAACAGAAACCAGCAAATGTTTCGGTACATCCATAACCTTGGGCAATACCAATTTGCATAGCAGCTTTCAAGAATCTAACAGTTTCTGGATCAATAGGTGCTGAACCGGTAATTAAGAATTCCAAATTGTCAAAGCCGAATTGGGATTTGATCTTCTTGATAATCAATTGATCGTAAACCAATTTTCTACCTTCATTACCATCTTCAGACCCCTGAGCCGCCATTTTACCATCAAAGATCCGTTTAAACAAGTTCCTTTTGAATTCGGAAATGTTTGGGTTGTCAATAGTGCTATTCTTGATGGCCGCCTCAAACTTGTTCAACACCCTAGGAACCAAAGAAATTCTAGTTGGTTTGGCCAATTTCAAATCCTCAATCAATGTTAAAGGACTATAGTTTAATTGAGGGTAAATCAAAGTGGCTCCGGTAGCAAGAGTAAGTAAAGAAGTTTCTCTTTCAAAGATATGAGCCAAAGGCAAGAAAACAAAAGCATCTTTGGTGAATTTGGCTTGACAAACAACAAAAGCCAACGAAGAAGCAGCAGCCCTGTGAGTTAAAGAAACACCCTTTGGATTGGATCCGGTAGTACCAGAAGTGAAACTGATAGTGTACATGGTATCAGCTGTAGGAGGTAAGTTTGGGGTACTGAAAATCTTTCCTAATCCAATAACTTGGTTGAAATCCAACAATTTGATTCTGTTTTCTTCAGCCAATTTGACTAAATGGCTATCATAGCTGAACAAAGGATCCATAGAGACAATACTGATGATATGAGCCAATTTTTCACCAGCATTCTTCTTCAAGGAAATCAAAGCATTGATATGCTGCTTAGAACATATAATTATAGGACTCTGAGTCAATTCTAAGATAAACTCCGAAGTATGGGCACCTAAGGTGTCATATAAAGCAGTATTGGTAATAGAATAACTTGAACAAGCCAAATCGGTGACTGTCCATTCGTACCTGTTGTTGGAGTAAAGAGTAACCACAAAAGAATGATTCTTGACGTTGTAACTAGCATAGTCTCTTACGTGGTTATCAATTTTAGCATGACTTTCAAACTTTTCAGAGTCCTTGTAAGGGTTGTTGGCCAAATGGTACAAAATCCCAGACCCCAAATTGTTCTTCATTGCATTAGCATCTTTATAACTGATATCTTCATATTGTGCACTTGTATTAGTTTTGTAGTCATAAGGCCTGTATCTAAAACAAGGATCATCAGGCACTTGGTTCACAACATCTTGAAAGGATGCATGAATTGTGTCCAATCCTTCAAGAACAAATTCCTTCCTAACATGGGGACAAGCAGCATTTCTCCAAATGGCAGAATGTCCCTCGGTTTCGGTACCTGGAACTGGCACACTATCAGACAGTTTTTCGAGAGGAAGATATTTTTTGTACAATTCCAACGATGGGAGATTATCAGGGTTGTGTAACACGTATTTTGAATCTTCTGGACCTAACATATTAGAAGCGGAGTAAGTAAAAGGTAACCGAAGTGAAAAAAAAAGGAAAAGTTGATTTGAATGTGGGGGTGAGGTATTTATATTGATTGGCAAGCTGGCAACGAAAAATTATGGGGTAAAATCATTTTTCCTTCGGTACAACGACAATTTTTGCGGATTAATGGCGGGCTCGGGGTTTAACGCCGGCACTACCACGAGCCTTGTACCACAAGGGACGCATTTTTTTATACGGGGTAATGGAGAGGAGGAGAGTAGGCGGATGGATAGTATATACAATTTAGGGAGATATTACATAGTTTGTCGTGTATTTTTCCATTACAAGTATCCGACCCGAGTTGATTTAAGTTGAATAAAGCTGATTAAAGTTGCTTGAAAATTTCACTTTTTAAGGAAAAACTTTAATCCACTAGAGTAGTCGGTTTTGTACATCATCAAATCAATGATTTCTAACCGATCATCTGGCTTATCGAACCCATCCCGTTGGCTGAAAAATTCATTGAACTGTTCCACGTTTGCCAACCTGTAGTATTTATGTCTTTCTTCTTGCACATCTCCAAACATCTTACCTGCAAACTCCCAGTTCCACTTTTGGATGTCATTATAAGACCTTTGTTCTCCCTTAATGGCTCTTTCTATAGTGTAACCTTCGTTGTTCATGATGAAGATTTGGGGTCTGGTAATATTAAATCTTAAGTATGTAGACAACTCTTGTGCTGTCATTTGTGCAGATCCATCCCCTTCAAAAAGTATAACTCTCCTATTTGTGATGTTCATATCCTTCAATGCTATGGACACACCCAACGTGGCAGGTAATGCATACCCTATAGAAGCATAATAGGAGTTATATATCAATCTGACGTTCTTTTTCAAGTGTAAGTCAGGCAAACCGAACGAAAATGACGATATTTCAGATAAAATGATATCGTTCTCTTTGATGTTACTGTTGACGAGGTTGAAGAGCATGTCTTGACTGACTCTGCTGTCGTGTGCATCACCAACAGGTAAATCAGCTTTAGCGGCAGTCTGATATTTGGTAACGTTGTCAGCTTGGGTGATTCTCGACACATCAAAGTGGTCAGCGATGTTCTTGAAAAGGTCGTTCATGCAAAAGTTTCTCGATCCTGTTTTTCTGCTTTTGATATAGTGGTATGTGTCATTGATCTTGACATAATCAGGGTTGATTAAAATGACGTTTCTGATATTTTTGAGATGGTCAAAATTATAAAGCCCTTTTGTCTCAAAGTTAACGTACCCGAAAACTAACAAGGTGTCAGTATCATGTTGGAAACTTTGAATTACGTTTGGATTTGGAGCTGGGTACACACCGATAAAATTGTCCAATGTCTCATCAATGTATTTGGCGATTCTGGAAGAATACAATTTCACGGCCTTATTATTTGCAACTTTTGAAATAATCTCAGTGAAATTTTGGTACCCATGGAACTTATACACCAAGTCATCACACATGATAGATGGAGTCTGGGCTTTGTATAAGTAAGACAAGACCTCTTCGGTTAACTGGTCCATTTCTTGTTTAGCAGCAGCATCACCTGGGTGGTATTCCTCATGTACGAAAGGTTCCTTTAACCTGGCACTGGACACTTTGATGTCAGGCAAATCGGCAGGGATATATAAGTAACCAGGTCTTGATTCCCTTAAGATAGTAGCAATGACCCTGTCAATTTTGTCGAAATTGCTTCCATTATGTAAGCCCTCGTAAGTAAGGGTCTCGGTGCAAACGGAAATAGGTTCACTCATTTTTTCAAACACGTGAACGTCTGGCTTAGCTAATTGATCCTTAGACTGAATCAAGTGATGCCAGTTTTCTGAGTTTTCCACAGTATTTTCATCATTGTGTTTTTCTTTGGCAGTAGAAACGCTACCAGCGATATGCAAAACTGGTACAAATTCAGAAAATGCACTTGACACCCCATTTAAAGCACTCAATTCACCTACGCCCAAGGTGGTAATTAACACGGAGAAGGTCTCCAATATCCTAGCATATCCATCAGCAGTGTAAGCAGCATTTAACTCGTTACAGTTACCAACAAACGTGACATCTTTTTCAGCAACCGAATCGGAATACAAATATTCCATCAAATTGAGATTATAGTCACCTGGTACCCCAAAGATAGACTTCATCTTAGGGTTGGCTTGAATGATTCTCAAGAACACATACTCTCCCAAAGGGATCTGATCAGCTAAAATTGTCATACTGTTTGTCTTTTTTTTTCAGTCTAAAAGCAAAATTGTACTGCCGATACACCTGTTTAAATAGTTTTTATGTTGTGGCGCTTATTCGAGGCTACTATCGGCAAACCACGCTTTTGAAGTTTTTTTTTCTTTTGGGAAAATTGTATGGCCGCATCGGTATAAGACGGGAAATAGCCACACAGCGGATATCTGACAATATGTCTTGGATAACCGTGCCGTTGCTGCAGATCTTGACACGTTGAGGAGTTATGGTATTCCCCGTTTCGTGAATCTGGACATTGTGACTAAAAAAAACCTTAATACGTAGCAACTCCATCTTATTTTTCAGTGTACTATTGGGGTCTTACACTAGGTCTTCAAGGGTCTTATCTAGTTTTTGCAGATCAAAAGGGCCCTCGACCCATGCCAAACTGTCTGGTGTGGGTTTTGGCACGTACCTGTAGTTGACAGAGTCGGTGAAACCAAAGTTGAAGTCGTCGACCTTAACTTGGCCCGCAAACCTTAGATCATGGCACTTCTCTATTATGGTCGTAGTGGATATATCTGAAATAATCAAGGTGTTAGACACCTCGTGGATCCGGAGCTGATGACAATTCACCCAAACCACACAATGATCCAAGCCCGTGAGGGAAACGGGTCCTTCGATATCGATCTTCACTACTGAATATAGGCCTCCCACGATGTTCACAGACGAGCTCTTGTTGTCTATCACCACACACCGGTCAAACTGGCGCAATAGAAGGTGCCCATTATGGTCCGAAACTTTGACTTTTTGTGACACAATATTCTGTTTGAACGGCTTTACCTCGAATTTGGGCACTGTTGTGTGGACGGAGTCGTGTTTGGCTTTCACTGGAGGGCCCTCGAAACAAAATGTCAGCGTCTCAAGGGAATTCTTCTTGGATTCCACTAACTTGATCAAGCTTTCTATGGTTTCAAGATGCCTTTGTTTGGCATAATTAGTGGCGACAGTAGCATCACCTTGTGCTTTTAGATCAAGAATATCGTGCCTCAATTGTGCGAGACCTTCATCATTTTTGGCAGCCAATATCCGCCCTTCGAGACCTGGCCGGTTAGTAGCAGAATGGAGAGGTTGGTTTGGTCTAGCGAAACGTACTTTGTACCTCTTTGTTCATTGAGATAAGATAATGCTTTTTTTTTTCTCGAGCTCAATTCTATATAATCTCACTTTTGCAGCCGCAGAACAGTACAATTATGCCTAGACTTCTGTGGTTTTACTTTCGGAGTCAGGTGCCTCGTTAGCTTCCAGAAACACCCCTTCGTCAAAAGTAAAGTCCTCCGCCCTTACAGCACCCTGAAACTTGCTGTTTTTGATACTTATGACGCCTTTGTGGACTGCAAAGCATACTAGCACCAACATGATGTTCAAGTTTTGCTGTAGTAGTAAAAGAGGGTCGCTGTAAGTCACAATGGTGACAACTGTGTTGCCTGTTACTACCAAAGAAGCAAAAATAAGTCCACAGTAGGATCCCACCACGCCCGTCGCTGACTTGTATGGTAGGTCGGAAACTGAAATGCCCCTATGAGCAATAAACCGTCGAAACCTAATATGGCACAAGCAAATTGTGGCATAACTGAAGAATACAGACAACCCACTCAAAGACATCAACCAGTCAAAAACGATCTTAGACCCGTATGGAGACAAGACCGAGAGATAGGCGATAAAGCCAGCGCAAGATGTTACGGCAATGGCTGCTAAAGGACGGCCCTTTTTGTCAATGTAAGTTAGGAACAGTGGTGCTTGTCCCAATTGAGCCAAGGATATCAATGTTTTAGACGAAGCATAAACGGCATTGTGGCTAACAGACAAGATAGACACCATGATGACTCCGTTGCATATGCCACTAAGCACGTTGGAGCTAAAGCTGGAGTTCAATAATGCCAATACGAAGGGGGAAGCAGTCAAGTTGTCAGAAGAATGGCCAATCAAGTTGGGATCGTCAAAAGGGACAAGAAGCCCAATAACAACTAGTGATGCCAAATAGAAAACCAGGATCCTCCACAAGATTTGCTTGATGGCCTTAGGGACTTGTTTGGTAGGATTATCGCTTTCTGAAGCTGCCAACCCAACTAGTTCACTGCCAGCGTAAGAGAACTGGGCTGCCACCAAGACCTTGAGCAAGTCCTGTATGGCGACATTGGGCACTACCACTCCAGGGTCTATCAAATAAAGAAACCCAATAGGCTGTTCAGACAATAATCCACAGTCAATGCACACACCCAAGATAATAAAAGCCAATAGTGTGATGATTTTGACCATAGAGAACACTGTTTCAAAAATGCCATAGTATTTGACTGTGAACAAGCTGAGGATCGATGTGACAAGAAAGACCACACTGATGAGAATCCACCTATCAAAAGTGATAACAGAAGACCAGAACTCAAGCACTAGAGTGAATGAAACGAGTTCCAAAGGAAGTAGAAACATCCACTGTAAACAGTAGTTCCATCCCATGGTAAAGCCCCAACTTTCGTCAACCATTACAGAAGCGTATTTGATGAACGATCCACTGGAAGGCATAGCGACCGCCATTTCTCCTAAAGCTTGACAGGTGAGAAACACAAACACAGACACTAACACGTAGCTAGCTAGGAGTGGTAAAATACCCGAGGAGCTGAGACTCTCGCCTGTTCCTACAAATAATCCTGTACCAATAGACCCACCAATGGCAATCATTTGAAGGGAGAACCCGCTGAGACCTCCGCGGACGCTTGTAGCACTGTTCACCGGCAGCTCTGCGGGACCAAATGAGCTGAAAAACCTCTTCAAAGGGTTTTTGGATGGGGTAGTGCTAGCAACTGAGTCTGCGGAAGGTGTAAGTGCCGGGATGGGTGTAATAAGGGCTGTGGGAAGACTGGTAGCTTCTGTTTCAGCCTCTTCATCTACCAGGAACAAACCATCTGGCGGGGTGGAGTTTGGGAAGCCTGGAGTACACGATTGTGACCGTGGTCGAGACATTAAATTGTAAAGACTACTGGAAGACATAGTGTTGCAGAAGCGTTATTTTTTTTTTCGCAGCCACAATAGTGATTTTCACAAAAAGAATAACGTAGAGGAATATAGATGAGAAAAAGAAATGCAATAGGAGATCATTTATAACACGTGATAATATAAATAAAAGATGTTTAAGCCTTGGTGATACGAGTTCTACCCACCAAATGGTCAGCAATGTCTCTGGTCTTAGCCCAAGAGATCTTTTTAGGCATTCTTTTACCTAATTCTGTTTCGTAATCATACAAGTAACGGACGGGAGTGTACTTGATATGGGATGATTTGACCCCCAATACAGAAGCAGTTGCCTGCACGTCCTTACTGTCACGAGGGAAGTCAAGGTTGTACTTGTATGGGGCAACTTTCTCGATACTGTTTTCGATGAATTGCACTGCTTTAATGGCAAATCTAGCTGCCCTTGTTCTGTCAATTGGTGAAGGTAATCCACCTTGTTGAACATGTCCGGGGATAGCAGTCTTAGTATCGAACTCACCATATGATTCCTCATTGATTATATCTGCTAAAACTTGGGTTGTTAACGTTTTAGATGCATTGGTACTCTTCAAAATCAATTTCCCGGCCTTGGATAATCCTTTCTCGTTAGCAAAAGACTCTCTTAAAGATCTAATATCCAATTCCAATTGACGTAATTCAATACCTTCTTCTGGAACATATGAAGCTTGAGCTCCTGTTGTTAATGATGCATATGTGGCAATGTACCCTGAATTTCCTCCTTGAACTTCAATCACGAACGCTCTATCTCTAGTAGCCGAAGCAGATTGTTTGATGATATCACAGTAGTCAGTCAAAGAATTCAAACAGGTATCTGCACCCAAAGAGTACTCTGTACCTGGAACATTGTTCGAAATAGTAGCAGGAATCAATACCATTGGGATTCTGAATGCAGGGTAAGAAACTCTGGCGGCCTCTAATTCGTTTAATGACACAAATGCTTCGAATCCACCAACCAAAATCAACCCATCAAACTTGTATTTTTCAAAATAATAGGCAATCATACCAATGTCAGTATCCTCGGGTGTGTTCCTGTTGGTACCAATTTCAGATCCACCCACAGAGTTCCAACCTTCAATTTGCAACCAGTCAATCAGTCTCACGGACTCGTGTCTTGCCAATCCAGAAAACCCGTTGTGAATGGCGTACGGTGTGTGTCCTTGGGACATACAGTAAGTAGCCATAGCATAAACAGCACTATTCATACCACCAGCTGGAGCTCCCACATTGATGATGGCGATGTTCTTTCTTTTCTCGACCGGCAAAACTGGCTCGTTGTGATTAGCAGAGTTCATGGCAATGAAATTTTGTAAATGTTCCACGAATTCAGAATCTCTCAAAGACATGGCTTTTTCAAAGTCCTTAGCTTCAATAGCACTGGCCACAGATTTGGTGATTCTTACAGCATCCACAAGTGGTTTTCTGACAATCTTGTTTTCATCAATAGCAATCAAAGGAGATGGGGTTTCAGGGGTACAATCCAAAACAGCTTCCACAGCTTCTACCCCTTGTAATGTAGCTAAGATTCTATCATAAGCCACAGCAGTTCCACCTCTTTGCACATGTCCTAAAGTGGTGACTCTTGTATCCAAACCCAACACGTCCACCAAGACATCTTTGACTTCGTCACAAGAAATAGGTTTTAATTCGTTCGTAATGGCACCTTCAGCAACAATGACAATGGTCTTTCTTTTACCTTTTTCTCTGTGCTTGGACACAATCTTACACATTTGGTCTTTCCAGTCTTGACTTGAGGCCGGCTTTTCAGGGATCAAAATGTAATCGGCAGAAGTAGCTATACCAGCCATCAATGCCAACCATCCACAGTGTCTCCCCATGACTTCCACCACGAATGCTCTGGAGTGGGAATTGGCAGTAGCGTCAATGTAATCAATAGCCTGACAGATTCTGGCCAAAGAAGAATAGCATCCGATAGTAGCGTCAGTGGTGGCCATATCATTATCGATGGATCCAACTGTCCCACAAATGTTCAAATGCTTGTAAGTGTGATATTGTTCGTCGGTGATGGACTTGTTGTCTTTCAACTCTTTTATTAAAGAAGGCCATTCAGATCTGAATAAGTCAGCACCAGTCAAAGAACCGTCCCCTCCACATACAATCAAGGCGTCGATTCCGGCCTCAATCAAGTGCTTACATCCTTTTAATCTTCCTGCTCTTTCCTTAAAGTCCATGCACCTGGCAGTTCCAATATTGGTTCCTCCATCACTTAAGAACCCACGCACGTCTTCCCAGCCCATCTCTTTGATATACTCTGGGCCTCCTCTCACCAACCCTTCGTACCCTTCCATCACAGCAAATGCCTTACATCCCCTGTAGATAGCAGCTCTGATGATTGCTCTGACATTGGCATTCATTCCAGGAGCATCACCACCGGAAGTCATCACGGCGATATTTCTTCTTCTGGGGCCCGAGGAAAGATCTGCTAGGTTACTGGACGATACCGTTTTCGACAAGGAGTTCGACACCGACATTGGTTCAGCTGGGGCTAATTTATCCACTTTGGGGATCGAAGTTAATGGATTGCCATCGGAGGTGAACCCAATTACCAAACCCAATGGGTCAATTGTGAAACACTCGTTGGGGAAAAGCTCGTTGGGGGCGATTTGAACGGGGTAGCCCGAACTCTTCAAGTTATTGATCAAATCATTCAAATTGGTGCACTGTAAAATGAAGGTAGATTCAGTGGCTCTCCAATCCCTGTCAGTGGCTTTGGAAGTCAAAGCATCCACGTTTTTGGAGATCTGGTCTGGCGTGCGGGCCTTTGCTTCATCAACACTGATTTTAACCGCTAATTTGCCGTTTTGTGATACAAGGTATACTCCGTTGTCTTTCAGGGAATGCAATTGGAACCCAACAACTGAGGTGTAAAAAGTCACTGAACGTTTCAAAGTGTGATCATTTGGTGCGTACAAACAAAGCGACGATGCTCCATTGACCAAAGGGACCGTCATTTTTGTGTTTGTGGTTTTTATTTCTGTTTTATTGGCACTTGTTTCAGAAACCTGATGCCCTTTTATATTTTAAATTAGGTATCACCAGTTGAGACAATAAAAAAAAAAAACTCCGGACGGAACACAGTCGTGCGGAGGCCATTTTAGACTTTGGCAAATTGTAGGTGTGGTGATACAATTTTTGCAGCCGAGAAAAAGAGTGGTGTTAGAGTTTCCAGACGATGTCGGAGTGTTGTAGAATCAAGTGCAATTACGGGTATAGCTGTTTACAGCTCTTTCACTTTATGTTTCATATTTTCACTTTGGTCCGGTAAACGCAGGTGAAGTTTTTCCGTCAGATGATGGAGAAATTTGTGATGTCATTACCACCAGATTTACCAAAAAATCTAGGAAAGTGCCTCAACCATCAGGGAATGGTTGCAATGGTGTTGTGAAGTCAGAGAGTACCTATTAGGCAAAAATAGGCGACATTGGCTTTTTTGAAACATCGATCTGGTGCCGAGATGCATACTTAAAGGTGCAAATTTCAATATTCTCTTTTGGCCCCCAGAAATGATTATTTAGCTGGTTTTTTGGATGTGCGACAGTCTGGCACTCTCAGCTAGACCACCCACCTGCTTATCCCTCCCATTACACGCCATTTATCACATTTTCAGCCGGGTCTAAAAGTTGACCTTCGCAGGTATGAAAAATACGCACTACCATGGCGCGACCCGTACTAAATCGGGGCCATCATCGTGCTAAACTGGCTCTAAAGTCTTATTGCCCTCACAGTAAATAAAGTCCTGCGGTCTGTCCAAAAATCTCAAAATTTTCACTCATTTTTTTGCTATTCAAAAGAAAAGTTAACGACAACTTGGTAATACCATTCCCTTTTTTTTACGTTGTAAATAGATTAAAAAAAGAGAATAGTCATGTCTGACCAAACAGCCACACCCGTTCCTTTGAACGACATCACTAAATTGAACATTCCTACCTTACCTAGTTCCACCGTGACTCCAGGTAAAAATCAATTGAATCCTTTTTTCCAATACATAAATGATGTCTACTCCACCGTCGCCGACCACAGAAAATCATTGGATTTGATTAACCCTGGTACCATTGAAAACATCAACAAGGAAGTCAGCAGAGATGTGTTCTTGAACCAATACTTTTTCACTGGGTTAAGAGCCGACTTAAACAAAGCATTTTCCATGTCCCCTGTTTTCCAAACTTCTCATACTTTATCTACTGGATCTAATGTTTTACCACCTTATGCCTTTTCCGCTTTATATTTCGGTGAAAAATGTTTCTTACAAGGTAATGTCGATAATGATATGTCTTTCAGTGGTCGTGTTAACTATGGTTGGAATGCTAATAACATTTCTAAATTGACTTTACAATTTGCCAATGCTCAACCAGCTATGGTCCAATTAGAACAAGATTACCAAGCCAATGATTTCTCCATCAACTTAAAGACTTTAAATCCTTCTTTCTTATACGATGGATTCAGTGGGTTAGCTGTTGCTTCTTTATTACAATCTTTAACCAAAAAATTATCTGTTGGTGTTGAAGCTAGTTACACCAAACAAGCTGGTGCTCCAGCCCCAGAAAGCGCCATTTCTTACTACACCAGATATAACAGTGGTAACTGGATCTTCTCTGGTCAATTATTGGCTCAAGGTGCTTTGATCGCTTCTTTCTGGAGAAAAGTCACTGATAAAGTTGAAGCCGGTGTTGAAACTCAAATCACTGCTGCTATGAGACCAGTTACTGATCCTATGATGGGTACCCCAATTGGTTTTGAACCAGTCATTGAAGGTCAAACCACCGTTGGTGCCAAATATGAATACAGACAATCTGTTTACAGAGGTCAAATAGATTCTACCGGTAGAGTTGGTGTCTTCATGGAAAAGAGAATCTTACCAACTATTTCCGTTTTATTCTCTGGTGAAATCGACCACAAGAAGAACAACTCCAGAATCGGGGTTGGTTTGCAATTTGAATCTGCTGGTAGTGAACAAATAATGATGATGCAACAAGGTTTAATCGACGCCAATGGAAACCCAGTTCCTGGTGCTCCTCAAGTTGCTGCTGCTTAAGCAAGTAACACCAAATACGGTAACTTACCATAGTTTTGTTGTCACTTGTTGAAGTCCATTCTTCATAGTAATTCATGTTACTAACTTTGTATATAATATATGAAAAAAACTTTTAGAGTCGTATTCGTTGCATGAAGGGCATCACTCACCAGCCAAAGAGTCTTGATGCTATACCTTTCTTGGGTTCTGCGGCTGGTTTCTCGTGAAGAAGTTTATAGACGTCGTCTGCCTTTAGTTTGGTTGGCTGGGCCGAGTTTCTTGATGTAGACGTGGAACGTGATCGCCTACTATTATTAGAAGCAACCCCCGAGATCCCGTCATCTCGGACGCTTATAGCTGATGTGTTGGTAGCACTAGACCTCGTCCGAAGCGCCCTCGATTGCTCGATTGTTGGAAGTCGAGCTTGCAGCGATCTGACCGATCTGCTGTCTGACTTGTCATTGACAAACAGGGCCAAATTTCGCTGGGTTATAGACTTATAGATTTGTCTGTAAGTGGTGCCCAAATCATTGGTCCCGTACTCCTGTCCACTGGCAACACTGTAAGCTCGTGACTGAGAAAGATGGTGGCCTGATTTGGGTATAATTGGTGGTGGGTTCCCCCTGTCTGGGTCCATCCAGTTCGTCTCTGGCACGTACAATTCACTTCTTGAGGATCTCCGGGATCGTGTCTGGTTGTGAATTCGGTTGTAGTTGGTCAATGAAGTGGTAGGGAAATCGTCATGTTCCAATTCTGCATGCATTCGTGGACTGTGTAGTTGATACTGATATGTGCTGGGTTGGATAAAAGAAGAGCTTCTTGACATGGGCCGTGACTTGGAGTATGTGAATGACTTGGACACAGACATCGACTCTTCGTATTCATCAAGTAAGGAGTCCATAGAAGAGTCAGATTTGGTGTCAGGAGCAGAGCCATTGACTCCTTTGGCCTCGGTATTGTTGTGGTTGAGATAGCTTCCAAACAACTTTTTAGGCTTAGTATGGTACAATTTGGGAGTGGCAGACGTGCCTGCTGTGGACAATGCCCCGGGGACGTCAAGGCTAGCCATGGCACTTGAAATTGACTTGCTGGAGTTATCTCGAGGCAAAGTCAGTAAAGCCGGCGGTGGTGCAAGATCATTGTGAGCCATTGGCCTCAACGGCGACCCCAATTGGTATGTACTGATAACCTGGGGGTTCTGGTTAGGTGAAAGCGGTGCAGATGGAGGGCTGTCGGGGATTTCACTCGAGATTTGGTCTAAGTTGAAACTGATTCTGTCAGTTACAACCAGTTCTGGAATGGTTGCGGGTATAAATTTAGAAACGTGGGTGATTGGAGGTTTGGCACCTATAGCTAGGTTCCGGTACAGAACCGTGGACTCAAGTACCGCTTCTAGCTGTTCCACAACATCCACATCGTCTGTATTTATAAATATTTTCCAGTACCGGTCAGGATTCACCAAAGGAAGTACAAACTGGTTAAAGTCCACACGAAGCGCTTTTAGTTTCGGTAGCAACGGGTATATGAATGAAGGCCCACAAGACAAGTAGGTAACATCACCGTTGTGGAGCTGGAATATCTCAAATTCACCGTGCCCGAGTAATCGTCCGGTTCCAGGCAGCTGTTGGTCCTGACTTGGATCTCTTCCTTCATCGAACACCAAAATCTTCGAGCTTTTGTACTTGAAAAGCGTCAATTTCTCATCCACATGCATCAGAGCCCGTTTGAGTTCCGGAGTTGGCTCAGTAGAAGCGTTAGAAGTATTAGACTTCAAGGTGTCTTTTAGCCCATTGATAAGCCCATTATTCATAGCATCGTCACTTTTTTTGTACCTCATTATCGTCTGCCTTCTGGGACTCATCGGCACTCCGTGGGCAGGCTGTTTGGGCGTCATTTGTTCCACCTGGTCGCTATTCACAGTCAAATTAGGCTTAGCTCCTGATTGTTGGTGGTTATCCTCGGGTTCTGGCACTTGTACTGGTCCATTGGACTCTGTAGTGGTGCATTTTTCTTTCTTTTTGTTGTTTCTTCTCTTTTTCTTCTTGCTTGTTGTCTTAGCTGCTTTGGTGGCCTTGGAGTCCACCTGGTTCAATGGTTCTGGCGGCTGCTCTCGAGTGTCTGTTGAGGTTGTGGGGTAACTAGACCCAGTGGCATTCTGAGAGTCTGCCATGCTTGGAAAACCTTGCAAAAAACAGCTGTGAAGTTCTTTCAAATGTGGTTTGGACGGACAAACTGACTTTCTACGACTATAGCTGCAAGTTTACACAGAAACGGTTATGCATTAATTGCCAATGATAATAGTTTTTTTTTTTGTTTTTATCTTCTTTGTTTATGATTCGCGAGGACAACTTTTCACTTGTGATTTTGCAAGATAAGGTACTTAGAGGTGTTAGAGAAACCGGGAAAAAGAAACCTGTATGAAGCAAGGTTGCTGACACTTACATCAATTTGATATGGCTTGTAGATTGTGACAAAGTTTAAAGAAAAAAACGGCTCTTTTCTGGTTAAAAAAGGTGATCTATAACGGGCTGGTTTTAGTTTGAAGACAGTATTCACCTGCTTAAGTACCAAGAACCTGGCCCTCGCCTCTAAAGCTACTCACAGGAGCTTCAGTGGCGCTGGAGAAAGCTGCATCCCCGGTTTCAGCATCGCTGCTGAATATTGGCTGGTAAGCAACAGTTCTTGCGTTGACAGCGTCTTGTTCGCTGACAAAGTCTACTACTCCATCCAAAAGGCCAATTAAACTGGCCAATTTGTTCTCAATGGTCACAACAATGTTCGAAGGTGGGTACAAGATTCTTAACTTGTTATAAGCCAACAAATAACCACTAGAAATACCTGCCAAATGTCCAAAGAACGACGACCCAGGCATGATAATAGTAACAATAGCCAAAGTGATAAAAGGACTGTAATTGGTAGGAATGGTCACATTACCAGAGGAGAACGCCACAGGACGGAACTCGTGCTCTTTAAGGGAATAATAAGTTATGAACAGAAACACTACCCCTGAAAGGCCAATAACATGGGTGTTGCGGTAAAAGAGCAATCCCACAGCACAGTACTGCAAAGCGGCAGAAACCGCCAACAAATTCAAGGTGACTCCAGTGTAAACAGTTCCATGAGTCTTTTCAAAACGGTGCAATGGTCCCACCAATGCAAGAATATTAAATAACCAATGGACGAGCCCTTGATGGTACAATAAGTAAAAGGAAACGCGATTCAAGTCAAATTTGAAAGGTGCCAAGGGGTACAAGCTAAACTTGTGACTAAGGGCTCCTCCGGCCATCCCATCGATGAGAAGAAGGAGAAAAGTGAACGGAACAAGTCCCGTGGTGAGTGCCGGATAATCCTTCAATGGGAAGTTCTGGAGGTTTGGTAGCTGAAAGGAACTCATAAGGCAGTATTTGTTTTTTTTTTTTTTTTTCATGTTAATGCGTCAAACTAAGTGAAGGCTTCAAACACCGGAAACGGCAGTATGTTTTGGGCCCGGCTCATTGGCGGTATCTAAGTTGTTGTTGGCCAAAACATGCTCGGATACTATTCTAGAATGGTTCTGTGTCCCATAACTCTGTGTTCTGTGTCCCGTAACTCTATCTTCTGTGTGTCTTCAGAAAACTCTGATTTCTTGACTAAGGCCCACCGTATTTTGGTGGCTCCGTCACCCCGGATCCACCCTACTGTATCTCCAGCTCAACCTTCTTGCGGAACGCATGCAACATCTCCAACTTCTTAGCGTTGCTCTGCTGTAGGTTTTCAATACGGGTCTCTCTCTCTTCTATGCTCTCAGTGATATCGGGTATTTGCCCCAAATACTGCTTGATATTGTTCAATTTGAGCCGTATGCCTCCCATATGGTTGTCGAAGTTCTTTGCTTTGATTTTGTCTGTCTTGAGGTCATGGAGGGTGCTAAAAAGATCCGGCACTAGCTCTTGTCTGTGGAGCTTTTGGAGCTGCGTTTCCGGCACGTCGACTTCCATAGGCTCCGGAGACTGAGCCCTCGACTGCACCCTTGACTGGGACCTCGAATGCGCTGCCGTCTGGGGCCTCAGTTTGGTCGGAGATGGGCTCTGTTGACGCTGTGACATGGGATTTCTGTTGTACTACAGAGAAAGTATATATGAAAAAAACTGGTCCGCACAAAAAAGATCCTTTCTATTTCCATTTAAGTAGACATGGAACTGTTACTTGCATTAATTGGCGCATGTTTGCCATGTATTCCCGGCATTCTGACGCCGTACTTGTCTATAAACAACAACAAGTACAAGATCATTCGTCTCTTGGGAGAAGGAGGATTTTCCTACGTGTATTTAGTGAGCCAGGTTTCCAATAGCAATTCGCTTTACGCTTTAAAGCGGATAAGGTGTCCGTTTGGGTCCAATGACGAGGCATTCAAAAACGCCATGAAAGAAATAAAGAACTATCATCGGTTCGGATCGAGCCTGATGCCATACATTATCCAGTCGATCGACGAAACGGTGGTGCAAGAGAAGGATGGGTCCAAGACGATCAATATTTTGTTACCTTATTTTGAGAAATCGCTACAAGATATCATCAACTACAAGGTGTTGAACAATGAGGTGTTTGAGGAGGAGGAGATCCTCAGGGTGTTCATAGGGGTGTGCAGGGGATTACAGGGAATGCACAAGTACAAGAGACGAGGCAGAGGAGCCGTAGCAAACGGTGCTGGTGCTGGCGGAGCCGAAACTGCTGATCTGGAGGAAGAAGCAGATTTATTATTGCCAATTGGCAGCGAAGACGAAGAAGACGACGGGCTCAGCAATACCGGAAGTGCCTTGGAGATGGAGGAATTGGTGCCGTACGCCCACCGTGATATAAAACCAGCAAATGTCATGCTTTCGGCAGAAGGGTTACCAGTGTTGGTGGATTTGGGATCGTGTTCCAGAGCCCGTATTACCGTCAAAACTCGTCAACAGGCCTTGAAATTGACCGATTATGCTCTGGAACACTGCACGCTTCCGTACCGGGCACCGGAACTTCTAGATGTGGAGACCAATGCCGAAATCACAGAGAAAACAGATATCTGGTCTTTGGGTTGTTTATTATACAGTTGTTGTTTTGGGTTCTCGCCCTTTGAAAAGATGGAAATTGAACAGGGTGCAAATTTGACGGTCGCCATTTCTAGTGCCAGGTATACGTTCCCGTCCCAGAAACTGGAATACTCCAACGAGCTAATGGACATGATCAAATCTTGTTTGGTTCTCGATAGCAAACAGCGGCCCACAATTGACGAATTACTTGAAACAGCCCTCGAGATCACCAGAAGAAATTGACACATGGACTATTTTTTTTTAGGGTGAGGGCTCGCGATTTTCAAATGACAACACTTGACACATAGACTACAATTTGCATGATATAAAAATGACTACAAGAGCACAACGAGGCGACCCCATGGAAGGATGGAACGACTGTCCCAGTTTCATGCTCAAAAATGCTAGCTCTACCAGTTTTGTTAGCGGTAATGACGAGGGACTGGCAAATCAAGGACTAGTCGCAGAAATAGATATCAACGACGTGATAAATCAACTTACCGAGTTACCTACCAAATCTTCCGAAAGAGTGCATGAGCAGATCAGACAGAAGCTTGTGGCTAATGCCGATGCGTTTTCGGGCGACCAAAAACAGTTTATCGCTGGTGTTTTGAAGCAGTTGAACCACGGCACCGACGTGTCACTGGTGAAATCACAAATCGTGGATTATATGGTGAGCAATGACGGGGTTACATCTTGGTGTTCACCACTAAAAGCATTAGTGGGTAATGTACAGAAATGAGTCTATTCTAGCAAAAAAGAGTATTTGTTTTATGGTACATAAATACGTGTAAAAGAGAATGCATAAAGTTTCAGTTTTTTTTTCACATCTTCTTTCTCTTACCGATTTGGGCTTGGAAACCGGTCTTAATGGAAGACACAGATCTGGTAGATCCACAGGCATTACAACTTAAGAAATGCAATCTATTGGCAGACTCTCTCTTTAATACTGTGTTCATCGATTTACATGTCTTACAAGTGACATATTCGATGATATACCTTCTTAACACAGATTCCATTTGTTTAGGTTGAAATTTACCTCTCAACACCAATCTCTTTTCCCCATCGATAGACCCAGAAGTACCCAATTCGGCGAATAAGTATTGGATCAAATGCTCAGGGTTTCTTTGTAAAACAGTAGCAATTTCTTGAACATTAGCAAATAATGTCTTTTTAGAACCTTCTCTTTGACACACAGGTGGTGGGATTCTGAATTTCGATCCAGTTCTAGCACCTGCCAATTCTGGGTTGTTCTCTCTCAAGATATCAAAGAATCTAGATAATAATTGTTCGTATGGTAATCCACCTAATTCTTGAGCAGAAACGGTTTCTTCTTGTTCTTCCACAGCTGGGGAAGATTCTTCAATTCCAGCTTTTTCTAATTCTTGTTCGAAATCAAGAACATCTGCTGGTTTGGCTGCCTTCTTCTTCTTTTTCTTCAACGTAAGGTCTCCTAGTTGCGCAGTTAAATCGTCTGGAACTGGTGATGTTTCTGATTCTCCTTCAACTGGCTTTTTAGCCTTCTTCTTTTTTTTCAACCCAGCAAACATGTCATCTAAACTGTCGCTTGGAGCTGGCAGTCCTTCTACAGAAGTGGCTGAGGTATCTTCAGGCTTCTTCACCTTCTTCTTTTTCTTCAAACTTGGATCAAATCCTAAGTCACTCATCTTATTAGGTCTGTGTAATGTTAGTTTAGGTTTATTAGTCAATGGCCATTTTTTTTCTGCTAAAGAGTGAGAAGAAAAAAATTTCATATAGCCGGCGCACGACTTTTTTCAGATCAGTAGTGCTTTAGTTTGGCTGCAATGGTGGATACGTAAGTGCTAAAATATGTATTAATAATGTACAGATGATGGGGATGATAAATATCAACCATCTATAAGTGAGAAGTGTACTTGTATAGTGCACAAAATGATGTTTATACCGACAATTTCTCAGTCTTGGTTTCAAGCTCTGCATCTTCTTGTTCCTGTTTTGCTTGTGCTTCTTTAGCCCGTTCTTCAGCTTCTTTACTTTCCTTTCCTGGAGTGTAGCTAATCTTGGATTCTTCTTCGCCTTCTTCAATCTTGAAATCGTCTTCCACAGAGTATTTCTTCAAAAACCACTGTTCGATCTCTTCTTTATCATTATTTTCGGCTTCAAACATAACGTCACGTCCAGCGGCATTCTTGAGAAACACATCCCCTTCGTATTTCTCTGTCAAGAGCTTAAGTACGTCTAAATGTCCATTGAAAGCGGCCCAGTGTAAGGCAGTGTTTCCGCTATCGTTTTTGGAATTCACTAGCGTTTTGGCGTCTTCTTTCGACACTATCGACAACAAGTAGTCCAAGACCTCGGTGTTGTTGTTGGCAGCGGCCATATGTATTGGGGTGCTTAAAGTTACTTCGTCTTTGATACCCACAAGTAAACTAGGAGATATTTCGTCAAAGACTTCTTTTAAGGTCTCTAAATCGCCTGCTCTAGCAGCGTAGATGATGGCATCCACTTCGTCGGCGGTAAGATCCACAATTTCTGTTCCTGACATTTCTGTTTGGACTCTTGGTGTTTGAATGTATAGGGTTGTGCACTAAGGCAGTGAAAGTATAAATATGTGGTGTGTAGTTCAAGTACAAAACGATAAAGAGAAAAAAAATTAGAGATGAGGTTATTGCGAAACCAAGTCCTGGGCTGGTTGCAAAGCAGATTTACGTTTGTGGTGGTTTTTGTGTCAATCGGCCTTGAAGTACACGCCAATGGGTGTTTGAGTATCGTGCCTCTTTGATATCGACCCTATGTTAGTTTCACCAACATCAGGGTTTTTAAGGGTATATTTGCCCCATATTTTAAGTATGCGCAGCCAAAATACAAAAATTACTAATTCGCTATTTAACTATGCCACCAAAGATAGAAGAAGTGCCGGAAAAAGGACCTTCTGTGGCGGAGCCGGTGCCGAATTCAAGCACAGAAGAGACCAAGTCAAAGGTCACGAAGAACCCTTTCTTGGCCAAGAAGAAGAAAACGGTACGAAGAGACCCCAAAGATATATACAGCACCGAGACTCTTCGCAAAGGCTTACATCGGCCTCAGTATTCCAAAGGCACGCCGCTAGATAAGGTGTTTCTGGAGTTGGAGACTTCTATTGAAGGAACCATTGATGAGATCACGTTGGAGACGTTGGCCCAGAAGATGTCTGTGGCTGAAACTGACCTCTTTGAAGTGAGGTATGCGGTGGTGGAGAAATTATTGCAGTATCTCATTCAGATCAAACACTGTTCTATGAAAGAACACCATGCTGATAAAAACTTGATCTCCATTTCCTTGCACGACATGAAGACCTTCAGCAAGTTGGTCAACATCATAATCATTCACGGGGTCTACCCAGCGTTGAACACATTCAAAATCGGTATTCCCTTGGCCATGAGAAGACTCAATGATTTCAGCAAAACCAAGAAACCGGTCAAGGTAGTGGCCCTACCGCAAGTACAAGGAGCTAAAAGCTACGTGGAGAGGTATGGGTACAACGAGAAGCTACTCACGTTGCTATATGATAAGCTTGTATTTGTGTTTGACGGAGAAAGTGATGTGCGGGACTTGTTGGTGAAGGGCACTGGGTACTCGGACTTTCTCACCATATCCATTGCCCTAATCACATGTCCTTACTTCCACCAAGAAAACAAGCAGAGGTACCTCAAAGAGTTTGAGGAGCTAGTGGTTCAAATTCCAGGCACTTATGAGTTGTTCCAAACGTACTCCTTGTATATTTCTTCACCATCACCGCCATATTTCAAGCAGTTTGTTTTGAAAAATCTCCAATTGTTGCATTATAATGCCCCCAGAAAGGACGGATTACTAACCTTGATTGAGTTCGTGTTGGGATTACGTGAAAACGAAGAGATCAATATTGAAAAATTCGATAATGTGGCCAATGTTGTGCTAGCCAAACCAGCTACTGTATCCACCACCGACTATTTCACCAACTTGGGGAACCAGTTCTATGACTTACTTGTAAATATCAACCGTCCGTATGTGACTAGTTGCGTGGGACACGTCTTGGAGAGGTTATGGGAGAAGAACAGGCTAGTGGCCACTGATTTTTTCTTGAAAAAGATATGGACTGCTCTCGATACAGACGGATCCAGAGCCAACGAAGGTGTCATCACCTCGGAAAAAGACTTCAACAACGTCATAAACGTCTTGATTTCCTTGACCAAGAAGGGAATGTCCACAGATTTGACACTGTTCACGTTTAAGCCCATCTTGTCCACGTTATGGGCATACTTTGTGTTTTTGAAGAAGAACTCCAAGCCTAATGAGGTGGCATTGAACATTATAGTTTCATACTTTGTGGCATTGGAAGGTTCAGAAGACACTGAAAAGGATATCCACGGTCTCGATACTTTGAGCAGGAACTTGGTAGGGAGCTTGGACTATGAATTCGAGTTGGGACCTAATAAATTACCGCAAATAGTAGTTGCTGAAACTAGCTTGACGGCTTCAAAGGACAAGAAAATTAACGACTTCCTTCTGGCTTTGGATGCTTCGTGTGCTGCCTTCCTAGACCTTTTAAAGAATCTTGATGATTCTTATTTGCTGCAAATATTCAAGGTGCTTCTTCGCAGATGGCTTAACGTGGGGAGTGACGTTAATCGACTCAACGTCGAGGACGAAAACCCGTTCACAGTGTTGGTGGATTTGCGGCTCATTGAATCTATAGTGAATGAGTTCAAGGAGGACATAGCTAAAACACCAGACGATATGTTGGAAATTGTCGACGAGTTCTTGCAGAGTAACGTCAAATCGTCCCAGGCTGCAAAATCCAGCACCGTGGACATCGTTGCTGATATAGATTCAGATGACGAAGATTCAGACGATGAAGATGCCCCACAAGATGTCAATTCGGAGGCTTTGCCCGTGTTATTAGAACTTCTTTCTGCCGTTCTTGTGGACTCTACATCGGCTGAGTTGTCCCCCCATACTTCCACATTATTGAAACGCGTTGTCACCAGCTTGCGCTTGCTATCCAAGCAAGTCAGTGACCCCAGCGTTTCCAAGAACATAGGGGCCATCAACTCCTTGCATTCCAGGATCTCAGATATACTTTCTGGTGGATCTAAGCCTACCTCGGAAGCAGATTTACACAAGAAGACCTTGGAAAGGGCTATCACCAGCTTGAACGATCCCCTTGTTCCTATTAGGGCCCACGGGTTATATTTGTTACGGCAGTTGATCGAAGGCCACAGTGAGGTGATTTCATTGGACTTCGTTATAAATTTACATTTAATTCAGCTAAAAGATCCAGAACCGTTCATTTATCTCAATGTCATCAAGGGCCTTGAAAGCTTGATTGAGTTGGACCAAGACCAAGTTGTGGAGATTCTCGTGAACATCTATGTTAACGAGGACGGTACTCATGATGTTGACGAAAGGCTCAAGATTGGGGAAGTCCTTTTACGGTTTATTCAGAGGTCCAACGAACTATTCACCGGGCATCTTTCTGAAATGATAGCACATAGCACGGTGTCAATGATCAGACGCTACGACGACGAGTCCAAGAATCAGGACGTGAGGATCAGAATGTCATCCATGTCGCTTCTTGGAGCAAGTTGCAAAACCAATGCGCTCGGTATGGTGAATTTCTTGACAGATGCCATTGAATGTGGATTGGGGATTCTCCAGTTGGAAAAAGCTGCAG
The DNA here is from genome assembly GCA_030569415.1 of Yamadazyma mexicana. NCBI lineage: Eukaryota > Fungi > Ascomycota > Pichiomycetes > Serinales > Debaryomycetaceae > Yamadazyma > Yamadazyma mexicana. Next base: position 445,324 of record JAJMLA010000010.1, read on the forward strand.
ATCAAAAGGTTATGAGACGGGCAGCAGTGGTGCTAATTCACGATTTGATTATAGGTACCTCACATACTGAAGATTTGCCGTTTCCAAAAGAGTACCAGGCAAAAGTGGTGGACACTTTGAAATATATTGTGGGAACAGATGAAGATTTATTGACTAGAGAACAAGCACAAATAGTGTTGAATGATATCGATGAGTTGACTAAGCTAGGATACGAAGCCATGGAAGACCAAAATAAAGACGATCCGAGTAGCAAGTTTCTTATTTAATACCGTTATATATATTAATAAAATTTTCAAAATATAAACAAGACATATAAGCATTAAAGAAATACCTATTAATCACCACATCAATAACCCCTCTAATCGACTTCTTCCATAGCAGATTCAACTGGTTCGTCAGCAGTGGAGGAAGTAGAAGTACCAACTTCAGCTTCGACTTCTTCATCTTCGTCAATGTTTAAACCTAAAGAAATCAATCTGTTGATTCTAGAAGCGAAAGAAGATGGTTCTTCTAAAGTGAAACCAGAAGTCAATAAAGCGGTTTCGTATAATAAGGTAGTCAAATCCTTAACGGTCTTATCTTCAGCACCATCAGCTTCGACCTTTTTCTTCAATTCCTTGATGATTGGAGATCTTGGAGAAATTTCAAAGGTCTTCTTGGAAGACATGTAAGAAGACATGGAAGTATCTCTTAAAGCTTGAGCTTTCATGATTCTTTCCATGTTAGCGGACCAACCGAATTGACCAGTTCTGATAGCTGCTGGTGCATCAACTAATTTGTGGGATAAAACAACTTTTTCAACTTGTTCACCTAACACATCTTTCAAAGCTTTAGTCAATGGTTCGAATTCCTTAACTTCTTTTTCTCTCAAAGCCTTTTCTTCTTCAGTTTCTTCTAATTCGAAGTCTTTGGTGATATCAACCAATTTCTTGTCTTCGAATTCCTTCAATTGAGTCATAGCATATTCGTCAATTGGGTCAACTAAGAACAACACTTCGAAGTCTTTAGCTTTCAAAGCATCCAAGAATGGAGATTTTTCAACTGCTTTAATACTTTCACCAGTGATGTAGTAGATGTTCTTTTGGTGTTCTGGCATTCTGGTGACGTAGTCAGTCAAAGAAGTCAATTCTTCAGCAGATTTGGTGGAGTTGAATCTCAACAATTTAGACAAAGCTGGTCTGTTTTGTTGGTCTTCGTGAATACCTAATTTGATGTTCTTAGAGAAGGCATTGTAGAATTTGTCGAATTGTTCAGAATCTTCAGCAATTTCGTTGAAGGTTTCAATCAATTTCTTGACAATGTTCTTCTTGATAACTTTCAAGATCTTGTTTTGTTGTAAGACTTCTCTAGACAAGTTCAATGGTAAATCTTCAGAATCAACAACACCTTTAACGAAACTTAACCATTCTGGGATTAATTCTTCAGCTTCATCAGTGATGAAAACACGTCTGACGTACAATTTGATGTTGTTCTTCTTTTTCTTGGTTTCGAAAGCATCAAATGGTGGTCTCTTTGGAATAAATAAGATAGCTTTGAATTCTAATTGACCTTCAACAGAGAAGTGTTTAACGGCCAATGGGTCTTCCCAATCATTGGAAATAGATTTGTAGAAAGCATTGTATTCCTCTTGAGTGACATCAGAAGGATTTCTGGTCCATAAAGGCTTGGTCTTGTTTAATTCTTCGGTTTCGGTGACCTTTTCCTTAACGGTCTTCTTCTTTTCTTCCTTCTTGTCTTCATCTTCGTCGACTTCTTCTAATTTTGGTTTCTTGTCATCTTCGTCTTTAGCATCTTCTTCGGATTTTTCTTCTGGAACTTCCTTTTCAACTTCTTTAGTAACAACTAATTGAATTGGGTAAGAAACGAATTCAGAGTGTCTTTTGACAACTTCTTTGATTCTCTTTTCTTCTAAGTATTCTAATTGGTCATCTTTCAAGAACATTCTGATGATAGTACCTCTCTTGATTCTTTCACCATCGGTGTCTTCGGTAACGGTAAATTTACCACCAGCGTTAGATTCCCAGATGTATTGCTCGTCATCGTTGTGTTTGGAGATAACTTGAACATGATCAGCAACCAAGAATAAGGAGTAGAAACCCACACCGAATTGACCAATCATAGTAACATCAGCACCAGCGGATAAAGCTTCCATGAAAGCTTTAGTACCAGATTTAGCAATGGTACCCAAGTTGTTGATTAAATCAGCTTTAGTTAAACCAATACCAGAATCTCTGATTTCCAAGATTTTTTGTTCAGGTCTTGGAGTGATTCTAATGAACAATTCAGGTTCAGCTTCTAATTTGCTTGGGTCAGATAAAGCTTCATATCTGATTTTGTCCAAAGCATCAGATGCGTTAGAAATCAATTCTCTTAAGAAAATTTCTTTATTAGAATAGACGGTGTTAATGATCAAGGACATCAACTGAGTGATCTCAGCCGTGAACTCATGAGTTTCAACTTTACCAGACATGATTAGTTAATATTGTTTTTCACTTAATTGTTGGAAATCAAAAGTACAAGTAATTGGAAATTTTACTTCTCATTTATATTCCTTTTCGAATAGTTGCAAATTTTCGTCGACCTTTTTTTAGAAATTTCCATCAAGTTCCATTTGGTAGACACACGGCATTTTTGTTCTGGAAAAAATCTGGTTAGACCGTTGTAGAACGCGCGCTAGTGGGGCACCCCACCGCGTGGACACAGAGGTGATTTTCGTACCACGAATTTACGGGATAGCTGCAAAAAAAACTGAACGGGAAACGATAAAGTCTGGTTGGGTATAAAATGTTCATTAATAATGCTGGGCTCTATAACTGCAATTCTTCGACTTCTATGCCACAATCAACACACCGTTTGATGGCAAATGTCATATCGTCTCTTGTAGAGGTGGAAGTTTGCTCCCAGTCGTGTTCGTGTTTGTCATTAAGTGATATCCCATTTCTCATCTTTCTAGTATATTCTTCAGCTCTCGTTTTCCTTCTCATCACTTTAAGTTTATCTTGATACTTCTTGTCTTTCCGCTTGAGTCTCATTTCCTCTCTCTTTTCCCATTCCTTATCCAAGTTGTCCAAACCTCCCCACTTCTTAGCAGCAAACTCTTCCACCTGGTACCGAAGGAACAATTGCATTCTGGAGAATCCGTGAGGATTGGGTTTTTCAATCCGGGGTAGAAGGTTCAAATCTTGAAGTTCTGGTTCAGTTAGAAGGTAGTCCTCCTTACACTCAGTTTTGGTCAAAAGGGAATACTTTTCAGGCTTTTCCTTGGCACACCTTCTACACACCCTAGTTTGCCTGAAATTTTGATAAAGGTTGGGGTCGATCTCCAAAGACTCACATTCATAGCACTTTGGTGCCAGAGATATGTCCAAAGGAGGAGCTAGGTCTCGCACCACATGGTCACGTTTCTGTTTCTCCATCCATTCTTCCAACGCCTTATTTTCATTGGCAGCATCTATGTCTGGTGGCTCATCCATAAACCCACCATAAGTATCCTTCATGGTAGAGAAATCATAGTCAATATAGTCTCTCTTCTTTGTAACAGGCACAGAAACGGGTTCCTTCTTCTTAACCTGCTCCTGAAGCGCTTTCGGCACCGGGATATGCTCTTGCTTGTGTTTTGACGCATCTCTATTGGTTTCCTGTAGCCGTTTTCGTATTTCCAAAGCCCTCTGTCTATTCTCCTCTATTCTTTTCCTCTGTTCGGGGGTAAGTTCCACTCGCTTCACTGGTGGCTCTGCGGTGTTTCCAGATCCCGGTAACGGCCTTTTTGTGGGCGTTGTAGGGTTGCCATTTGTGGTGGCAGTAGCTGGTGTTGCATTTGCTACAGGAGGCGCTTCACGTAATCCTCGCTTATGTAACCGTTCCAACGCCTTTCTTCTGTTCTCTTCCTTGGTTTGAAGTTAGTACTAAGAGCTGCAATACCTTTTTGGAATCCTATACATACTACTCTCTGCCTCTGGGCATCGGACAACGTATGACTAGACATTGTGCTTATCAGAATATTTTTAAATGATTGAATAATTTTCTGTGCGCAAGGCAAATTGCAACTCCACAGTTCGATCGGATCTGTCAAAAACGACGTTTGAGATGAGTTAGGCACAGCGGGCAAAAGCAGAGACAACGCCTCTGCCCAAAGTGGAAGCTTCTTTTCTGGGGAGTTTGAAGTAGGTGCTAGCGAGGATTTTTTGCTAGAATTACTTTTGTGTGTGGCTTGAGCTATTTGGCTAAGGCGATAAGAAGAACCACCACAGCAGGATATTTCTTGTTGAGCTACGAATGCAGATCCTTCACATGGGCTATACGAACCGCCTGGTAGAAGTTAGAGATGTAGTTTACCGGTTTTCGTAAACATTTTTTGCTGGAAACTTTTAACCGGTACATGTGAGATTGTGGTAAAATTTCGTGAGAATTAGCAATTTGCGGCCACCACAGTGGCTTTTACACAATAAGCTTCTTTGCAAAAGCGATTGCATAACTCCAGGGGGTTTTGGGGTGATGGCTTTGCAAACTTTTATCAGCGAAATAGTCTATATATAAAGTGAATCTGCAGCCAGGTAAGTAGTTTTCCTTTTTTTCATTGTTCACTACAAATAGCTGCAAATTTCCCATGTCTAACAACAGCATAAAAAGTGAAGGGTCAAAAAAGGCTTCGCAGATCCAGACTGAAGCCGATGTTTTGTTGGATCAAGATGTGAAGGGGAAGACATCTTATGACGTTGACTCTTTGAGCTCGGGAAGCTCATCGGGTGAAACTTTGAACGAAAAGAACCCTTTCTTAGACCCCAAAGTGGCTAAATACTATAGAGAGTTATATGAAGAGAGTCAGTATGAGTGTAGGGGTGAGTTTGATCCCCACTACACCTGGACTCCTGAAGAAGAGAAGAAATTGATCCGTAAATTGGATTATAGAGTTGCTTTGACTTCTTGTATTTTGTTCGTTGCCTTACAAGTCGATAGAGGTAACTTGAGTCAAGCTGCTTCAGACAATCTTCTTGATGATTTGAATTTGAGTACCAATGATTATAACTTGGGTAACACGTTATTCTTGGTGTCGTTTTTGCTTGCTGAAGTGCCCATGTCATTGGCTTCCAAGAAATTAGGACCGGATATTTTTATTCCTTTCCAGATTATTGGGTTCAGTTTGGTGGCTGCTTTCCAATTCTTTATGACTAACAAGGCTGGTTTCATTGTTTGTCGTGTTCTTTTGGGTTGGATTGAAGGTTCTTTAATTGCTGATTTAGTTCTTTGGTTATCTTATTTTTACAAGTCCTCAGAGTTACCAACTAGATTGTCTTGGTTCTGGACTACTTTGTCTTTGGTGAAAATCGGTACTTCCTTATTGGCCTTCGGTATCTTAAGAATGAGAGGTGTTCATGGTTATGCTGGTTGGAGATGGTTATTCTTGATTGAAGGTCTCTTCACTTTCTGTATTGGTATTGCTTCTTTCTACTTGATGGTGCCTTCTGCAGTACAAACTAAGAATAGATTCCATCCAAAGGGCTGGTTTACTGACCATGAAGTGAAAATCGTGGTCAACAGAGTGTTAAGAGATGATCCTTCCAAAGGTGACATGCACAACCGTCAGGCTGTCAGTTGGGACGGGTTCCGCAGATCCGTTATGGATTATGATTTATGGCCTGTTTATATCATTGGGCTTACAGCTTATGCCACAACTTCAGCAGCAGGTCCATATTTGACTTTAACCCTTAAACAAGTTGGGTTTTCCACATTCAATGTCAATTTATTGACTATTCCAGCTGAAGTTATTCACATTATCTTCTTGCTTTTTATCACTTGGTTGAGTGAGCGTGTCAATGAAAGAAGTCTTATCTCGTTGGTTCTTCCATTATGGACTATCCCAGTCATGGGTGTAATTGCTTTCTGGAAAGGCACAAATACTGATGTTTGGGGAACATGGATCTTAATGACGTTACTTATGGGGCAACCATATATTCATGCCATTTGTGTGTCGTGGGTTTCAAGGAACTCAAATAGTATTAGAACCAGATCACTTTCTGCTGCTATCTACAATATTTTCGTTCAATTGGGTTCCATTTACAGTAACAACATCTACAGAGCCGACGATGCTCCAATTTACAGAAGAGCTAATAGGAACTTGTTCATTTTGTCTATTATAATGGTACCCATTCTTATTTTGACTAAACTTTACTACGTTTGGAGAAACAAGACTAAGGCAAGACTTTGGAATGCCTTGACTGAAGAAGAAAAAGAGAACTATTACCACGAAAACAAAGATTTGGGTAATAAGAGATTGGACTTCCAGTTTGCCCATTGAGTGGTTAACGGAAGGTGTTAGAGTAGAGATACTTAGATAAATTATTTGAATATAGAGATATGAAAAGACTATGAACGTTTTTTTGCAGCCTACGCAAAAATTACACTTGAACTACGATTTTCTTTTTGGTTGACATATATTCTATTCATACTCATTAAATCATTAAACAAATCATCTTCTTTGAGTTGTACATATGTCAATCTTTGTTTAAAGCTTGTTCGGCAAAGTTAGGTAACACGAAAGAAGCTTCATGGATTTCTTTGGTGTAATATTTCAAGTTCTTTTGAACAAACTCGTCAGACCATTCGAATCTAGCAGGCTTCTTAACGTTAGCGTTAGCATCCTTGGAACAAACCATGAATCCAATAGAACCAGATGGGTAAGTTGGAATCATAGTGTAAGCGTATTCAGCCACTGGGAAAATTTGCTTACAGTCCTTCTTCAATTGAGAGATGATAGGCATGTGCAAGAAAAGGTTTTCAGCTTGAGTAGTGATAACACCCTTTTCGGTCAAAGCACCTTTCAAAAGCTCAAAGTATGGCTTTTGGAACAAAGATTCAGCTGGACCTTCTGGGTCAGAAGAATCGGTGATGATGACATCGAATTGGTTGGTGTATTCAGCTAAGAATTTGAACCCATCTCCGATGTGAACCTTGACACGAGGATCTTCGTAAGACTTGGACATTTCTGGCAAGTACTTCTTGGAGACCTCAATGACAGTTTCGTCAATGTCACATAACCAAGCTTCTTCAATAGAAGAGTGTTTCAAGATTTCTCTCAAAACACCACCGTCACCACCACCAATGACCAAAGCCTTCTTTGGGTTTGGGTGAGAGTTCAAAGCCAAATGAGCAATCATTTCTTGGTAAGCAAACTCGTCTCTTTCAGTGACTTGAATACAGTTGTCTAAAACTAAGACATTACCGTAGTCAGTAGACTTGAAAACTAAGACATCTTGGTACTTGGATTGCTCAACGTGCAAGACTTTTTCAACTCTTAAAGACATGGCTTGTCCGGGCCACATAGTGTTACTGATTTCAGCGAACCATCCGTCTTTGATGGAAGGGTGTGTCAATTCTTGTGCCATTGTGTTTTTCAGGTGTTTTGAACTTAAGACTAAGGGAAAAAAAAACGTTGAAAATTTTTCTTATAGATATATGATTAGACTCTGCTGTTTTTTTTCTCAGCTGCATTGTTCCTAATTAGGATGAAAGCGAAGAGATGTCTCAAGTGGGATTAATTAGGAAAGAAGCGTCTTTGGGGAGAAGTAAAGGTGTCATTACGTAGGCAGTTATCGTTATTATAACCGTGATCTTTTTCGCCGCTTCTGCTGCCTTGCTTCCCTGTCTATTAGATACTTGTTGCTTCTGGAGATGGCGGAATCTCTAGTTACCGCTAAGTGAAACTGCTTGTAGTTATCGTCCGGCATATAACAGAATCGGTAGGTACACTCTAGGGTATCCACATGGGATCGTGTAGCAGAAACCAAACCGCCGCGCGCGCGGGTTCGAACCGCGCCCTCGCCAAAGCGGTGTATATGTGGTCCTTCTTTTTGTGAGTATACGTATTCTTTAATCTTTTCTTACAATTATGCTTGATCTTAAAGGAGATGTATCGGTCAGGGAATTTCTTCCCTTTGACCTCACTGGTCCTTGGATCTGGTACGTGTTAGCTATCTACCTCAGTCTCCCAATCCTTGGTTACATCATTTTACCCTTCTTAGCCAATCGTGGAGGAAAGAGCAGCAAGAAATCCATCGCTGTGTTTGTACTTGGAGATCTCGGTCATTCTCCTAGAATGTGCTACCATGCCAGGTCGTTCTCGAATCTTGACTATTCTGTCAGTTTGTGTGGCTATCTTGAGTCAGATCTCCCAGAAGATCTCATAGATCACCCAGACATCGATATAATGCCTATCCCTGTTATTAAAAACAGGTTCAATTTGCCGTTTGTGTTATTTGCCGTTCAAAAGATCATCTTACAAGTATACTATTTGTTCCAGTTGCTTTTCCAGATTCGTGGAGTGCACTATATTATGATCCAGAACCCACCTTCTATTCCTATTTTAGTCATTTGCATTGTGTTCACAAAGCTATTCAGTAATAGTAAATTGATCATTGACTGGCACAATTTGAACTACAGTATTCTCAACTTGCGGTACAGCAACGAGAGACACCCGATAGTAAGAGTTGCTAAATGGTACGAAAGATTCTTCGGACAGTTTGCTCACTTGAATCTCACTGTTACCAAAAGTATGAAGAAGTTTTTGGTCAAGGAGTTTGGGTTTGATGCTAAGAGAGTGGTGGTGTTGTATGACAGACCAGGGAACCAATTTGCACCCTTAGAAGACTTGGAATACACTGCTGACGAAATCAAACTGCACCAGATATTTCAAGATGTGGATATGACGAAGGACTATAAGATTATTGTCAGTTCAACGTCATTCACCCCAGACGAGGACTTTAATGTACTTCTTGATGCTTTGAAGCTTTATGACCAGTCCGAAAGGAGTCAGCCGGTATTACTCATTGTTACCGGTAAGGGCCCCCTCAAACAACAGTTTCTCGATACAGTTAAGAACCATGCATACCTGAGTAAGGTTACAGTGTTAACGGCATGGTTGGCAATAGAAGATTATCCTATGATTTTGGCCATTGCAGATGTCGGAGTGTCGTTACATACCTCTTCCAGTGGCTTGGACCTCCCCATGAAAATTCTTGACTTCTTTGGGTGTGGTATCCCGGTTATATCTTTGGATTTCCCCAGCATATCAGAATTGGTGAAGAATAACGAGAATGGATTGGTCTGTCAACCCACAGAGAAAGGTGGACAATCCCATGAACTTTTCAGACTCCTTGAAAAGGTGTTTTACGATAATGAAACCACAAAACGCATCAAAGCAGGTGCCATGAACGAAACGGCACTCCGTTGGAAAACGAACTGGAACCAAACTTTGGCGGATATCTTCCAATAGATTATGGACTGCTAAACTTTCGCCATATAGCATTTATTACCTATTACCCCATTTATATATCAATTAACCTAATATTTCCCTATATTTTTTTTCCTGTGCCAATAGCACTCTTCAACTTTTGGACATACTCTGCTGAGTTCATATCTTTCATTTTGCTTGGTATCGTATTACTGTCGTACCAAAATTGGTAGCCACTCTGTTCGTACTCGTCCATGAACTGGTGGTCAGGAATCTCTCCCGCAAGGTTGTCATTCCCGAGTACCTTATTAGTGACATAAGTCCAGCATTTGGCTGTCTCCACATGATTGTACCCACCACCACCTAAAAGTAATGTGGGGACGGGACACAGAGCCATTACCGTGTCGATAGCAGCTGCCATACCTTTTATTGACAAGTTCCATTCTTTATGTTTATCTGTTGTAAGACCATCCGTGCCACACTGTATGACTAACGCTTCAGGTGCTTCTTTCTGCAATACCTCTATCACAATATCATTGATTAACACCATCAACGTCTCATCTGATAACCCTCTTTTCGTGGGTATGTTAACCACGCCTTGGCCTATGCAGTTCTCCCCGGTTCCAGGAAAAAATCCAACATCGTGTCGGTGTATGGAGCAGGTAATGACCTTGTTCGAGTAACGGAAAGCGTTTTCCACGCCATCCCCATGATGTAGGTCCAAGTCTAGGTAGAACACTTTCTTAAACTTTCCACGGAGTATGTTAATGGCCAACACGATATCGTTGACGTAGCAGAACCCTGAAGCCTTGCTCTTAGAACAATGGTGTCGTCCGCCATACCAATTGACACATATAGGGTTATGGTCTGCCCTCTCGATTAGCTTCTTACTGGCAGCTATACTGGAGCCGGCAACGACCTTCACATACTCAGCCATACCATCGAACACATAGCAGTCGTCCACCAATCCAAACTTGCTGCAGTCCTCATCGGAAGCGTTTTTCTTAAACAATTGGTCCACAAACTCGGAGGTGTGAAACATGCAAAGATCTCTGGCTCTGGCTTCAAATATCGGTATAATACCCGCACACTGCACGTCCAAGCTGTAAGCCCGGATCAAAGACAATACCAAGCTCTGCCGACCAATATTGGACGGTAGAGAGTCACAGATCTTGTCTGCAGAAGCTGACGAAGTTAGCCACACTTCTCGACCCATTATGACATGTCATCTCTTTTTCGGCCAAAAAAAACGCGTCAAATCACTTTCCCATAATTTGCAATCATACTGAGCTGCTGCAAAACCTGCTCCCACTCGCTATAGGCAGCATCTTGAGTGGGGGAGCGTTCAGAACAAAGATAGATGGCTCTATGGTACTCAATTTCTTTTTGGATATGAATTACCAAGCGAAGACAACGACATCTCTGATTTTGCAGCATTAGCTGAGTAAGATAATCTTTGAAAGCAGCCACGTCATCTTCGTGTGGGCCCCCTTCCTGTAAGGATGCCCTTACCCACTGTGAAATCATCACCTTCATATCTCCATACGATAAGGGACTATTCAAAAAAAGCGGTCGTGTATAGAACGTTTTCTGTCGTTTAACCCATTCTTCATCTATAGGGTCATTGACCTGCTTGCTTTTCTCAGAAATGTCCATAAACTTGCCCTTTAGTGACATTGGCTCCAATTTGTGTTTCTTCAGCTGTTCTATCTCCTCAAGGTACTCATCCCTTATGGATGAAGGAAGCGCGTTAAGGACAGAGCTGTCAAACGACTGGTCCTCTGCATATGTCACAGGAGCTGGACTCATACGAGTATCTTTATGTGGCAGGCCCGTCCTGGACTTCGTTTTGGTTTTCTTGGGGGATTCTACTACACGAACGTATTTGGGTTCATGCCCATTCCCTGATGGGAGAAGCTGTTGTCTATAGACCTTCACGCCCGGGCTGTCCTTGGAAGGACTGCCATTTCTCGAGTCAACGGCCATACCACGACGGACCATTTCATCTTTGAGCTCCTTTCGTATATCCCACGGGAGGGCATCAAATACCTCCCAATCGATAGCAGGAGCTTCATTCTGGTCTGAGCCACCCCCTATGGGGTCTTTGAAATGGGAAGTGTCTTCTATCTGTAAAGGTTGTTTAACTTTAGTCCGGGTGAGCGACCCAAAAGGGAGCTTCTGTTGTTTATTCAACTTGTTCTGTTCTGCATCCTCCAACTTGGATATCATCACCGCTATACCCCTCAACTCTTTTGCAGGAACGTTCAAGATTCTTGTCAACGACTTTAACTCGGCTGCTATGACTCCCCATTCATTAGTAGCGACTCCTAACTTCGACGTCTTGTTAAAGAAATCACAAACTCCCATTCCCAAGTACTTTGGGGGATTTACTGGTGCATCCTTAGCCCGTTGTGCTAGTTTTAGTGTCACCTGAGACCCTACTAGTCCCAACTTTTGAAGCCTCCGACTTACTTCTTTCCCCATTTCCACCATGAAATGTTCGATTTCCATGGGTGTGTCAAACCTAATACCATAGTTAACATCAACAGACACCGATTTCCGTCCTAACAAGGCTGCATTTCCTGAACCACCAGTATCCATATCCAAAGAGGTAGTGTCCACTCCTCGTGCATAGCTGTATAGTTTGTCACCGGTTTTGGGACCAAATACATTCATAAGGCGCTGCTTGGGGATTTGTCGAAGGTGGAATAGTGTGGGATCTTCGACCTTGCCAAATTCACCATCAATGTCTTTCTTAAACTTCTCTACCAACGAATAGCCCACCCCGGGCAAGTCCTTGATGTACACTTTGTCTAAGAACTGCTCCACGTCACGGCTAAGATGGAAGAACCCGTTAGGCTTAGCCTTTCTCAACGATAGCTTCGCCAAAAGAACATTTGATGATACCCCAATACTTATAGGGCATTTGGTTAACCTGAAAACATCCGACCGGATTTTCTCACATAGACTCTGGACCTGCTGTTCTACTTCGTCGTCTTTTAAAGTATTAACAAACGAAGATATATCGATCAATGCCTCATCGATCAGCACGGGGTAGATAGTATCAAACTCGCCTGCCATAGATATAAGATAGTTGTACAACTCTGAAGCACACGTCTCATACAAATCAAACTCATAGTCCACGATTATTAAATCCTTGCATAACTTTCGGGCTGACCTGGTCCACATCCCGTTTCTTACTCCAAACAGTCTGGCCACATAGTTACAGCTGGCAATGTCCGAAGTATTACTACCATGTGACACGGCTACTGGCTGCTTGTCCATATCTATCTCAGGATGCTTTTGACAGGAGGCAGTAGCAAAGAAGCAATCGAAATCCAAATGCATAATAGTCTTATTGCCATCCTTAGAAACTTTTTTTTGCTTAGTGGCATCTAGGATTCGTTTCATGAATGTCATCTTTAACTCGGCTTTCCATGAACTAAGATGGTGCAACCGAGAATTGGCAAAAAAATGCTGCAAAAACCCAGGAGACCGTGCATCCATTACCAGTGCCTTCTTAAACGGCACGCCGTGCTCGTCTGTCCGGTCATTCGTGAACCCCACAGCTTTATTATGTACATACAGTGCCATTTCACCTTCGACATTACTCACAATCTCACCAGCGTCAGGGTCGCCTTCGTCAGGGTCGTCGATATCCTCGAACCCGTCGAATCTATCCACAAGCAAATCATCGTCGTCCTCCTCTACTAAATCCTCGTGGTTGAACTGACCCACTGCAAAATCGAATTCCTGTTTCTTTCCTTCCAATTCAAGTCTTTGTTGATCGTATGCCACCTCTTTGAACAACCGGTACTGTTTCCAGTCCAAAAGCTGTTTGGCTGCAACACAATCGGAAATCCATTTCGCCTTCACCACCCGACAGTTCTTGAACTGCTGCTGCTTACGCGGCGTGAGTCTGTCGCAGATTATATGTGTGGCTGCAGACTTGTTATTCAAGAACGCTAGAAACTTTCCCCCGTAGATAATCACTAGCCGATGGATATCGGTTAGCGAAGGGGTCGTGTGCCCATTAACATAAATTATACACCCTTTGAAAATGGGCTCTTTGTAAACGTCTTCCCCCTGAGCCTCACGCCTCTCTGCGTCCCATGCAGCATACTCTCTGTCGTTGATCTGCTGCTTGGCGTGTTTGTTTCTGAAATACACGTCATACTCGCCAAACTGATGCTGGGGGCCAACCACAACATCCTCATCTATTGGATCAGGCTGCGGCTCATGTGGCTGTTGCGGTATATCAGGCTGGAGAACTTGCTCCGGCTGGTTTGTTTGTGCTAGTAACACCTCGTTGAAAGAATCGTCAAACGGGTCCAGTTCCGGTAGCACGTTTTTCAGCGGAGTAGAATTTCCTAGCACTTTAGTGGGTTCATTTGGTTGTTGCAGCTCACTAAAAGACGTGAGATGAGAAAGAAACTGGGAGTCATCAAGAGACTGAAGAAAACTTCTATAGTGGCCATTTTCTAAATGGTCTGTTTCCTTTTGCCGTTCATTTTGCCTTTGTGGATCCGGTTGTGTTTGTAAACCTGTATGTTCCATAATTCATAGTATACCGTATCTCAGCATATAACTTCAACTGTTTACCTAAAACGTGACTATGAGTCGCGAAGTAGGACGAAAAAAAAATGTGACAACAGTGAACTATTTTTGCTCGCTCGCTGTCAATCAGAAAAAAATCAACAACAAATATCCAATACTTCAAAATATCATAGTGATTGCATTGAAATAATGGTATGTGAAAGTGTGATTTACGGTGAAGTGGCATTTTTGTATTTGTGGCATTGAACTTCAAGCGTTTTCTGGCGTTCAAACGCGTTGATGGCATAAACTAATCAGTATGTGGATCATATTGATCCCGTGTTCAAATTTTAAAAGTGCCACCTTATCATCGTCCAGTTTAATTCCAGTTGTGTCTTTTTACTAACTCTCTTGCAGGCCGATAAATTATCAGAACAACAAATAGCCGAGTTCAAAGAGGCATTCTCTCTTTTCGATAAAGACAGTGATGGAAAGATCACCACCAAAGAATTGGGAACCGTTATGAGATCATTAGGTCAAAATCCTTCTGAAAGTGAATTGACTGATATGGTTAACGAAGTCGATATAAATAGTGATGGGTCTATTGATTTTCCTGAATTTTTGACCATGATGGCTAGAAAAATGAAGGATACTGATTCCGAAGCAGAAATCGCTGAAGCGTTCAAAGTGTTTGACAGAAATGGAGATGGTAAAATTTCTGCTGCTGAATTAAGACACGTCTTAACTTCAATTGGTGAAAAATTGTCTGACGCCGATGTTGACCAAATGATTAGAGAAGCTGATACCAATAACGATGGAGAAATCGATATCCAAGAATTCACTTCTTTATTATCTGCTAAGTAGATGCGAAACGAAATATTTTTCTTTTCTCCCCGGCCTTGCTGAATTGTTCAATAGTACTGTTATATTTCAAATATATACACCTTTTTACACAAGTCTAGTATTATCTCTTGAAAGATCCAAATCGACTCAACCGGGCCGATGATCTTTGTCTAAATACCGTAGAAGGCGTGGAACTTACTCTTTTAGTGGGGTAAGCTCTTCTCTCATTACTTTGATAAAGACTCTCATTTTGATCGCTGCTATGGTTGTCTTCGTCTTCTTCGAAAATAGCACTTTCTTGGTCGTAGCTTACCTCTGCCATGTCTCGGTTGATCATATACCTCAAAGCATTGAACCACACATTGTGTCTTCTTCTGTTGGAACATGTGAACTTAATAGATTTAGTCTGCGAGTGCACGATAATACTCTTATGGTATAATCCTGTAGGCAAAGGATTATTGTCTTCAACACTTTCTACACTAACAATTGCAGCTGCTTTGGTCTTGTAGTCAGTAGGATTGGACAATGAAGGGTTAACTGTGGACCAGTAAAGCGTCAACGTGTAAGGATGGACCCAGAAGTATCTTTCATGACGGCTCTCACTAATAGACGTGAAAGGTCCTAATTTCCGGTGGTACTTCCACACGAATTCCCCAATCACCACCTGTGTGATGGCAGGGATCATGGATCTGTCTGTAAGAGATACGTTGGTGGCCATTGAAAGAATTCCAGTATTCACTGATTCCGTGATACTGTTGACGTGAGAATGGAGCGACAAGTTGGACCTGGTCAATGTGCTTGGAGGTCTAGCACCGGTTCCTGAGGCGACAGAGCCTCTGACGTGAGATGGAGGAGTGTACTTGGCCACCAGTGCCAATTCAGGACTGGCTTGTTGGGAAGCAGGCTCGGATTCCACATCACTAGAGATAGTTGGAGGCACCATAATATCATCTTCGTGAACGAACCCACGCTTTTCGGCATGTTTTTTGAATACTTCATCAGTGACCTTCTCAATATTCAATCCTTCATTTCTGAGCAACTTGCTGTAGTAAGATGTAGGAATAGCGGAGATCTTCAGGGCATCTGGTTCTCTCAATGAAGTGGTTGGAATAAAAGCACTAATAGGCAACACAAGGTAACCCAATCTCTTTCCTGCAGCCATAAACTTCTGCTGATTGGATACCGTGTCTTTGGCAGACTTAAGATCGGTGTACTCAGATTTAGATACGGGCACCAATCCGAATTTCGAAGCAATGTTGGTTACCTGGTCTCCTGTAACATTGTCAATATGAGACTTCTTCAATTGTTCGTACTCTTCTCTGGTTAAAGCAACCAACCCAAGTTCACCCAGTTTTTCCAAAATAGCCTCTTTGGTTACAGGTTCAGGGCCTGAATTCTCTTGTTCGGACAATTCATGGATCCTAGAATCACGTTCGGCTATATCCTGTTTCAACTTAACCAATTGTGGTTCAGGAACAAGAACGAAGCCGTTATTCCTAGCATATTCTTCTACCTCTGCATGTTCTAACACCTTGTTGGTCAACATAATGTACTCATCCTGTTTCATGACAACCATTCCAATTCTGGCTGCACTTAACGACAATTCCTCTTCGTCAAGTCTGAAAGAGTCTTCAGCATCCACGAAATCATTCATATCATCACTGTAGAGCGAAAGGTCTCTGGAAACCCTACGGTTTGCTCTGGCTTCCATGATGGAGTTGGCCACGCTCGAAGATGGGGCGAACCCTCGTTTCTTGTTCTCTTCCACTTGAGTATTCAACTTTTCGTAGTCTGCCGTTGGAACAAGTGTGTATCCTGCTTCTACGGCCGATTTGTGGAGTTGGGACTTTTGTTCTTCAGTGCCCGAAAGATGTGCAATTGTAGGCACCTTCGATGCCTTGACAAGTTGGTCATACTCATCACCATCTACTAACTTCTTGTTCAATTTTGCAACTTTGCTTTCGATTGGTTCTTCTGCGGTTTGCTTCAATTGGTTGAACTCACCAACAGGCAAAACCAACAAATGCTGCTTCTCGGCTTTTTCTTTCAAGTAATCCACAGAAGGTGCTTCATAATCATCCCTGGTGACGGCAACGAAACCTTCTTCTTCAGCCTTTTGCTGTACAGATTTCTTAGCCGATTCTCTCAAGGATTCTAATTCTTCCGTAGGAACGGCTTCCAAACCGTTCTCCTTGGCTCTGGCCTTAATAAGCTCCATTGATGGCACGTTGGCTCTAAACACCAAATCTTCGTATTCTTGTGTGGAAAGAACCTTCATATCGGCCTCTTTGGCCC
This sequence comes from Yamadazyma mexicana, assembly GCA_030569415.1. Classification (NCBI taxonomy): domain Eukaryota; kingdom Fungi; phylum Ascomycota; class Pichiomycetes; order Serinales; family Debaryomycetaceae; genus Yamadazyma; species Yamadazyma mexicana. Next base: position 462,224 of record JAJMLA010000010.1, read on the forward strand.
TTGTTTCCAAAGATTTACTTTGTTCTGCCAATAAAGTGCTGTGCTCAGAAGCTGGTAATAAGGTGAAGGCGAGAGACTTGGCCTTGTCTTTGATATGGTCCAAAGAAGGCGTCTCTGCCTTTTCCTTCAACGACACCAAGTCTTGTTCAGGAATAACCACCATATTGTTCTTCTCTGCCTTTTCTTCAAGTGTCTCATTAGCAGATGCTCTGAGAGCTTGTAACTCTGCATTTTCCACCAATGAGTAGCCAAACACCGAAGCATGTTTCTCAAGGTCACTCTTGGTAGGTGACACAAGCCTTTCATACTCTTCGTTCTGCAAGACCTTCTTGTTCTCTCTTGTGGCCTTGATCTCAGTGGTTTCCAATGCTTGAGTTGTCAATTCGTCAAATCTATCAACAGGGAATACAATGTGATTCAACGTTTTAGCTTGGGCTGCAAGAATGGAGATGGAAGGTTTATTGACTTTGGTTTCAAGCTCTTCGAGCTTTTCACCTTCGATCAACGCCATACCTTTAGCCTTGGCTTTGTCTTCCAATGGTTCAGCAACTGACCGTTTCAACTCTTCTAATTCTGCAGTTGGGACAACCACACAATCTGATTCACCTGCAAGTTCGTGTACAGATTTTGCAGCTTTACTAGAAAGCTCCTTTAACTCATTAGCATCGATCAACAGCAAGTTCTTTTCACCTGCCTTGGTCTTGATATAGTCCATATCAGGACTCTCCAAGTTGGTCGATAACAACTTCAATTTGTCGAGCAAGGCTTGGTGATCTTTATTATCAAGTAACACTTTCTGTGAAGCTTGTGCTTTACTCTCCAAAGTTTCGTCGGCCTTGGCCCTCAACTCATCAAAGTCTGCCTGTGGGACGACAACATGATCTTTGGCTGCAGCAACCTTGTGGATATGTTCGACCAGTGGTTCTTTGGCCAACTTGTTAAGTGCCTCTAAATCCTTAGCTGGGAACACGACATGGTCGTGTATTGTGGCTTTGGCTTGTAAATGAGCCAAGTCTGGGGATTCGACAGTCTTTATCAATTTTTCGTGATCTTCCTTGGCCAATAATACCTTATTCTGGTCTTTGGCATGGTCGTCGAGCGATCTGGATTTGTAGTGTTTCAAATCAGCCAATTCCTTGATCCCCAACACTCCTAAGCCAAGACCAGCTGCTTTAGAAGATAATCTTTCATGAGATGGACTTTCTGCTGCAGTAACCAACTCTTCGTACTCTTTGACAGGAACTAACTTGAGCCCTTGTTTCTCAGCAGCAACTTCAATAGGTTCGTCAGCCTTGGCAGTCAAAGCTGCCAATTTGTCATTAGCAACAAGCTTATGGTTGTTCTTTTCAGCAAATACTTCCAACTCGCTGACAGCAGGATCTTCACTCTTTCTCTTCATGATATTGTACTCTGTCTCGGGTATAGCAACCATGCCCTTCTCTTTGACTCTTTCTTCAAAAGTTTTATTTGCCTCAGCTTGCAATTCCTTGTGCTCAGACACTGGCACCACTACTGAACCAAGAGCATCAGCCTTGGTCTTGATGTGATCCAAATCTGGTGTATGGGCCTTTTGGTTAAGTCCTTCGTATTGTTCTTTGGCAATGACAGCCAATCCCAAGCCAGTTCCGAGTTTGGTGACATCTTCTACCGTTGGAGAATTGGCTAGAGTGTCCAATTTATCAAACGTCTTCTTATTGACGACCTTGTATCCCATGCCGTCTGCTTTCTCTGTCAAGTAATCCAAGGATGGATCTTCGATATGTCTATTGAGAGAATCCAATTTGACCTTTTCAATGGCCACCAAGTTGTAGCGTTTGGCGTGGCCTTCAATATCTTCCTTGGTTGGTTGTAAGAGTTTCTCGTAGTCTTCTTCACCAACCACCACGGACTTATGGGCAGTTGCCTTCTGTTTGATGTGGTCGAGATCTGGGGCGTTGGCCCTTGACAAGATGGTCTCGTGGTGGTCCTTTTCGACCAAGACAAGTCCCTTGGCACTGGCCTTCTCTTCCAAGTATTTCACTGAGGGCTCGGAGATCTGATCGTTCAAATCTTGGATTTCCTCTGGCTTGACCAAAACGAAGCCTGCTTTCTTTGCGTGTTCGTCGAGAAAATCCTTCGATGGGGTTTCGGCAGTACTGACCAAGTCCTTATACTGCTTGGAGTCGACCAATTTATAACCAAGGTCGGTAGCCTTGTTCTCTAAGTAAGTCAACGAAGGAGACTCAACGGAGTCTTGTAAGCTCTTGTGTGAGTCTTTGGAAAGGACAACAAGACCCAAATCTTTGGCTGACGACTCGATGAAACTAGCAGATGGGCTGGAAACGGTTTCCTTCAAGTTGTTGTAGTCGTCCTTAGACACCACCACCAACCCGGCACTTTCAGCTTTTTCTTCCAAATGTTCTCTAGTAGGTGCTGAGAATATAGAAGATAACTTTTCGTATTCTGACATTGACACAAGAGTGAACCCAAGTGGCTTTGCGTGTTTTTTCAAGAAATCTAAACCTGGATGTTCGACTGTTTTCTTCAAATCGGCAAACTCGTCCTTGGAAACCACCACATTACCGTTCAATTCAGCGTGTTTGGAGATATGTTCTGCTGATGGTTTGTCGGCTCTTGAAGTAAGCTCTTTCAAGGCTGTCACACCCATCAACGAAAATCCTAAGCCACCAGCATGTTTGGTCAAGAAGTCCTTGGAAGGTGATTTTATCTGTTGGACCATCTCCTTGTGGTCTTTTTCAGGAATCACCACACTATTATAATCACCAGCTTTTTGCTTCAAGTAATCCAAAGAAGGTTTGTCCAAAGATTGCTTCAACCCATTCAATTCATCAATCTTTACTAGCGAACAATTGAAGTTCTGTGCCTTCTTCGAAAGATAATCCTGAGATGGAGTCTCAATCTGCTCTTGCATTTGCTTGTACTTGTACGTAGCAATTGCAGTCATGTTCAATATGGTGGCTTTCTCTATAAGTTTTTCCTTAGAGAAATCGTTAGCTTCCGAAACTAGTTTATTGTGGTCTTCTTCGGACATCGTGATAATTCCTCTGGCCTTAGCTTTCTTTTCAATAAATTCCTTGTCGGGGCTTTCAACTGTATCTCTCAAGGTCTTAAGTTCTTGTTTATCAACCAATTCACTGTCAAATCTAGCAGCAAGGACTTCCACTTGTGCCTTTTCGGGGTTCAACAAGCTGTCATGTTCTTCATCACTGATCACTTTATGCTTGTGCTTACTTGCCATCTTCACAACATGGTCCACGGGTGGCTCACTGCTAAGCTGGAGGGCACGGCTGTGGTCTTCTTCGGGGACGGCAACGAGGCCTAGGCTCTTGGCCTTCTTTTCAATATGTTCACGTGTAGGTTCGTGGGCAAGAGCATAAATACGTTCGTACTCTTTATCAGGTACAGTTTTCATGTTCAAAGCCTTGGCCACCTTTTCCACGTGCTCATGTGGTGGATTAAAAGCTAAGGTCTTCAAATTGACTAACTCATTCTGTTCCACAACTTCATGGCCCAATGACCTGGCTTTTTCTGTCACATGTTCGATACTTGGCGAATCGGCCCGCTTTGTGAGGTCAGTGAGCTTGTCAGATGCCAAAAGACTCAATCCAGCAGCCGCAGCCACGCTAGTCAAATGGCTTTCATCAGGCTTGAATGCTTTAGATTGAAGGTCTTCGTGTTCTTCGCTAGAAAGAACAATATGTTTGTTGCTGAGAGCGTGTTTCTTGATCTCATCCAATTTAGGCAGTTCTGCGCTCTTCTTGATCGCATCATATTCATCTTGTGGCACAACAATGTGTTCATAGTTCGAAGCATGTTGTTTCAAATGGTCGACGGAAGGAGATTCGGCCCTTGCTTCCAAGTCAGCAAACTCTTCGTCAGGAATTATAGTGTAATTCAAGTCCTTAGCCTTTTCCTTAACATGCTCGAGTGGAGGACTTTGAGCCAAGTCAACTAATGACTTGTACTCTTTCTTGTCCACCGTTACCAAGCCGTACTTATCGGCAGATTCCTTGACTTTCTCAACAGATGGGTTTTCTGCTTTAGATGTCAATAACTCGTGGGCAGTTGCTCCTAAGGCAACAAGACCCGCTTTGCTGGCGATCTTGTGGATGTGATCCTCTGAAGGTTCGTGTGCAAGCTTTTTCAACTGATCATAGTCCTTTTCATCTACTACCACCATATTATATGACTTAGCAACTTTTTTAATATGTTCAATGCCAGGTTTATGGGCTAGTTCCTCGAGCTGTTGTAATGAGTCTGGTGTTATGACAGTATAACCAAGACCCTTGGCCAGCGAAGTGACTTCTTCCAAAGTAGGCTTCTCTGCTTTCCGCACAACGTCATTGTAGACCTTGTGCTTGACCAAGACGGAATCAAACTCTTCCTTGGCCTTTTTATGAAGGTACTCCTCGGTAGGGTGTTGCACTGAATGTCTGATATCAGCGAGTGTGGATTTAAGATCCGTAAGTTCTTTATTATCGATAGTGGTGTAGCCCAATTTGCCAGCCTTCTCACTCAAGTAGTCCAATCCAGGCTCTTCTATGGCCTTTGTCATTGACTCATGGTCCTCTTTGGGGATAACGGAGTGTCCTTTAACCCCAGCTACCTTGATTATATGGTCAAGCTCAGGGCTTTCATATTTCAGATGCAATGCATTCAAGTCATCCACGGCAATCACAGTATGATCATGGGCACTTGCTTTGTCTTTTAAGTGCTCAATTGGTGGTTCCTTGGCCAAAGACTCAAGTTCTTTGAGCTTTCCAGTCTCTACCACAGCATAACCTTCTTTCTCGGCATGTTGTTTCAAGAAGTCCAATGTAGGGTGGTTTTCGATGGCAGTTAATGTTTCTAACCGCCTCGACTCTATCACCTTATGCTCCTTAGCTTCCACTTTTGAGATCAACTCTTCTAATTTTGGATCGTTGGCAGCTCTGTATAACTCGGTGTACTCTTTCTTCTGCAAAGTAACTAATCCATGCGATTCAGCGTGCACTTTGACTTGGTTAAGACTTGGTTCTTTGGCTGCTTTAGTCAATTCTTCAAGGTCCTTGGACTTTACGGTGGAATAACCTAAGACTTGTGCCCTGGCAGTGATGGCCTCGATAGAAGGTCTTTCAGCAGACTCCACGAGCTTGGTGTGCGCTTCAATAGGAAGAAGCGTGTGATCCTGTTGCATCAATTTGGACTTGATATGGTCAAGTGTTGGATTATGAGCTAACTGTGTCAATTGGGTGTGTTCAGATGTCGGTATCACCTTCATGTCGAGGTCTGCCGCTCTGTTGGTGATATCTTCTACATCTGGGTTGGTGAGTTTGTGGTGGGAATCTGAGTCAATAACCACCATGTTTAAGTCTTTGGCTTTAGAAGTCAAATGCTCGACGGATGGCCTATTGGCATTCTGTTCTAATTGGTCGTAGAACTTGGAAGACGACACAATGAGCCCCAAGTCATTGGCTTTGGATTTCAAGTACTCCTTGCTTGGTCTTTCGTGGTCGACCTCAAGTTTTTGGTACATATCAAAAACGTCTTGCGAGATAGGCACGATCTTTCTTTCTTTACACTTTTCAATCAAATATGGTTCAAATGGATTCTTTAACTCCTCGATTGATTTCTTTAACTGTTTGAGTTCATCGGCTTCTATGGTCCTAAGTCCTTTCATCTCTGCATTGGAAGTGATATACTCGATCGAAGGGTTATAGTAAGACTCTTTGGCTTCTTTCAATTCCTTCAATTCGGCATCGGGTATTGTTACTAATCCCTTAGATTCTAATTTTGTTTTCATTTGCTCTTCATTCAACAACTCTTCGTATTCCTCAGTACTTAATGGCACAAGGCCCTTTTCTTTAGCAAACTCTTGCAATTTGTCATTGCTTACAGAAGTGATATCGTTAGCCAATAACTCTTCGTATTTCTCGAAAGGAATCAAAATTAAGTTGTTCTCTCTAGCGTAGTCTTCAATCTGTTTCTTTGGTTGCACGTCAGCAGTTAACAAGTCCTTAGATAAGATAGACCGAGTCTCTTCAGCGGTGGTATCATTATTATTGTGAGTCGAATCGTCATCTGTATCTGAGTCCATTAAGTAAGGCATGGTATGGTCACCGGTGGCAGCAACCATGTTCATACCTTTGCTGGTTGTTTGTGGTGATTCTATTTCGGAGTCGTTGATGGTTGTACTGTTGAGCATGGAGAATCTCTTTCTTTTAGCATCGAGATCATCATCGCCAATGAAATCTTCCCATTTTCCTTCTTCAGTAGGGAACTCTGCGTTACTGCTGTCAGCTTCCAACACCATAAACTTGGAGTTTCTCTTGGAAGGAGAAATAGAGTATGAATTCCTGCTTGGAGACATCATATCTGGTCTTGATTTGAACTTCTTCAAAATAGGCATCTTATTGGGCGACATCGACAAGTCTTTGTTGGAGTAATCGGCTCTCATCTTCAACAAAGTCGATCTCAATTTGGCAATAGTTCTATTAGAATGGTTCAAGGAAGCTTTCAACGTCTCTACTTCCAAAGCAGGGTTATTATGATCAATCTCGGGTAACTCATGAGGGTTCGTGTCCACCATAAGCGAGTCAAAGTCCATGGACTCGTCATCAGATCCCGTTGCCAAAGACTGCGCTGGTTCTTCCCTCTGAACTGGCTCTGCAACAACAGCTTCTTTCTTGCTGGGGGTGCTACGAGTGTTCAATTTCATAGTCAACAGATCATTCTCATCGTTCAACTCTTGGATCCGATCATTCAACAAAGCAAGTTCCTTATTGTGATTAGATTTCAACTTTTCTGTTTGTTTGTAGTAGGTATCATGTTTAATTTGGAGGTCTTCGTTGAGTTTCTGTAATGCGTTGAGTCTTTCTTCACTCTCCTTAGAGACTTTAGCGAGTTTCTCTCTTTCACTAGTCAAGCCGGTGATTTTCTCCTGCAAACTCAACACCTGGGCCTCCAATTCCCAGTTTTTATCCTTAAGATCGATCTCATTGGTATTCTGAGCCTCTCTTCTGGTTTGCAAGCCCACCACTTGCTCTTTGTAGCTGTCGATCTCTTCCGTACTAGCTTTCAATCTGGCCTTCAACTTCAGGTTTTCGGCATTCAATCTTCTACATTCTTGCACGAGGTTCTGACTCAACCCCACCACATAGTTCATGTCGTTCCCCTTTGATTCGGGGCCTAACGAGGGTGTAGCACTGGGTACCAAACCTGTTTCGTGTCTCTTGGTCGATCTCAAGTCATTTGAAGACGCTTTCTTCTTAGGCGACAAAGACGATTTATTTTCTTTGGACCCGGTGTTGAACAACCGGTTTTGAATATCACTGAGCTGGCCTCGAATATCGTGGCCAGACGCCTTGTCCTTCTCTTGTCCCATGTTGCTCAATTGCTAGAAATAAAGGAACAGTAGATCAATGGTTCGTCTAATCTGATGATTTTTTCCAATGTTTTTTTTTTTCACTTGCCGCGTATTATATTTAGTTTGATCCACCTAAACATAGAGCTACCTAAAGGCATACACCAGAGAATCGTAGAGTGCTCAGAAGAAGCACATCGTTGTTTCTTTGCACGGGTGACGTATATAAAGAGTTTGTATCTAAAACAGGGCCGAAAATAGGCGTCCTTGCATCTTTACCCTCTCAGCCTCTTAGGCTCATTGTGCCTCAACTTAAAAAACCCACACGCGAAATTAATCCACTCAACACATGAGCGGCCAAGTCAGTTCTCAAACAGGTTCGAGCCGGCACTTGGACAGTTCCGGCATCTCCCACAGGCGTACTGCTGGCAACGGTAGTGTATCGCCGCTGGGGGACGGTGTGGAAACGGAAATCGATGACATTATCCATAAGACGTCCAATTTAAAACTCAGCTCCAATTCCACGTCAAATGATCTTTCATCTGTGTTCATCAAGTATATCAACCCCATAGTGTTGACGGCCGTCTCCGCATTTGTGAGGCTTTACCGTATAGATGCCATTCGTGGGGTTGTATGGGACGAAGCTCATTTCGGGAAATTTGGGTCTTACTATATCCAACATGAGTTCTATTTCGATGTGCATCCTCCACTAGGCAAATTATTGGTGGCATTTTCGGGATGGTTGGCAGGTTTCGACGGGAAGTTCAAGTTTACCAGCGGTTCCTCGTATCCAGAAGATGTCAATTACGTGATTATGAGAGCCTTCAATTGCGCTTTTGGGATATTGTGCACTCCTTTGGCGTACAAGACGGCCGTGGCTTTGGGGTATAGTCAGTTTACGGTATGGTTCATCACACTCCAGGTGATTTTCGAAATGGTGGCATTGACCTTGTCCAAATTCATCTTGTTGGACTCGTTCTTGTTGTTTTTCACTTGTTTATGCTTCTACTGTTTGGTCAATATCCATAACTTGAGACTTCAAAACAAGCTATTGAAATGGGAAGGCTTGAAATGGTTATCACTCACCGGGCTTTCCATTGGGTTGGTATGCTCTGTGAAGTGGGTAGGCATGTTTGTCACGGCGTTGATTGGACTTTATACTATCTATGATCTTCTTATCAAGACCTACCAGCTTACGAGTTCCAGATTCCCCATCAGTTTCGGGTCTTATATAGCACATTGGGTCCTGAGGATTGTGACATTGATCTTCGTTCCATTCGTGTTGTATTTGTCTTTCTTCAAGATCCATTTTGGCCTTTTGACTCGTTCTGGTCCCGGTGATGGGTCGATTTCGACGCTTTTACAGGCTTCTTTGGAAGATAGTTCTATTAAAGAAGGGCCCAGATCCATAGGCTACGGATCGTTAGTTACTTTGAGATCACAAGGTTTGTCCCCCAACTTACTTCACTCCCATCCTCATAACTACCCTGAAGGGTCTCAGCAACAGCAAATTACCACTTACGGGTTCAAAGATAACAACAACGAGTTTGTCATTGAATTTGATTTACAAACAGGTTTGAATAACCATTTTGCTTCTTTGGAGCCAGATGAGAATACTACTGTTGAGTATGATAGAGTAGTCAAGAATGGTGACACTATCAGATTGGTGCACAATAACCAAAACTGTCTTTTGCATTCTCACAATATCCCTTCTTTCCTCACCAGAAACCACTACGAAGTGTCATGCTACGCCAACTTGGCAAACAGCGACAGCAAAGACGAATGGGTCATTGAAATCCAAGACCACGAAAAGTCACCTTCTGCTGACTTTCAGAACGAAGCTGAAGACGAGGTCCACCCTATTTCAACCAATTTCCGCTTAAGACACAAAGTTTTGGGTTGTTATTTAGCAACCACTGGCAAATCATACCCTGCTTGGGGTTACCAGCAAGGAGAGGTTATTTGCAAGAAATCCTACTTACAACAAGATAAAAATACTTGGTGGAATGTGGAAGACCATGAAAATGCTTACTTACCTAAACCCAAAACCAAGTACGTCCCACCTAAACCACGGTTCTGGAAAGAATTTATCCTAATTAACTACGGGATGATGGCTTCCAACAATGCGTTGGTTCCGGATCCCAATAAGTTCGATAAGTTGTCGAGTGAATGGTGGGAATGGCCCACTTTGAAAGTAGGATTGAGAATGGGGTCCTGGTCCGCCAACTCGTGCAAGTATTTCCTCATTGGAAACCCAGCCGTCACTTGGTTCAGCACCTTTTGTTTGGCTGTGCTAGTGGTATACTTTGTGGTGCTCTTGTGGTTGTGGCAGAGACAGAAAGTTATTTACAGTTCGGTATTTGACAAAGCATTCAATGATGTTATATCGCAAGCTATTTTGCCATTTCTAGGGTGGATTTTCCACTACTTGCCCTTTATATTGATGGGCCGAGTGACATATGTGCATCACTATGTGCCAGCACAATATTTTGCTACGTTTGTGGCTGGATTCATCATGGAATTAGTCTACAAAGCCGTGAAAAATTATTCGGTGCTTAAGTGGCTTATTTTCGGTGGGTCCTACGCCGCAACCGTTGGAGTGTTCTGGTACTTCAGTCCGTTTGCCATGGGTATGGATGGGTCCGCAAAAAACTTTGCGTACCTAAGGCTCTTGGACTCGTGGATGATCTAAGAATGCCCTAGAACATTCAACAAAAAATATGTACATAAAATAGACAATAGCAGTCAAACATAGGTAAACCGTCTTTTTTCAGTAGTCCGGTTTCGCATTCGTTTTATTTTTTTTTGTTTCAGCAGAGTGAATTTTTGACAGTATAGCTTGAAAAAAACGTGTAGGGACAGACCTTGTGAAGACATAAACGCAGACACACTGGCAATATTGGATACAAGTTTCAAAACATCCAAGAAAACAGAACAAAAAGAATAGACGTTCATTTCAATACCTTTCGTTTCATTTTTATTCCAACCACACCGTTTTCGATCAGTTGCAATGGAAAGGTACGACAACGGATACATAGACGAGGAAGAGTTACAGATGCAGCAGCATCGGGAAGAAGTAGAAGAGCAGGAGCCGGAACTAGGTACGTCACACCAGAATATTGTGGATGAGGCCGAATTATTGGCAGCACAAGCGGCTGCGGAAGCTGCTGCTGCAGAACAACAACTGCAACCAGGAAATGCTTTTAGTAATGTGGGACAAGGGTTGGTAGGTAGTCACCGGGACGCTATGATCCAGTACTGGCAAGAAACCATCGACAATATTGAAAATGACGAGCACGATTTCAAGAACCATCAGCTACCATTAGCTCGGATCAAAAAAGTGATGAAAACTGATGAAGATGTCAAGATGATCAGTGCTGAAGCACCTATCTTGTTTGCCAAAGGATGTGACATTTTCATTACCGAGCTCACAATGAGAGCCTGGATCCATGCAGAGGAGAATAAGAGAAGAACACTCCAACGGTCGGATATTGCCCATGCTTTAACTAAGAGTGATATGTTCGACTTTTTGATCGATATTGTTCCAAGAGACGAAGAGAAACCCAAAAAGGCCAGTACTAAACATATGGTTAATGGCAATGGGAACGGGAATGTGCCTAATGGTATGGGAATACCGGGTCAGGTGGACCAGACGGCAGCACCACAGTTGCAAGACCCACCACCTCCACAACCTGTGCAACAAGACCAAGAATCACAGGCCCTGGTACCTCAGCCGGCCCAGGCACCAAACCAGTCGGTCAATAAGCCGCTCGGCAATCCTGTTAAAACGGAAGAGGGCTATCAGGGGTACGAGGGATATAACCAGTATGAGGAGTACCAATGATTGAAAAACTGAAAAAAATGTATAATAGCAACAACTTGTAATAAAAATGTATTCTGAGTGTCAATAGTGAAGCTTAATGTAAAGTGCAATTCCGGAGGAAGACGGAAAATAAAAAGAAAAAAAAAAGGTGGTAAAACCGAGAAATGATGGGGTGAAAATTTCCCTATTTTAAAGCAATCATAACCTCCTAATAAACTCTAACCCTGATATAAAAGGGGGGAAAATCTTGCAGCAAGTTTCAATGTTAATATGATTAGGTATTTGAATAGAACAAAACCTATTGCCAAATTCAATTGTAATTCATATTATCGAATCCCTTCAAGAATGAATTTAATGACCATATCTCAAAGCTTAGATGAAAGCTTCAGCAAGCACAAAATCGTGCCTCAAGTTGTGGATCAATTTGACACTCAAGGTTTGTTGACAATTGAATATAGTGACAAGGATAAAGTCACTTTAGGTAATACTTTGAAAGTAGCCAACACCCAACATGTTCCTACTATTCAATTCACTTTGAATTCCCCAAACTCAGAAGGTGAATTTGAGGTTTCTGAAACTGATAAATTCACTTTAGTGTTAACTGATCCTGATGCTCCATCTCATAAGGATAATAAATGGTCTGAATACTGTCATTGGATTGTTTCTGATTTGTCCTTGAATGTCAATAAAGCAGAATCCCCGGAATCTTTAAGTACAAAATTGGACTTCTCCAAAGGTTCTGAATTGATGCCTTACGTGGGCCCCGGACCTCCTGAAAAAACCGGTAAACACAGGTACGTGTTCCTTTTATACAAACAGGATCCTTCTGCAAAGTTAACACCTCCTCCTGATAGACCAAACTGGGGGACTGGGGTGGCTGGTTCTGGAGTACGGGACTGGATCAAAAAGACCGGTGGCTCTGCTAAATTATTGGCAATCAACTTTTTCTATGCCCAGAACGAAGTCCAAGAGTAGGGTTTGCTGAAAATCTCCAATTGCAAGATGCTCCACCATTCAAAGACAAATAAAAAAGTACTGGTAGCTCTGTTCAACCAACACAAAATATCGGAAAGTAAATATGCTTAGATAAACAATTCTTCTACCAACGAAACACCTTCACAGCTAGTCATTCAGTCTCCTCACGGTGTTATAGTCTTTTGGACTCAACACCAACCCTTTACCTTTAACTGCTCCTCTATAAATCACTTCCAAAATATCTATCATCTCTTGTTTATGAGTTATTCGAAAATTGAGCTTATTATTGTTCCCTGTCCCAAAATCGCATAACATGTGCTTATTCTGCCAGAAGAACATCACCGTACACGGATCGTACAACTCATACATCTCATTGAAGTCTGGTACTTCGTCGATGTCACATAAATAGATCACTGCAAAGTTCCGGACTTTTTCTGCTATTCCATACAATAACTCGTCCATTATCATACACTCCCTATCGTGGTCACGGCCAAATCGTATAACCACAAGTCTTTCGTCTTCAGATAAAATGGCTTGGTCGACGTGCCAGCCCGAGTGTAAATGTGGAAGAAACACCGACCCCATTACGTTGTATCAATCTTTTTGAAGACAGAAAAAAAATATGGCTGCGGTTTTTGTGAACCAGTTTGTGTTCTTTTTGCATCCACTTATTTTGGTTGGTCTAGTGTTTGGGAAGAAACAAGAGATATAACCAGCAAGATTATGGCTTCAAAGTGGTGGAAAGTGCCTCCGCTGCATGATTGTTTAAGAATAGTGTCCTCAAACACCGATGAAGGTCCTTTGGAGCAGAGTAGTCCTGTGCATTACCAGCTCGATCAGCTTGACTCCAAATCTGTTACTGACGACTTGGAAGACTCGTTGGTCAGAGCTAGTCAGAGGCAGAAGCATCATAATACGCTTTCTGACGTTTCTGACAGCGACAACGAGGAGCATGACCAGATAGGTACTATTGTGGACCAAAGAGGAAGAAGGCTTGAGGTCAGTGAAACTCGTAGCAGAACTCGGTCAAGGTCGAGTTCAAGACCGGTTTCCCGTTCCAAAACGCCCTTGAAAATACGAGACAACATTAGCTACTTGCTTGGATGGGACATAGATAAGGAGTCCGACAATGAGGAAGAAGAAGTGTCAGCTGATTTGAGCAGAATCAGCCTATGCAAGAAAGAGACTGATGGCCGGTTGAAGTACCACAAACCATGTTCTCGGTTAGCTTTGTTGGACACCAATCAGTACATGACATTCCAGTACGAAATAGACTTGTTGAAGATGGCCATTAATGATTTTCCTCTATATTTCAAGTGGGTGTGCTGGCAGCAGAAAGGTGACACCTTAGTGCAGTTTTCGGTATTGGAGAATATGGTTGACTTGAAGGTGGCATACAAGCAAATGAAAAAGGTGTACCAAAACTCAAAAATCATGGTATTCAAAGAAGGCATTCAACCAAAAAGAAAGCACAAACACAATATTGGCAGTGTCACTGTGAACTTCCGAGTTGACCACTTAACTGATTTTGATTTTTTCAAGGCCATGCTGAAAATTGTGGTCGATGGGAGTTTGTACAAGCCCAGTGTTGATTGTAAGTAAAGTTTAGCCTGAACGTAATTGTTCCCTTACTAACAGTTTTAGTGGTGGTTTGTGGCGTTGAACTTCGAAAAAGGGCTCCCTATAGTATCATTTCATTATGGGTCCATCCTCCTCTTGAAAGATTTAGTGAAGAGTGTATTTTCGAGCCAGATTTGGTCCTCCAGTTGATTCAGAAGATCCAGGATACTATGCCTGTGTTCTATCACCAGTATTTGGAACAGCCAATTTTGCTGGAAAACTTGACTGGTGAAACTATGAGAGTGTTTGAAGAAGCCGGAAGAAAAGAGTGAATTTTGCAATTTAAGTACAAGAAGAATACTTTTTTAACAAGACAGAGGCAACTTAATCTGGGAACAGCCCGGACTGCTTCTCAAAGCTGTTCTGGATAAATGTAGCTTGCCATACTTGGCTGCAAACTGCCCTCGGATGGATCACAAAATGTTACTCAAGAGAAAGAAAAAAAGCGATAGCGATAATAAAATTTTCAATTTTCGTATCTCCAAACACCAACATGGCTCCAGTTGAAGAAATAGAGTTAGGAATTACCGCCGATATGCACGTTCACTTGCGTGACGGCAAAATGATGGAGTTAATCGCTCCAACAGTTAGAGAAGGTGGTGTATCTGTGGCTTATATAATGCCCAACTTACTGCCTCCTATCACTACTCTTGATAGAGTTGTTGCGTACAAAAAAGAACTTGAAGCTTTGTCACCAAAGACCACATTCTTGATGTCCTTTTACTTGTGCCAAGATCTCACACCAGAACTCATCAATGAAGCTGCTAAAATCGGTGCCATCAAAGGTGTTAAATGTTACCCAGCCGGTGTTACGACCAACTCTGCTCACGGTGTGGATCCAAATGATTTCACTGCTTTCTACCCTATTTTCGAAGCTTTACAAGCTAACGATTTGGTGCTAAACATTCATGGTGAAAGTCCACCAAAGAAAGACAATGAAGAGATCCACATCATGAATGCCGAGTCCAAGTTCTTACCGATCTTGGAGAAGTTGCATAACGCATTTCCTAAATTGAAAATTATCTTGGAACATTGTACCAGTCAAGACGCCGTTGAGGCCATTGAAAAATTGAATGCCAACTACAAAGACGGCGATGAAGTCTTCGTTGCTGGTAGTATCACCGCCCACCATTTGTCATTGACCATCGATAACTGGGCTGGAAACCCTATTAATTTCTGTAAACCTGTGGCCAAGTTTCCTACCGACAGAGATCATCTAGTCAGAGCTGCTACCTCAGGTAAACCTTACTTCTTCTTCGGATCAGATTCTGCTCCTCACCCGGTGGAAAGTAAGGCTAGACACACTGGAGTGTGTGCTGGTATTTACACTCAGAAGTACGCTTTAGGTTACGTTGCCGAGGTTTTCGATAAGCATGGTAAATTAGAGAACTTACGTAAGTTTGTTAGTGACAACGGTATGAAATTTTACGGTATCAAAGACGTGAAAAGTACCGAGAAATGTTTCTTGGTCAAAGATAAGTTCAACGTTCCTGAAGCCATTAGCAGTAAAGACGTCACTGTGGTTCCCTTCAAGGCTGGACAAGAACTTTCTTGGAGAGTCGAATGGAGAGAATAAGTGCTTTTGTATGATACTTTATTTAAAATTCTTTATTATTTCTACTATTATCTTAACTCGTCTCTAAGTAATGTACATATAAACCAAAATAAAAAAATACCCTATAATTCAATTTCAATATCAACGTCCCCACTGGATACTTCTTCGTCAGTGTTTGGAATGGTGATTTCCAATTCACTTTCGTTGATCTTTTTGGCTTTGATTTCGTCAAACTTGATGAGTTTACTGAAGGTAAACACTTTTTCAAATCTGATTTCATTATTTAATTAGTCCTTGATTAATTCTTTTGTGTCTTCCACCATTTCTTCATCGACGTCTTCTTCGTCCACGTCTTCTTCGTCCACGTCTTCTTCAGCATCTTCTTGATTTTCTTCATCCTTTTCGCCTTCTTGTTCAGTTGGTTCTTCGGCATCTTTTTCATTGTCTTCGTTGATTTCTTCGATCTTTTCTTCTTCAGAATCACTGGATTCAGAAGAGGATTCAGATGAGCTAGATGAGCTGGAGCCAGATGAGCTACTAGAAGAACTGGAAGAACTGGAGGAGCTGGAAGAAGAGTCGCTGGATTCAGAAGCGTCTTCTTCAACATCTTCGTTGCTGACTTCAGCAGAATCCACAAATTCGTCGTCGCTAGATTCAGATTCGTCATCACCTTCATTGTCTTCGGTTTCGTCAATGATTTGCAACTTACCGTTAATGATCAACTTGTTTTCGATCTTGTTGAATTTCAACTTCAAATCGTCGTTGATCAATGCAGGAATACGTAAGATCAATTTGTGCAAGTTGTCATTCACCTTCACCAATTCAAAGTCTTTACTGTTTTCCAAGTCTTTGGACAAGTCAATGATGTGTTCTTCATCATCTTCATCTTCATAGTAGTCATCGGAATCGTTAGCGAATAATAATTTATCTTGGTCATGAGCGTAATCCATTAATTCTTCATCGGTGGAGTCTTCTTCAGGTTCTCCATTTGGTAAATCGAATCTGTGTCTGTAGATAGTGACACCTTCGTCATCGGAAGAGTCAGAAGAGAAATCAGAATCGATTTCCATGTCACTGTCAGTTTCCAATTCAATGTAGTCGATAGAACTGTCGGAGTATAATTCAACTTCACTTTCACTTTCCAATTCTTCTTGGAAAACTTGTCTGACATTTTCCAATTGCAATTGGTCGGCTAAATTGTTTTCGTCGGATGAGTATTCGATATCCAAATCGGTAATGGAACTTTCATCAGAGTCTTCAGAATGGTCACAACACTCACAATCGTCGTCTTCTCTGGCGTCATAACATTCACAGTCAGAAGCACATTCAGAATCGGAAGAATCAGATTCACTGTCACGGGACATTCTTCTCATGGCTTCGGCTTGTAACTGATCGTTCATATCCACCACGTCCAAGATGTCAGCTGGCTCAAACCCTTCCAAGTCGATTTCACTATCGCTTTCACTGTCACTTTCACTTTCGCTATCGGATTCGCTGTCATCGTAGTATCTGACAAGTTCATCGTTTAAGTCGTACACTCTTCCTTTGGAGTCCATGTAGTTGACGGCATCGTTTTCCAACTCATCGTTTAAATCCACAATCTCGTCATCAGAAGCAGATTCTAAACCGAACTCGTACACTTCTTCCTCTTCTTCAGAAGACAGTTCCTCAGAAGAGCTGACGCTGCTGTCACTGATACTGCTGTCGCTTTCACTTTCACTGTTGCTTTCAGTTTCTGGTTCTTCAACATAAGCAACGGCAGATGGCTGTCTTTCGTAGTACTTTCTGTATTTTCTAGAACGAGAAGGCTCTTTCACGCCGTAAGACCTGGTGGCATAACGGTCGTATGAAGGTTTATATTGATTATGTCTTCTAGAAGAAGAAGACTTCTTGTTGTATCTTGGTTTAAAAGAACCCATTATTATAAATTTCTGGTATACGTTTTTGAAGGCAAAAAAAACTTGAGGGGCACGATAAAACTATTTATATCACCAGAATATTATATAGAAATGGCTAGGGTTTTGCTAGAAAAAGTTTTCAGATGAGATGAGATGAGCGTATATGCCGGACGCGAGGTTTCGATAAATTTCTCGCGGTAGCCACACGACAGGCCCCAGTATCGAAAAACTATAAAAGGAGGTGCGCTCCCTTAACAATCCCTTTTTTTCTTCTTTAAATCTCTTTGCCTTTTGGCTTAGATCAAGTGTAGTATCTGTTCTTTTCAGTGTAACAACTGAAATGTCATCACTGATGACGTTAACTTTGTTACTTTCCTATTTTTGGTTTCCCTAGTTATAAGAAGGATTCGTTGGGCTTGCTCACGTCTTTCTTGTATAAGTGTCGTAGCTATTGCACATTGGTCTCACGACCATATACCGGCTTCTGACGCATATACTTTACTTTACTTTTTAAATGAATGACGTGAGGCCATGTCATTGGTGTAAAAAGTGAGATAAGGCTGAGTAAGGCAAATAGCCAAGAAACAAAAGTAAGACCACATATTTAATCAAAAACGCCCGCAAGTTTAAGAACTCAATACTGTCTCTCAAGAAGCAGTGTCTTTCTATTGTCTCGGTTTATAACAAAACCGTGTATCTACTCCTTCGAATCTTCGACCTACTTATCTCTTCCATTTCCGTAGCATTGTTCCGTCTGTTGCAGGGTAGTTACCATTATCCGATTTGGAAACATTTATCTCTTTTTTCTCAATTATTCTCAATGAGGTAAATTTAAGTCAAAAACTAAGATCGTAAAAAGTTGAAATCTACATAATATATCATACGCTTTTTTTTGGCTAATCAGAGATTTCACCGTTCGTTCATTCAAGAGGGACGATAATTAGCTTCCCCTTCCTAATTTAATTTGTTCCCAAACGAAGTTTTGAGTTCTTGCAGCAAAATAGTGTGTGGGGTTCTGTTAGTCAGCTTTATCCGAAACTAATCTAAAATGGCCCACAGGGCTAGCAAATACTTACTGGGGTACACGGTAGACTCCGATATCGCCAACAATGAGTTGTTCCCGAATCCTTTTGCACAGCTGGCTGAAGATAATGAGAGTATAGACTACGATGATGTGCGTCGGTACAGTAAAACCGATGGAGATTCCTACGATGAAAACATATTTAAAAGGCGATCGCTATTGAGAGATAACACATATGATGACCATCGGATCCTAGAGGGAGATGACGACGATGCCAGTGACATGCAAGAAGTGGACATAACACAACAAAGAAACCACTTCAAGTCAAACTTCGACACAGATTCGGAAACCGAGATACCTGGGGACGGCCACTCATTGAGGTCATCAGTTATAGACCAGATGTCCATTACAAAACTCAATAACGTAGAGCTGGGCGACCGGTTCAAGTTCCTTTCCGGGTACACTGATATCTGGAAGACCAGACGAAAGCAACAGAAACAGACGGAGTTATTAAATGGTGGTGAAGGTGCAAGCGTGGACGGGATTCCACTACAGACTCTCAACTCCAGTAACTCCTCGGTGTTCGGGCTCAGTAAGCTCGATGACTTCAACAAGTACGTAAAGATGACAGAGCTTAATGACCGGATATACAAAAAGTTCGAGCAACGGCAACCGGCTGACGATAATTTATTGGACGTGATAAAGTCAACTGAGCTTGAACAAAATTTCTATGTGGAAAACGAAGAAGCTGCTGATGCCACCTCAAAAGCGGCCACTAACAACTTGAACAGCAGTCTCCATGGTATGGGGTCTACTAATCCCAAAAAGTGGTTTAATCTTGATTGGAAAATGGGTGGAAACAATGGTGAATCTTCCACAGTCAAGAATACGGATGTATATTTGGGCAACGAATCACCCATCTCCACTCCTTCGTCTGATTTCAACCAAAGAAGCAACAGATACTTATCGAGAAGTTTGAAAGTCCGGAACTTGCAAATGATCTCGTTTGGTGGAACTTTGGGAGTTGGATTGTTCTTGAATAGTGGGAAAGCTATTACCATCGCCGGAGGGTTTGGCACTTTGCTTTCTTTTATCATCTGTGGAGTGATAGTGCTAGCCACCATCATCTCTTTTTGTGAAATGGTGACTTTTGTGTCTATTGTTGATGGTGTCTCAGGATTGTCCTCAAGATTCGTCGATGATGCATTTGGCTTTGCAGTAGGATGGCTTTATTTCATTAGTTTTGCATTCGGGTTAGCTGGAGAGATCGTGGCTAGTGTTATAATGTTAACTTACTATCCTGAACTCAAGATCTTGGAAAACAAGGGTTCTATAGCTGGGTTTGTGCTGTTATTTCTTTTATCGGTGGTGGTGAGTAATTCTATTAATGTTCAGGTCTTTGGAGAGATCGAATACATTTCCAGTTTCATTAAGTTGATATTCATCCTCATTATGATTGTGTGCATGATAGTGTTGAACCGAGGAGGGTTCGGCGGTGAGGTGCTAGGATTCAAGTACTGGAACTACCTGAAATCAGTGTTTGACGAAAACATGATCTTTGGTCTTTTCCGACCTTCTTTCAACTTAGAAGATACTGGGCTCAGTGACCCCAGTGAGGGTGTTGGAGGAAACCTCGGAAGGTTCATGTCTCTTTTGGTTGCAATTTCAGTGGTTTCTTTTGCTTATAGTGGAACAGAAATCGTGTGTATCGCTGCTTGTGAAGCCAAAGATCCAAGAAAGGCCTTGCCTAGTGCCACTAAAAGAGTGTTTTGGAGAATTGTCATCTTCTATTGCTTGTCTGCTTTTGTGGTATCATTGAATTTATACGCTGGTGATCCTCGTTTGTTAAGGTACTTTTCAGGGTCCACTGGAGTGTCTATCAGCGATTTCAGCACCAATTATGCCATTCAGTATGTGGGCGGGGCTCACTGTAATAGTAAGTCGGCAGTTTTCGCTGGTTATAGTAGTGGATCACAGAGTCCGTGGATAGTGGCATTCCAAAGTGCCAATGTCTGCAGACTAAGCTCGGTCACTAATGGGTTTCTAGTATTCTTTGCTGTCAGTTGTGGAAATGCCCAGCTTTACGTTAGTTCCAGGACCATGTATTCCTTGTCTTTACAAGGGAAAGCACCAAAAATTTTCAGCCAGTGTAACAGGCACGGCATACCTTATTATTCGGTCGCTTTTGCTGCTTCCTTTGGGTTATTGGCGTTTATCTGTGTGTCAGAAGAAGCCACAGTTGTGTTTCTGAACTTATCCAATATCATAGCCAGTTCTGGGATCTTGGTATGGTTCGCCATGTGTCTATCTTTTATTCGGTTCTATTATGGGCTAAAGAGAAGACCGGATATTATTAGTAGAGATGACCCTTCTTACCCCTATAAATCATTTTTTCAGCCTTACTCGGCGTTCGTGGGCATGATTGGGTCTGCTTTCATTATCTTGATCATGGGGTATACAGTATTTTTAGATGGTTACTGGGACACCTTGGCATTCTTTGCCAGTTACGGAACATTGATTCTTTTTGCCATTTGTTATCTTGTATACAAATTTGTCTACGGTACACGGATCCCTAGCCTTGAGACCTTGGACTTTGATACAGGAAGAAGAGAAATGGATAGGTACATTTGGGACGGTGGTAAAGACTACAATCAAAGAAGCTTGAAGGAAGTGCTCCATAAATGGGTGTCGTTCCTAGCTTAGTATTCTAGGCAGAAAGTTGTACGTAATACTTCCTACATGAAAGGCGGTAATAATTTTATTTTTTTTCATTTAACTAAAGGTGTTCAGTTCTGCAAGACGTGTATAGATAAACCTTAAGTATTATTAAATTTTCACTTGTCACAATTATATTTCCTAAAACGGCTTAATTACGAAAGCTTAAAAAAATACTCGTCTAGAAATTTTCAGGTGCCAACCGTCCAGTGAATCAAATTAAAAACTCGATACCTCGTGATTTTACACTGTTCAACGACTACACAAATTCTACCATTGTCTCTGATTACTGGCATTGAGCTGTTTTGTGGTTTATTTCGTTGACTTCAGACAAAAAAAAAAGTGATTGAATTGAGCTATGTCTTGGACACCAACGGACGCTTTCCTCAGAGGAAAGATCATCAAGCCTTTTTTGCCTTTTGAAAGACATCCTGATTTGAACAATGAAAGCTTGCAGAACTTGTACCCTGGGGATGAAGTCTATATTTTCGAGACCAAAAACGGCAAATGGGCTAGAGGGTATAGTATCACCAGTCCCTTCCCTAACGATTTCACCATTACCTCAGTCAATTTGGATGAATTGCCAATTACTAAGATCAAGATCGTTATCTTCCCATTGAAGTTTGTCAGGGTTTTGGAAAAGGTCCCTATTAAGACTCCTGAGGTTAACAAAGAGTTCAACAATATCGCCGATATGGATTTGATCCCAACTATTCAAGATGCTGAAAGAGATCATCATTTTGCTACCGAAGGTGAGGTTTTTTACGAAGACGCATCCACTGTTGCTGCTTCTACTCATCAGAAGGGCAGAAATCCAGTGCCATTGTTACCATTAAAACTGTTTGAAAACGAAAAAGACGATTTGCTTGATGAATTGAAGTACACTTTAAACTTGTTGACTGCACACATTTTTGCCCTTTATTCTATTGGAGAGTTCAAGTTGTTTACCAAATTGTCGGCTGCTTACTTTAATTTGGATGAAGCAAGAATCAAGTTGACGCATAACTTATTAACTGTTGACGAAATTCAAATGACAAAGGAAACTGTCACCTTTCTTTTGGATAAGATTCCTAAGAAATTGGCTTCTAAATCTGCTAGATTAAATGAAAATTCTTATGATTTGGATAATGAAGGTAGTGATATTTCTGGTTATAAAGCCATTTTAGCCAGAGAAGGTGATTCGGGTGCTCTTTTGGATAACAGTAATGCCCTGACTTCCCTCATTGCTTCTTCTCAAGTTTACTGTGCCTTGCAGCCTAATTTCCCCATCAATTACCACCATAACAAGAAGGAGTTTGGTATTGGGCCCAAGCAGAACGCCAGATTGCAACAGGACCCACCATCTCATATTTTGGTAGATTTCAAATCTGTTAGTGGATCTTCCGCCTACCAGCCTCCGGGCTTTGCAGGTATGATTGCCTATTTATACATTAGAAACAATAGAAAACGGTTGACTGAAGCATTTGCTGTTCATACTGATTCTGTCAACGACTTGGTGCATGTGGAGAAGATCAGTGCTGCTTTGTTTAGAAACATTCCTGCTAGTGAGACAGAGAACACTAGAATCTATTTGGTAGCTGTGTTGACTGAAGAAATCGACCTCAACTTGAAGGAATCTAGTAGCACCCCACAAGTCAGAAGAGTTAAAAAAGGTGTTGCTGCAGGTGTTACAGACATCACTAGAATTTTCAGTAAGAATCAAGGTTCTTTGAGCTCTGGTGAATCACACCAGTTTGTCATCAGATTATTTGGTTCTTATGTCAACCAGAAAAAAATTTTGAAAGACAGTGACAACGTTGCCAACGGTGGTTGGGGTGAAATCGTGGACAGAATCATTGCTGGTTCTAGTCATGGTATTGCAATCAATCCAAGGGCTGAAAAATTGACTGTGGCTGTGAAAGAATTCAAACACCAGTTCAGTAAGGATTCTGATAAAGAGTCTAAGGCCAAAAACGGTGAAGATGTCGGCCATTCTAATGCGGTAACCTCCATTGTCAACACCACTACTCCTATTGCCAGAATTAAACCCATCTTCTATGATCCTTTGGCTGAGAACTATGAGCGTATTTACTTGAAAATGGGTAAGGTCAGCTTGATTAACTCCATCACCAAAGATGATTTATTGACTTTCGAAGTCAGTACCCCAAACAATGATTTGATAACTTTTGCTAAGGCTTCAAATCAAGAAGAGAAGAGAACTTGGCAATTCGTTTCTGTTTACCCTGATGAAGTGGTGGGTGAAATTGTTAAAGTGAATGGTATATCTTTGAAAAATCCTTCTAAAAAGTTGCCAAAAGACGACCATATTATCTTATCGCTTTACATTAACGGGAACTTGGCTGGTGAAGGAAAGTTGTTGTACAAGAGTGGGAACAGATTGGTGGAATTCAACAAGAAAAAGAATCACACTATTGAAATTGCTTCTACCACCCATAAATTACCAATGGCCCAAGTTGAAGTTTCCACTGAATACATCGGGAAGGTATATAACTCGGATTCTTCCATTGATAGTGTGTTCCAGTATGAAAGGTTCTTCAAAGTTGGTCCAAAAGGTATTGATGAGTTAGCTGGCTCTTTGGTTTTGTTCACAAAGCTTGATTTAAACCAATTAGTGAAATACTTCCCAGAACTTCTAAACTCTTTGTTCAGTATCATTGAATTGTCACTCAAACAGCCACCAAGCTCCAATATCGAGATCTTACAGGAGAATGTCTTCAAGGCCATTATTCATTTATTGGACACTATTTTCGGTAAGCAAGACCAGTTCTCCTATTTGCTTCAGACTTTCATCGACAAGTTCCCTGGTAAGCCTTCGATTGCAGCCTTTTTGTCGGACAGTACTGGTGAAGTATTTAGAAGAGCCGAAAGTAACTGGAACTCTGTTTCAAGATCTTTGTGCAGAGTCTTTGCTGTTCTCCTCAGATTGATCAACCAATCCACTCAAGGTGGTTCTGATGCTGAAATCCAGGCTTATTTGACGGCTTTAGCACAGATGTTCAAGAACGTTTCCCTGTTCCTTTCCATCCAATCTGCTTCTCTTATCAGCGATCAAGTGCTGATTCTAGAAGTTATTGACTACCTTTTAACTTTCAATGACAGGTTAGATGACTTGCAAAGAATGAAATTTGTTATCGGATTCGTTGATGCCATTGGTGTTAGAGGCTTGGGTGCAAATGAAGATACCATCATCAACAAAAAGCCAGTAGTGGTGCCAAAAGATCATAAAGTTATTGTCACCAAGTTACTTTTGATCCACAGAGTCTTTGGTACCAAAATTGCCCAAAACTTAGACGTTTTACCTATTTTGATTGCAAAATCTGTTGGCTGGGCTATGGAAGTGTTATTGGGCCCCATGGACATTGACGCTTCCAGATTGGCATGCTCCATTTTGAACGAGGTGTGTAACAGTATTTGGAAGAATTATGTGTTGGATGGTAGCCCAGAAGACAAGACCAACCTGGGCTACTCATTAGCCAAATTGTTACCAGCTATTGCAAGAACTTTGGTAAGATACAATAAATTTACCAGAGGACATGAATACTATAAGTCCAAAAGGACATTCAACACTTTGTTCCCCAATGAGTATCCATTCAAGGAAAACTCTGTGGACCCTATTGTTAACGACGAAGTGATCGTTGAAATCATGGTCGAACTTTCTTGTGTTTTCTGTTACATTGCAAGAATCGGAAAAGCACTTGCTGGAAACGAGGGATTTGCAGAGATCTTATCGACCGAGATTGAAGAAGATTTCTTCGATCCTAAGTTATATTTGGCTAATGACTTCCAAAGCGAAGACATTTTGACTCTTATGACTGGTGTTAGGTTAATCAGACAAGGGAAGTTCTTCCCAGAAGACAAGTGGCTCACCTTGTATGCCCTGTTAGCAGAAGGATGTTTGGTAGCATTGGAACTTGTTAGACCCTTGTTGATCTCCCACCATATCCCATCCATTGACCAATCGGAGAATTTCGATAGAGTCACATGGGGTACTTACTTGAAAAACTTATTGAAATTGGCTACAATCCAGCCGGTTTCTACTGAACACTTGTCTGATGTTCCTAGAAAAGCTTGTAGTAAGATTACAGGCACAATGAGAGACAGAATAGCATTTTTGGTAAACGAAGCTTGGGACGCTTTAGCATGGGATGCCGTTGAAGAAGATGTTATCAGATTCAACTTGAACAAATTTGGAGGTTACCAAGTGGAATTTATCACCAATGATTATGCAGTGTTACAAGACTTGATGTTGTTTGCATTACAAAAGAATAGCGAGTGTCAAAGTGTAGCAGTGAAGATCTTGTGGTCTATCATGGTCTCGGAGTACATCTTGAGTGACACTATCATTGACGTGGAAAGAGAATGTTTGGTCGGTTTACATGAAGTGTACAACAGAAGTGCATATAAACCAAGCATTGAAGAACAGAAATCGTTTATTGAGAGAATGAAAGCCACCATCAGATTAGACAGAGAAGATGAAGCATTCCAGTTGATCTACGAGTTCATCGAGACTTTGAAAGGGTTCTTATTGGTCTTAAACGATTTGAACAGCGTACCAGTTGGACCAGAATTCGACGACGACAGAACCTTCCACAAATTGAACATCAATGCATACCTTAAGAATGCCAACAAGCCTGAACTTTTCCACTCGTTTATCAACCAGATGTACGAAGAGAATTTGAAAAAGAACGATTTCATTCAAGCAGCTTTGAGTTTGGAGTTATTGGCTTCAACTTACAGTTGGGACCATCGTGTCATTGTTCCCCCAAGTTTCAGACCTAAGTTCCCAGAACAGTCTTCGTTCGAGAGGAAAGAGACTTTGTACAAGATGATTGCACAAAACTACATCAAAGGTAACAGTTTGGAAAGAGCTACAGACACTTACAATGAATTGTTGGACTCCTATAACGAACACACCTATGATTTGAAGAGTTTTGCCTACGTGCATAACAAGTTGGCTAAATTGTACTTAGACTTGGAAAGTAGTGATAAACTCACACCATCGTTCTTCAGAGTGGCCTTCATTGGTGCAGGGTTCCCTAGTAATATTAGAGGAAAAGAGCAGATTTACGAAGGGTTACCTTTTGAGCACATAACTTCGATCCATGAACGGTTGTTAAGATTATATCCTGGTGCCAGGATTATTAGTGACGACGCTGAAGCCCAAAAATTGAGAGAAAAGTTGCAGACTGGTAGATATTTGTACGTCAGTACTGTGGAACCTGTCAGTGAAATCAGTGAAAAGTTGCTCAATACATCTATTGGGGTTAGACAGTATGCCAGAAATAAGGATTTGAGATTCTTCACCACCATGAAGAAGATCCCAGGGTCCACTTCATTATTTGACTTATGGACTGAAGAAACCACATTTGAAACTTATCTTTCATTCCCAACCTTGATGAACAGAAGTGAAATCAAAGAGACTAAAGTGGTCAAGTTGTCTCCTTTGGATAATGCCATTAGAACTGTGATTCACAAGAACAATGATTTGGTGCAACTTGAATCATTGATTAACTTCACCTTCAAAGAGAAGGCTGATTATAACGCGTTGTTCAATGATTTGTCAAGACAATTGGCCGGAACAGTAGACTCCCCCGTTAATGGAGGTGTAGGACAATACCGTGCTTTCTTCACTGACTCTAAATATCTTGGTAAAGAGGAATATAGTGACAATATTCGGTTATTGAAGAACGCTTTCAATGACTTGACCTTGATTTTGAGTCGGTGCTTGCACTTACATGGTAAGTTGGTGTCACCAAGCATGAAAGTGAGTCACAACGCCTTGGTTCAACTCTACAAGAAGAACTTTAAAGAAGAGATTGAAGCATTAAAAATTTCGACCGACTACGAGAACACTGCTTATAACCATAATGTCAGTCAATTCCAGCAACAGCATCAACATCCACCTTCAATTGCAGGTTCTGCAGACAAGCGGTCAGTTTCTGCCGCATCTGGCATGTCCAATGGTACTAGTGCCAATGGCTCAAAAATAACTAGAACAGCTTCCAGAACCTCTTCTGCTTCAAGCAATTCTGGTCTTTCTGGCCTTTCATCTGACAAGAATTCCTACACTAATAACTCGAGTTTCAGTAACTCTTCTTTCCAAAAGAAGAGAACTGCTTTGAATTGGAGAAACGTTGTAAATAAGTAGATTAATTATTATAAGTCTATATATCTATTTGAGGCATAATTTTGCAGCCATAGTTAGGCAGCCACAATCGGATCCACGGTGTTGGATCTCGAAAAAGAGGCATACTTCTGGAACGGATCATTCCTCTCCAATTCGTATTCTGGGTTCAGTGCTTTCTTAACTGCATGGCGTCTGTATAATCTTTTGAACCATTTCCAGGCTTCGGCCCCCATAAGGAAGCAGACAGAGCAACCTATTGCCACCCCCCATTCGTAATCAATAGGCTTGTGCAAGAAGACTTTGTTGTTAATAACAGGGATATAAATCACAGGGAACACAGTAACAATACCGGCAATAATTGACCAAAATAAGAATTGGTTGTCCCACAAGTCAATGGCAGTTTGTTTCCACCAAGGATTGTCGGTATCTTGTCTCATGTAGAACAAAGAGTTAGTAGGGTGAATACACTCCCAGGCCAAGATCAAAGCACACCAAGTCATATTGGCAAATGCTGCCGCTCTTCCTTTGAACACCAACGAACAGACGTCTAAATCAGCACTGGAAGAATTACAGTCAATACCCAAGTATCCGTCTCCTTTACCGTAGACAATCACCACGTAACACAATAAACAGCAAACCGACATCCATAACCCGTAAGCGACCATGTCAACGATCACTTCCCAGGTAAAAATGGAGTTATTTGGAGGCTGCTCCAAAATATCCTCAGACGCTTTTTCCTGACCCAACCCCATAGCAGGGAAACAGGAAGTCACCACAATAATCCATAACACTTCCACTGGGGACATTGGGAACACTGAAATCCCTGCATCATCGATGAAAGCCAACCCAATCATCAAGTAACAAGCTTGTGCTACATTCTCTGCTAAAAGCTGCAAAACAAACTTTTGAATGTTGGAAGCCATTCTTCTGCCTTCTTCAATAGCGTTCAAAATACTAGCGAAATTATCGTCCGTCAAAACGATATCGGAAGCGTCTTTGGCCACGTCTGATCCATTAAGTCCCATTGCAATACCAACGTCTGCCTTTTTCAATGAAGGAGAGTCATTGACACCATCACCTGTCATGGCACAGAACTTCTTACGACGATGCAAAGCGTCGATCATTCTGACCTTGGTCTGTGGAGCACATCTGGCGATAACTAACGGTAATACTGGTAAATTGTCTATCTCTTCATCAGACAAAGAATCAAACTCGTTGGCAGTCATACACATTGCCCTGACAACGTCGTCTGAGTAATGGTACAAGTTGTGGGGCAAGATTCCTACTTCCTGAGCAATTGCCTTGGCTGTTCCTGGATGGTCACCGGTCAACATATGGACATTAATTCCTGCCCGGTGACAGGCTTTGACACTAGCAGCTGTTTCAATTCTGGGAGGATCATAGATCCCAATTAACCCTTGGAATGTTAATTTACCTTCCACTTGTTCTCTGTTAGAAATGTCCACTGACAGGTCGATCTCTCTGGTTGCAAAAGCCAACACTCTTAACCCTTGAGAAGACAACGCGTTCATATTGGACTCAATTAATTTCCTGTCGTCTTCTGTCATCTCCTTCTTCTCTTGGATATCATAGACTTTCGTATTGAACTCATCTTTGTCGTGACCTCCAACCCAATGACTGCAACAGTCCAATACTCTTTCCACTGCACCTTTACAATAAGCGGTTGTTATGCCATTTTGACTGTAAACAGCCGACATTCTCTTTATGGAAGAGTCAAATGGGAACTCTGCCATATGCTGGTAGTTCCCATCGTTCACAATATCTTCTCTCCCGAAGTTAAGTCTGGTAGTAAAAACTTGGATGGCTATTTCAGTGGCATCACCATGACCCTTCCAAGTCATCTCTCCAGAATCTTCATCCTTAACTTGATTGATAGTAGCAATATTGGCTAAAGTAGCCGTAAGCATCCAGTTTTCGAAGTTTTTGGCATGAGTCTTTGGAGCATTCTTGAATTCAACTTCTTCGTCTGTTTCTTTCATGAAGTATGGAGAATGGTTAACAAAGCACACTTCACCAACAGTAGGATTGAATGCTTCATTAGAATCGACCACTTTGTACGTTCCTACATTAGGAATCCATACTTGTTTGGCAATCATTCTTCCTTGAGTCAAAGTCCCGGTTTTATCTGAACAAATATCGTTAATACCCCCCAAGGCTTCTAAGGAATCCAATTTTCTAACAATGACATTTTTACTGACCATTACTTGAGCACCCATTGCCATGGTGATAGTTAAAACCACAATCAAAGATGATGGAATCATGGATAATGCCACACAAATGGCATATATAGCAACTTCTCTATTAACATCAAACTTTTGAGATGCCATTACGACAATGGCAAACAAAACTGCAAGCCAAAAAAGGAAAATGGCTAACCACGACAACTTTCTTTGCAACGGAGTTCCTACGTTTACACCTAAAATGTTACAAACAACATTATAAAGAGTCTTCCCCCATGCTTGGGAATACTCCCGCTTTCTAGGCTTACGATCTTTGGACTTATCGACTCTTGCAATGATGGAACTGCCACCCCTTAAGGAACTGGCTATTTTCCCAATCTCAGTCAGCAACCCAGTTGCAACCACAATCCCAGTTCCTCTCCCTTTTGACACAACCGATGAACTGTAAGCCAAGTTCAATCTGTCTCCAACCGGAACGGGGGTAGAATAATCAGAGTAAACTTCCAAGTGGTTTTTCACCACCGGCAAAGATTCACCCGTCAATAACGCTTCGTCTGTTTCTAAGTTCATCGAATCAATCAACCGCAAATCAGCCGGAATAGTGTCCCCTACCTTTATGTGGACAATATCACCAGGAACCACTTCTTCCGCAGGAATTGTAGTATCATCACCGTCTCTGGTGACTCTTGCAGTTGGAGAAGACAACGACTTCAAAGACCCCAAGGTCTTCTCCGCTTTAACTTCCTGGATAAATCCCACAAATATATTAATGAATACCACAAAAGCAATAACACCACCACTAATCCAATCTCTTATAGCCAAGGCAATCACCATGGAAATAATCAAAACTAAAATCATGGCATTAAACACTTGGTGGGCCAACACCTTTGTGTAGCTTATCCCTTCATCTTTTCCCAAATTGTTGGCACCAAAATCTTTCAAGTGTGCTTCTGCTTGAGCGTTGCTAAGCCCTCTGGTTAAATCAACTTTGAAGGACGATGCCACTTGATCAGCTGGTAATCTGTACGGCTCAAAAACATCATCTAGTGACGGATATTTGTTTAGAGACACGGCCTCTAATTCTTTCTCTAGCTGTACCATCGATCCGCTATCGTTTAATGGTCCTTCTGCACTTTTCAAAGTCTTATCAAGATGAAAAAAAAACTGGGAGCGTAAAGTTTAATAAAGTTTGAAACCTATAATGCTGGACGAAAAATTTTTCAGGGAAGGACAGTTTGCAATTTAAACTAACTGTTAGAATTTATCCCACACGTGGTGCAGAAAACCGCTTTGCAACCACAGGCCTTTTTTCTTGGCTAAATCTTGTGCCGGTCGAATACTCTAATAAGCAGTATCAGTGTGGTAATTACACGACATTTTTTGCCTCTTTTTGACCTACCACATTTAGCTGAAAAAAGAGGCCATTGACTTTCTCGCACTGGCAACCTTTTGAAAACGAAAAAAAATCTTATTAACTCTCTGTTTGTCAGATAACAATCACGTTAATATAACCTAATCATAATGTTCAGATTTTTCACACGTGCTACCCGTACCACCCGTTTCCCAATGGCATCTGCCGCCAGCAAAGCCATGGCTTTAAAGACTCCAGTTCGTTTTTACGCTGTTGCCCCAATCAGCAAAGAAGAAGTTACTAAGCGTGCATTTGAAGCTTTGAAGACTGTTGCCGCTTTACAAGAATCCAAATTATCTGCTGATGCTTCTTTCCAAAAAGACTTAGGTTTAGACTCTTTGGACACCGTTGAAGCTTTGGTTGCTTTAGAAGAAGAATTCGATTTGGAAATTCCTGACAAGATTTCTGACGAAATTAAAACTGTTGGTGAAGCTATTGACTACATCTACCAAGAAGAACAAAACCTTTAAGTTCCCTGTCCATGTAAATAAGCAAAGTTGTAAGTATTTATTGAATTAAACCAACAAAATGAAGTATTGACTGGGGCTTTGTGATTATAAATGCCTTTTTGTTAGACAATTAAGCTGTGTTCACTCACATACTTTGTGTCAGGATGCATGTCTCTTTGTCGTGTCTCTGTGTCACTCTCATGTATGCTCTGTTTCCCTAGTCTCTGTGTATCCGAGCCTATTGTGGCCTTAACTTGGACCTTTCCCCATCTCATAGTTAAAGTAAATGCGATCTAGAAAATCACTCGTAAAAAAACCATAAAACTCCTTCTTTGTACTAATAATGCCTTCAAGAGAAGCTGAAGATACCCAACAACAAGGAACCACAGACGACGTGCGGGAGAGTGACGTTGCTACGGCTCCATTGACTGAACAGCTCGATGAGGCCCTTGAAGATATGGTACTTTCACAAACAGATGATGAAGAGGAAGAAGAAGAGCAAGGAGAACACCATGAGCCAGAACCATTACCTGTGGAGTACAGAGGAACCATAATACCTGATTCTGACGTTCAGCAGATAGAGGCTGATGCAGAGTTAACTTCTCTGTTTGATTCTGACACCGACTACCTTGAATTGATTCACCTTAAGATATCCTCATTAAAGGATTTGAACCTTTCCCGGTTTACTAAACTAGAAGCCATCTGCCTTCGTCAAAATTTGATCACTTCCATTGTTGAAATCAAGGATTTGAGTGATCTGGTAGAAGAATTGGATTTGTATGATAACAGGATTAATCATATATCCAGTAGCATAGGCAAGTTGGTCAATTTGAAAAACTTGGATTTGTCATTCAACAAAATTAAAAACATTAAGAATTTGGGTGCTCTTACGAAGTTGGAGAATCTTTACTTTGTGCAGAACAAGATAAGAGAAATAACTAACTTGGACAACAATTTGGAGTTAAAGAATTTGGAATTAGGTGGGAACAGAATTGAAGAGATTGGTGAGATGATGTTGAAGTTAACTAAGATCGAACAATTATGGTTAGGTAAGAATAAGCTCACAAGGATTCAGAACTTGAACAACTTATCTAACTTGAAGATTTTGTCACTTCAGAGTAATAAAATCGAAAAGATTGAAGGGTTAGACCAGCTTGTTAACCTTGAGGAATTATACTTGTCACACAATAAGATTTCCAAGATCGAAAACCTTGAAAATAATAAGAAATTGCAAGTGTTGGATGTCACCTCAAACAAGTTGACAAACTTGTCAGGAATGAGCCATTTGACCGAATTGACGGATTTCTGGTGTTCGTACAATCAGATATCTGATTTCAATGAAATTAACAGAGAATTGGGCAAGTTGCCCTCTTTGGACACTGTATACTTTGAAGGAAACCCCGTTCAAACGTCCAACCCTACTGCTTACAGAAGGAAGTTAAGACTCAATTTAGGTCCTTCTTTGGCTAAGATCGATGCCACTTATGTGCATAATTAGTTATAATTTAAATACACGGAAACTAGGCAAAAATTTTTATTTCACTCCAACCCTTGCTTCACAAGTACGATGTGATAACAACTTTGGGCAATAAGAAGCACCTCTTGTTGAGTAACACCAGCAATATTGAATACGGTCGGTACTCCTTGCTGTCGATATGTCGAATTTTTGACCCTCATCCTGCAGTTAACTGGAGGGATGGCCGAGTGGTCTAAGGCGGCAGACTTAAGATCTGTTGGTGGTTTCACCGCGCGAGTTCGAACCTCGCTCCCTTCATTATGTTTTTTTTTTTTTTTTACATTTTTTGGTTTTTAAAACAACAACATCTGCTTATGCCAGCATAACCTCTCGCCATTGGGTGAACGACACAATCTGTGTTTTTCACATACGAAACGATCGACCAAGCCAACACCGTTCGCATTTGGTTCTCGGACGTGCATGACAACACGCATGACTGGTTAGAAGCACAGCACATGGCTTAATTTCGCAGCCCACCATTCAGCAATCAACACCGCCAAAGGCAACCACAAGTGTATGGTGGGGCCAAAGATCACTGCCAGGTGTCTGGGCATTGTGTGAATTATCAGTTTTGTGTTTGTCGCAAGTAAATTACAGTTTTGGTAGTCTCACTTTGGCGTAGACTTAAAGCCGTAACACCTTACAACCACTAGCAAAAAAATCCCGGCATTGCCAAAAAAGACAAGTTAGCTGAAAATGACAATATATGACATGCCATGATGATATGCAAGGTATATCTCGTCGTTCAGTGTAATGGCTTTATTGGCAGTGGTTTTTGTGTGTGTACCATTTTTGCTCTTTTTCTGTTATGAGCAATAACACTTATGTAATTCGGCAATTGTGGGGTGTGAAGAAGTACCTAGATCACGTTTGTCGCTTGCTTCATACATTCGATGTGCATGGAATTGCCCAAAAAAAAAAATTGGCGCCTAGTTCGTTATCGAAACTGATAGAAACTTAAATTAAGATTTGCGGCTTAAATGGCTGAATAATGTTTTTCCTAATTTCTGCCGAAGTATAAAAGACCCTGTTTCCCCACTCTTTTTTTATTTCTAATCTTTTTCTGTTTTATATCTATACTTTCATTTTGATAATAGTCTTAACATGTACAGTTTAAAAGATCAAAAGCCATTAGAAGAATTCAACGGACAATCGATATTCGATCATTCTGGATGGGAAAATCCTCTGATCAGAAAAGCCGGTAATCCCAATAATATCAGCTCGGATGACTTATTACCAAAAGCTCATTTATACAAAGAGATTCTTAATGAAGATATGGTATTCAAAGAAAACTTGTATAACGAGTTTGATGATGTTAATTTAAAGGAGGAGCCAGCACAGTATGTGATTCACTTCAAAGATGACAACATCAATAAGAAGGAGTTGAAATTAGATGTGAATAAGGAAGAAAATGAATTGAAATTGGAAATCTACGAAAAATCAAATAACGAAGAAGGGGAAGAATACTATGTGAGCCATTTCGAAAGTACTGTTAAGTTTGATAGACCTGTTAGATTTGATGACATTTTACCTGAAACTGATAATGGAAACGTTTCCATTGTCATCCCCAAAGTGCACAAAGACTCGGAATCTTTATTAAACATGCAATTGAAAAACACTTCGGTTGATAACTTGAGAAGACATTAGCGGTGATATAGGTATTGATATAGGTATTGATATAGATATTGATAGATATACGATAATTCACGAGGCATGAAAGCTAATCCGTGTCGATTTGGGTAGTTGTAGCACCATTGATTTTATGGTTACATTTGCTTAATAGTAGCTCACCATAGTTTTAGTTCTAGTTAATTTCGCAGACTCCACAATCTAGTATGACTTTTTTGTGCATCTGCTGTAATCTCGAAAAAGAAGCTAGCGATTTTTGCAACCAAAATGGGTTTTATCACTGATACGATCCGATCTTTTAAATCGTACAAAAGTAGCAATTCCCAGCACGATGATGACCCCTTCCTGAACCCTTTCTACGAACGGGGCCGTTTATTTGACTTTGAACAGCAGGTAAGGCTTCCTTCATTCGACATTGACGATATTTTGCAACATAAGACCAGTACAGAAAAGACAAACTGGGTTTTTCGTGAACTTGACAGAGCAATAGATGAGAATAAAAGCATTGAATATATATATTCATGCAAGTTGTTGGAAGGTGATAGGAAAGCTTTAGGACCTTTGCATGTGACTG
This sequence comes from Yamadazyma mexicana, assembly GCA_030569415.1. Taxonomy (NCBI): domain Eukaryota; kingdom Fungi; phylum Ascomycota; class Pichiomycetes; order Serinales; family Debaryomycetaceae; genus Yamadazyma; species Yamadazyma mexicana. Next base: position 497,080 of record JAJMLA010000010.1, read on the forward strand.
GTGCTCCTAAAAGTTGCTCGTCGAAATATCCACGCAAACACAAACTACTATTGCCATTTGTGGACCTCCACGAAGGGTCCAAGAACCACCCTCTTAGAGAGACGAATCACCACAAGTTACAATACGCCGACTCCCACTTGGTAGTGCCTCTTTCTCAAAAAAGAAGAGGTGATATACCAGTGCACCGTCCTTCTGTGATACCTCACTGCCAACTGGGCCACCATCAGACAGCTAACATCCACCAATTAGCTAAACCCATCCACCAACAGACTCAGTCCAACTGGAACAGTGACAGGGCCAGGTTCTTGCCTGTCCACTACAGATAGTATGTAAACTGTATGTATTAGTTAATTATTCTAGACTATTGTCCTCCGGCTTATAATTATCCAAAACGATTCTATAAATGAAAGAAGGCGAGAATCCTCCAATATTGGTAATGTAGATATCGATATTATCAGGGGGTATGTAGTCATTCAACGGATTTGTGATCAAGTCAACGTTATCAAGCAATTTGAAATCACTGTAGTTCAACACTTTACCTGAATTACCCACCTCAATCAAATCGTCTCTGTTAAATGGATACAATGGGGTCAATTTGTATAACCCAGCAACCGCAAACACTGGCGTCTTATTTTCTTTGGCACATTCCACCACATTAGAAACCCCCGAGTTGGAAAGACATCCTCCATTGGCGAAAACTGTGCTGGAGCCGATAATGACTTTCCCCACTCTGGACATTAAAGCAAAGGTAGTTGTATCTGGAATCAATATGGTCTCTATTTTGTTCTCAGCTAATGTCTTGACAAATTTGTGGGCTTGTTCGATTTCATTAGGATAATTTTCTGTCACTAAGACCGTGAACTTTCTTTTGGATCTTGCCTTTATCAAGAATTGCAAAACGGTGTCTGAGTTAGGCGTAGGAGTAAGTAAAATCTCATTATCGTGAATCAAATCCACAGACATGCCTTCTAACCCATCGTTAACATTGGTGATCTCATCCACAAGATCTTTTATTCCTTGAATTATGATAGAACGCATATCACTACTTTGCTTTTTCAGCTGATGTACTGACTTTTCCTTGTCGGTATTGTTGTTTGTCGATAATAAACTGAATATGGAACTCATCATTGTGTTTGTATTAGGCTGCGTACCGATCTCGTCTTCGAGCCCTTCTTCGATTTCGTCTCTTATGATGGACAACACTCTTCTCACTATGTTGTCTGTGATGAACTGCCGAGGTAAGGACTTCTGTAATATAACACCAACTTTCCGAATAAGATTCACAAGCTCAAAAGGATTGGACCATCTTGCAGCACTTATCACTCTCATAAGAAAATGTGCTGTTTCCAACGCTACAGACCGGTCTCCTGTGATCTGCCCCCGCTTCAACTTGTCTACTATAGGGTCTAAAAGTGCCACGATCTCGGGCTTCAACTCCACAGCGTCTGAACTTGACATGTTTAATGAAACCTATGTGAAGACTAATTTTTTTCTATGCTTTTTTTTTCTTTTCAACTGTCGCACCTAACACCTTTTATTTATTTTAGTTAACTTTAACTGCCATAAGAAAACCAATAGTGAATGGCGGAATTTGGTTCCAGCTTAGACAAATCGTTGGGGATACTTTTCCAGTACTCCAAGGTCTTCAATCTCTCTATTGAATTGGTACAAAAATTATCTCAACAATTGAAATTAGACACATTTGTTGATACTGATGCATATTCTCACACTATTGACCAACCACTTAAAGATGAAGAAGGAAATATCATCAAGTTCCAGAGATTAAGTATAGCCGGGTCATTGATCTTGATTGAGTTTGATTTCGTGGATTCCACCATTTATAGAGTGTCGTTTTCATCTGCCAGTCAATTGGAAGATAAGAAGTTCGATAAACAGGTTAAACCACTCAATATAGTACAAAATGGCAATATCAATACTATCAAGGTGCATTTCGATACCGACTTGAATGACTCGATCATCAGTAAGAGCAGTGATAACAACATCGAAGGAATATTGTTGGCAAGCCTAAAACATGAAAAATTACACACATTTCCTCAGAATCTTGAGTACTTAGCTAATCTCGATAGATTGTCAACTTCAGAAATAGACTTGTTCAATTATTTGGATAATTTGAGTATGGTGCTACAAACAATAAGCCATGTTGAAGCTACGACAACAGGTGAAAATGACTGGCTCATGTTAGAAGGGTACAAATCTATTTTGGGGAAATTGAGTAATAATAAGCCTTTAACCAACCAGGTTGGAATCTTTCTCGATTTTTGGAAAGACTTCCGGTTTATTAACCACGAATACCACCAAAATTATACTGCAAACAAGTTATTAGCAGGGAACGAGTATAGCTTGTTATTACAATTGGACACGGAGAACTATCTGACATCCATAGACTACTTGGCCGATGTAAGGGACCATGTATGGGAAGTCAATGGAGTAAACTACCAGATCCAATTCAGTGACGATTCACATCTCAGTTCCGGAAGGTCGTCTGCTGGTGCTACAGGGGCAGCTTCCAATGGTAGCTCTGATAAGGGAAGTAAATTTGCGTCGAACTGGAACATTTCATGGCAGTTGAATCATGGCATATTTGTCCCTGTCAATTTGCTTGAGTTTATTGGTATTGACCATTTTGATGAAGACCCTCACCCAGAAAACGGCTTCTTTGATGTTCTTAATGACGATAATCGGTTGCTTCTTAAAATGAAGGACCAGGACTACAAAATCTCCATAAAAAACGAAACACACTCCAAGTTTGTGTGTATCAAGTCGGTGATGGTGAAGAAATTGACAGACCTTCCGTTGTTCATCAAGATATTCCGAAATCATATAGTGCTTTCCAATATCCTTAGTCAGCTCATTAACAATCACTGCAACACCATAGACTCTGAAGACGAAGTGCAGGTCGATTGGAAAATCAAGGACAAGCTTAAGGATTCCCTTCAGTTGGTTGACGACAAGGTATTGAGCTTACAGGCTTTAAACAGAGACAAGATTGCAGACGATGAGTTTATGGATTTGGACGAGTTTATGAAAGAGACGCTGGCACCTTACGAAGCAGAACCGGAGAACTTGTGTATCAGTATCAGCGATATTGCTTTTGGACAGCCCAACTTCGATATTCTGGTATCTGTCAAGGGGGACTATAAGGGCCACTCACTTGACAGCCAATTCAATATTAGCAATGGAGAAGTCGTGCACCACACCACCGATGACAGCATGAACGACACAGACGAGACATCGCCTCAGCAACGGTTCAGCCGGGCACTTAATGTGACAGAAGATATACTAGAGAGTTTGGACCATTCTTATACATAGGCAATGGGCCAATTGGCATCGGTGAAAAATAAAGCCCCTGCATCATCGTGGCTTCCCCAATGATGCGTATTGTGTTTTTTTTTTTATTTTTTTTTTTTAGCTGGAGTTCTGAGAAAAAGACAGACAAAAAAAAAGAGAAAACAGTCAACTATGGAATCGCCATGAATAACGTCAACGTTGATTTCAATAGATTAAGTATTCTACCTCCGAGCTCGCTAAGAGACATCGTGTCGTTGATCTTGATCTTGAATTTTTTGCCCGCTTGGGTAAACAGCATAGTGTTTGTATTGTATATTTTGTCGGGATCTACCAAATTTATAGGAGGCAAACTATTCTTGAAGTATTTCGAGTTTAAGACCAAACAAATAGAAGATTCTTTATTCTATGGCAGAGAAAGTTCCATAAACTACCTGAAAATCCTTAGCACCATCTTCCATGTGCTTGCCGTCAACTCCGTGCTTTTGGTGGTGATAAATTTCATGTTCCCATCGTTTATATACCATGATCTCGATGTGCTTGCCAAAACCATTGTGGCAGCGGAGTTGATAGGTTCTACCGACACGTTGACATACATTCTGAGCCAGAATAGGGACCATGCTGCCCAGGGCCAATCACACACCCATAGACATAGTCACAGTCACAGTCATAGCCATTCACATACACATATACTGGCAGGAAAACCCTCCACGCAGATCACCACTGCTAATGCTAACTCCATTGCTAGTGGCAACGTCACAGGTGAGTCGAAGAACTTGCTTTTTGACAGCAATACCATCAAGACCTTTTACTGCTACATCATCATTTTGACCATCAATTCTGTTCACAACAATATCAACTTCCCTTTGATTCTTCAATACTTGAAAAAAAGTGATTTCGAATCAATACTCTCCACCAAGGTATTGCTTTCAATGTCTGGCCACAGCAATATGAAGTTCAGATTACTTGATATGGGACGGTTTAAAAATCCTGATATCCCTTACTTACAACACGCTAGACTACTCAAGTACCTAAAGTATTTGTACTATGAACTATGCATAACTGTCATAATAACGAAATTTAATCCTGTGTTCTCCATCATTGGGCTCAGAAAAATCACAAATAATCTTGACCAGTTGAACAACGTCAATCCTAATATCCCCATTGATTTTAAGCGAACAAAGACCATATTAAAAGATGATCCATTACTTTTGTATAATAATGAGTCGGGTTCCTCCAATGTACCAGTCATAAGCTTAAAGGATAATGATAACAGCAAAAAGTTAGTGGATATATCACTACCTGAATCGGTAGCTAACTCGAAACCTAATTTCCAAAAACCCAATTCCATTTCTGTCAAAAACTTTGAAAGTTTTGTATTAAGGCTTTTCACCAACAAAAGAGTCCAACAAGGGCCTTCTTCAAATGTTAAGTTGAACAAGAATTCCAATTCAACCTTAATTATTGACCGCAACTTATCTATTATTCAACCATTCTGGTCGTTGTTGGCGGTGTTAAAGTTGATCTTCAAAGATTCAAACCTTTTTCAAGGGAAGTCTTCTAATGTCAAGAACAATCAAGACTCTTATTCTTTGACGTTTTCGCAACCCAATCCGAATACCAAGACTAATGGAGAATCACTCGTGTCACTCGAATTCATTGATGATACTAAAGTGTTGCTTAAATTTTTCAAAGAGAAGCCTTCTGAGGATATTCATATTCGACTTAATGGTATGGATTGGAATTATTACAAGGTCTCTGACGAGTACCTTTTGATATTTGCCTTATCCCCTATCTCCCAGTATGAAATCGAAATCACTGAAAACTCCAAAAAGAAAAATATTTTGGTCAACACCATATCCAAGGATGATGTATTGAGAGAATCGGTATCGATTTCACCTCTTGAAACCTTACAGTCGAGTCTTATATCGACCATAGAAAGCTTGGAAAGAGTCAAGGTCGAATTAAAGGAGTTCAAGAAAGACGAAGCTAAGAAACAGAGTGAAGTGAAGAAGAATAACGAGTTATTGCTCGATAAAATTCTGAAGATTTCCAATAATGACGAACAGCACATGAAGAAAATCAAAGGGTTGAGGCAGTCTATCAAACAGTTTGAAGCTGACATCGAAATATTGAAAGAGGAAATTGAAAGTGCCAATAGTGACGACATAAGCTCAGAAGAAGCAAAACTTTTGGAAGAAATAAGAACACTTCAACAGTTCATTTCTGATTATGAGGCTTCATACCTCGCCATTAACGAAGAATTGAGACAAGTAACGGATTCCAAGCTACAAACTACCAAGAAAATAGGAAAGATTGCAGGCAAAACCAAAGAATTTGAACTCGAGATTCATAACTACTTGTCGGACATTGAGCATCTCAAGTCCACTTTTATTGGGAAAATTCAAAAGAGGTTGAAGATCATCAATGACAATTTCGATACGATTCTTCCTACCATCAAATATGAGTCAGTTGAATTGGAAAAAGAACTTAACGACTTGAAACAGGGCCTGAGAGACTTTGTATAGTCCCGTCTATATGGAAAAAGGGAAATGCTGATTATATAACTATTTACATGAATTTGACGTCACCAACACACTTTTGTTCAATTGTCTTCAATAACGTCTCCTATGCTATGAAATGCTCTATTAAAATACAACAACCCTCCGGACTTCTTCTTGTTTTCCCCCAAGATATCTAGCACATTGACCACCCAGATTTCGTGGTTGTCTACCTCCAACACTGTGTGCTTATTGCAAATGAAAATCTGCTCGCTATCTCTGAGTACAGGAAGCGTATAATCCTTGAACCTGAAAAAAGACCACGCATCATGTGCCAATTCCTTGAATGGAGTTGCCATCTCGTGGAACTGTTCGCCATCCTCTGGCTCTACTTTGTTTCTTTTTATTCCACTCGCAAAGATCCGTCCCAACTTACTAGAATTGGGGCTTGCATCAAGCATGTGGATAGCAATGACACCGTCGTTTTCGTGTAGTGTTTTCGACGTATAGCTGGGAAGGTGCAAATTGAACAGGAGCATCGGGGTGGGATACACCGAAAGCGACGATACCGAACTTAATGTCATTCCATGTAAAGATTTGGTCTTATGGTGACGGTTGATTGGGTCTTTGAAACCTGCAGTTAAAATCATCGCCTGGCTCGATACTCGGGACATGGACTCTTTAAACTTATCAGCTACACTTGCAGACTGCGGGAGTGGCCGCGTGGAATATCGCCTTAGAACATTCATAGCTTGTGGGTGTATATGACTATTTGTGAAGGTAAACGGCGTTGCTTTAATTTTTCAAATTGTGCGTCGAGCAGAGTGGGGCTTTAAGCTGCAAAAAAGCAAAGCTGGGAAGTGTATGCTATTTTGGGAAAAGCAGAGGCTTCTGAAGATAGATTAAGAAAGGTTGGAACCGGGGTGGTGATAAGCCTGGGCTGCAAGGGCCGGTTTTGGACAAGGAAGGGTGTAGAGAAATAGTCACAAATGAATACAGAGCAACAATGAGCACAAAAAGAGACAAGTGAACACAAAGAGAGACTACACGGTGTGGTTAGCCTCTGTACCAAGGTATTTCGAGCATATTCTTTTTAGTGGGGCCCCATGTCTCTGCTTTTATCTCTGGCACCGTAGAGTGTGTGAACCTCAATTTTTCAATGATAAATTTTTTCTCATCTTACACAAGTCGAATGCACAGAATCTTCAAACGGAGCTTCAAAATCAAACTAAATATGTCAAATTTGGTCAACGCATCCAAGGATTTAACTGCTGAACAGAAAGCCTTAGAGTCGCAATTCACCACCTTATCTTTAAGATTGGATGATGCTTCTTCTTTGGACGTTATAAATAACACCTTAAGACAATCTACTTACTTATTGGGTAACGAGATCAATAAAGTCGACTTAACTTTATTTGACTCAATTTTGCCTAAAATTAAATCTTTCAAGACCGAAGATGTCGCAAAGTTTAGACACGTTGTCAGATGGGGTGATTTGATCCAACACTTGACTGATATTCCAGATAAGTTTACCGTTGATTACGACGCTGCTCTTGAAAGAGAAGTTAAAGAAAAGAAGAAGAAGGAAGATGTTAAAGACGCCAAGAAGGAAGCTGTGGCTGAGACCAAAGCTGAATCCCAACCTAAAGCACCAGCTGCTGGTAAAGGACCAAAGAAAGAGTTAACTGAAGAAGAAAAGAAAGCTGCTGCTGAAGCCAAAAAGGCTGCTAAAGCTGCTAAAGCTAAGGCCAATGCTGAAAAGGAAGCCGCTAAAAAGGCTGCTCAACAACCTCCAAACCCATCTATGGTTGATTTCAGAGTCGGGTTCATTCAAAAGGCCATCAAGCATCCTAATGCTGACTCTTTGTACGTTTCTACCATCGATGTGGGTGAAGAAGAACCAAGAACCATTTGTTCTGGTTTGGTGAAGTACATTCCTTTGGAAGACATGCAAGAAAGATACGTTGTTGTCATTGCCAACTTAAAACCAGTGGCTATGAGAGGTATCAAATCCAACGGTATGGTGTTATGTGCTTCTAGTGCTGATACTGTTGAATTTGTTAACCCACCAGCAGGTTCTAAGCCAGGTGACAAGTTATTCTTTGAAGATTTCAATGGTACTCCAGAGAAACAATTGAACCCAAAGAAGAAGATCTTTGAAACCGTTCAACCATTATTCAGTACCACTGAAACTTTCGAAGTCACTTATACCGAAGAAGGTAAAGAACCTAAGAAATTGGTCAATGAGAAAGGTGAACTTTGTAGAAACTCCACGCTTGTCAAGGCCGATGTCAAGTAGAGTATTTTGGCTTAGTAAATATACACTTTAATAGTACTGGTAAGTGTCTTGTAGTAGAATGAGCCTATAATTGACTCATTAGCTGATATGACTCTAACTTTTTGTCACCTCTAAAGTGACTAATGTTGCATACCCATCTCTGCGCAATTTTAACTGGAGCAAAAAAAATTGTAATATACCAACATGAAGCTCGTGAACCAGGCTTTCCAAAAAGATTCGAGTGGGTACACCACTGTCATACCGCAGGATAAGGAAGACTTATGGCAGCTTTATAACCTCATACAGAAAGGAGATGAGATCAAAATCCAAACTTTTAGGAACGTTAGTAAGAAAACCGGAGTGTCAGCTGCTGGAGGCAAAGATAAGGGGAAACAAGAAAGAAAGTTAGTGACGTTGAAAATAGCAGTAGAGGACGTGGAGTACAGTCCCTCGGATGAAGTGATGAGGATAAGAGGCAGAACTACCGAGCCAAACGAACACGTGCCGGTACAAAGTTACCATACTGGAGAGATTCAATTAAATAAACCTATAACTGTGCACAAAAGCGATTGGGACCAAATTAACTACGACATCGTGGTGCAGGCATGCTCTATTGAGTCCAAGGCCGAAGTGGGAGCCATTGTGTTTGAAGAGGGGATTGCACATCTCTGTTTGATCACCGATAATATGACTGTATTGAAAACTAAGATTGAAAAGAGTATACCCAAGAAAAAAAGAGGTGATAATTCTAACCACGATAAGGGACTTCGGAAATTCTACGACATGATAATAACTACTATGTTGAGGAACTTTGACTTGGATAAATTGAAAGTCATCATATTAACATCTCCTGGATTTTTAGCATCCAATTTGTTAACGGAGATTAGTAACTACGCACAGAAGAACGACGATAAGCTTCTTTTCAAAAATAAGTCTAAATTCATTGTGTCTCGTTGCTCCACTGGATACTTACAAGGGTTACAAGAGTCGCTTCAGGATCCAGCATTGCAGAAGCAACTTGCAGATACCAAGTTTGCCAAAGAAATGGTGGTGTTTGAAGAGTTCGAAAAGAACTTGAATGAAGACAACGACAAGTCATGGTACGGTGTCAAAGAGTGTGAAAAAGCCATTGATTTAGGTGCTGTCAAGTACTTGTTGATCACAGACTCATTGTTCAGAAACGACGATATTCTGGTCCGGAAATTTTACATAGAGTTAACTGAGAGAGTGAAGTACACAAATGGAGAAGTGTTCATTTTCTCAAGCTTGCATGAATCAGGGGAACAATTAGATGCTTTAACTGGTATAGCTTGTGTGTTGAACTACCCGGTGCCAGATTTGGACGAAGAAGAAGAATGAAATATTTATACCAAATATTTATATGTATAATAAGACTATTTACAGTGATATGTACAGGCACCAGAATCATGGACTTTCGGCTTAACTGGCCAATGTTCCAGCCTCTACCCTTGGATTTTTGATGCCCATCTTATCAAGGTACCAGATGTACCCACCTCTTGTCCATATCATTAAGTCCTGACAAAATCCCAAACTGGTACCGAAGAGGAACCCTCTCTTCCCGTAAGTCAACGTCTGCACTTTGCTGAGCTTTTTATAGTATCCGTAACACAAAAAGAAAGTGGTTGTGTTGACCACAGTATTGAGCATGTCAATCGTTCCTCTAACTTCATCCAATAATGCCTCAGAAGCAAAGAAAAGCGACACCAACAACGAGTACTTGGCGCCCAGTCGTATCCCTGTATTCAAGCCACTCGAAAGCATCACATAATTCTTCTTTTTGTGGTAGAAATACCAGCCTCCCACATTTCTAGGAAGCCGATGACTATTCTCTGTTAAATACCTCAAGGAACTACGTTTGATACCTTCATATATCCCGGAAAAAAAACCTACACCACCAGCCATGGTTCCAACCCCCCATATTCTTTCTTTGGGAAACATATGGAACCTTTCGTTCCGCCTTGGATCTAGGACTTGTTCTTCTTCCTGCATTCGATAAGTGGTTTTTTTTTTGCAGAGATGTATCGCGAGAAATCATGGAGTGCTACGAGAGATCATGGCCAAGTCGCGGGAAGACTGCCGCGAGCCTCACGCTAGACACAAACATCTGAATGGTATATATAAAAGACTAACTAGGTGCATTGACAGATGAGAAACAACAGGCGACGGAATTTAGGCTCACTGTTTTGGCTCTATTTACCACAATGGAAACGCCATACTTCTCACCTCACATACATCTTTCAACATCTATTGGTCTAAGATAGACTTGACAAATTCAACGTAATCGACATTTCCATCGGAAGTGACATTGACTCCCTTCAACAAGTCATCGACTTCACTGTCAGATAACTTTTCTCCTATAGAGGTCAAGATGTATCTCAATTCACCGACACCAATGTAACCGGTTTGATCTTTATCGAACACTTGGAATCCCTTTATGTAATCTTCTGGTAATCCTAAAGGCTTGAACCCGTCTGGTCTTTCAATGATCTTCTTGTAACTATCAAAGTCAAACTCACTGGTTCCAAGACCACTTTGTAATTCTGCAATCTCGGCTAATGTTGGGTTTTGTCCCACAGCTCTTAAAAGGTCTCCCAAATGTTCAACGGGAATCTTTCCTGTACCTTTCTTGTCGAAGAGTGCAAACGCATCCTTGTAAGTTTTGGTGTTTTGAGACTGTTTTGTTAGTATATTTCCAGAGGCGCCTCAATGTCGAATGATACAGAGGTTGTACATACCATTGTAACTGATCTACTATGTTAAAACTGTTCTTTTTGTATATTTTTTTTCTTTGAGATTTTTGATCTGGGTTAGCGAAATGTAAACAAACACCTTATATTGTTGGTAGGTACACGCTAGTTATTTCTCCCATTCTGTGTGTCGCTGCAGACGCGTGCGACCTGGTGCCGCGATGCTGCGACAAAAAAAAGATTAGGATTCAAATAAGATACCAGTTGCAGAGGTAATGGAAGTAGGCCATCTTGGGGATTTGAACCTGTATGTGAGTTCCACATACAGTGACAGTACACAAAATCGCCGCAAGAGAGGCCGTGACACCACGAACTTGGAGTCTGGTCTGCATGGATTCAGTGCTAGTGGAGTGTCTGTGGCAATTTCCAATAAAAGACAGAAGAGAGATGACACGGAATTCAAACCAGGGAATATAAAGACTGTCGCCATTACAAACTTCACCACTTACAACTATGCGGAATTCTCGCTTTCTCCGAACTTAAACATGATTATAGGGCCTAATGGTACCGGGAAAAGTACTTTGGTGGCTGCGATATGTGTGGGGCTAGGGGGAAAATTAGATTTGATCAAAAGACAGCTGCTCAAGTCTATGGTCAAGGCCGGACGGGACAACAGCAAGGTTGTGATCACCATTGTCGATACAAACGGGCAACCTTTGAAAATTTCAAGGGAATTTGATGGGTCTCTGAGTTCGTGGAAAATGAATGATAAGAAGACCACTGAAAAAGCCGTCGTATCGAAGGTGAAAGACTTGAATATCCAACTTGACAATTTATGTCACTTTTTGCCACAAGAGAGAGTTGCGGAGTTTGCTGGTCTTACCCCCGAAAAGCTTTTACTTGAAACTCAACGGACTTTGGACACTGGTGCTTTATTTAAGATGCATCAAAATTTGATTCAATTAGATGAAGCCAGAGAAGTTTCAGAAAAAGAATTGACAGAGGTCGAAGTGTCCTTGGAAAAGTACTCAGCCGAAGAAAAAAGGTTGGCTGAAGAAGTGCAAAGGGTGCATCAATATAATGAAAAGGCTAAAGAGTTACGGTTTCACAAGCTTTTGTTGCCATATGCCGTTGCTGAAGAAGAAAAAGCCAATAGGAAAAAGTTAAAGGCTTTACGTGACAGTGCTAAGGAAAAAGTCGATCAGCTTGATAGTAAAAAGAAGGGCCTTGATCTGGGGCTTCGTGATATTGAAGGCAAGATAGCTTCTATCTCTCGAGATGTCTCAAGAGCCCGCGGAGACTTGGAGCGGAAAGAGGTCCAAGATAGAGAACTAGCAAAGCAGTTCAAAGATTCCCAGGAACTTTTAGATAGAAGAATGGAGGATTTGGCCAAGCTCAAGGTCAGTAAGGATCATACACGGGCGGAAATCGAAATGTTGGACAAGGAACTTGATGAGTTAAGGAAAAAGCGTGATACCGATACGGATCTTAATGCGTTGAAGGACCTCAGAGGTAAATTTAGTGCTAGCTTGCAAGAGGAAAACCGCCGATTGAATGCGCTTACTAGTAGGATTGAAGAGTTGAAGGAAAGTATAAACAGACTTGAAAATTCAAGAAATAGTCTTCAGATTGAGCTCAAACAAGAAGAAACAAGGCTAAACTCCAAAGATAGACTACAGAAACTCAGAACTGATATGTCTGGTGGTGGGCCCCTTAACAATGCTTTCCATTTGCATAAAGAACTTCATAGTAATTACGGCTCTAGAGTTCGGTACTTCGAATGTCCAGTGGTGACATGCGAGTTGAAACCACAGTTCCGAAACTTAGCAGGGGTTGCTGAAAGAATCATTGGGATGAACAACTTAATTGCTGTGACATTCCCTACGGATAAAGATTTTGACTCTATTCCTCGTGAGCTTTTCAATAAGTTCAACAGTCCCACAAGAATAGTTAAAGAAACGGCCAGTCCTCCACAAATCTCCCAAGAAGTTTTGGAGAAAGAATACGGCTTCATGGGATATCTTTCCGACTGTTTTCAAGGCCCCCCGGAGGTTTTGAATATGTTGAAAGTGAACTGTAAATTTCATTTGATACCATACGCCCGTGAATTGTCAACCAATCAAATTCAAAAGATCTTGAAGTTGGACCGTAATGGTAGAGTGCCATTTTTAAGATTTGTCGTGGGAGACGAATTATTCACCCTTTCCGTATCTAAATACGGTTCTAGACAAGTGGTGCATAGCAGTGAAAAAATCACATTTTCCAGATTCTTCGGTAAGAATACGGCTTACGCCAAAGATAGCAGGAAGGATTCAGCTGAAAAAATAGACCGGTTAAAAGATCAAATGGCTTCTCGTGTCACTGACATGGAGAATTCCAAAAAGGAGCTACAAGAGGCAAATGAGCAGAAGAATCTCGCTATTAGTGTAGTGCGACAGCTAGACAGTGAGATAAAGACCTTGAAACCGGCAATCACGGAGCGACAAGTCCTTGAAAATAAGATCGAAGTTAAAGAAGACATGGTCAGAGACAAAAGGGCGCTGCTTAATGTGGACGAAACAGGGAAGATTGCGCTGTTGCAAAGAAGGATCATGCGAGATCATATTGAGCTTTCTAAGCAGTTTGACACGATAGAAGATGAATGCCAAAAAACAGTGGAACTCGCCATAAACATCGACAAGTTGTTGATTTCGCAGGCTGAGCTACAAAATAGGGAAGTGGCCAACCGAAGACTTATCGACGAAGTGGAAAAATTAAGAAGTCATTATTATGACCAGTATATGACAGCTAGAGAGAAATATCAAAATTCAAGGGAAAGTGAAGCTGCAAAACAAATCAGAAAGCAAAAGCAAGAATACACGGAAGAAGAAGACACAGAATTAGCCATTCTCGCCAAAAATTATCTCGATGAAGGGCTTTTGACGCCCGCCTACGTGAGTTCGAGAATCAATTTGATTGAAGACGAATTGTCTATGATGACCTCCGCCGATAGGACTTCTATCGAGAGATTAAAGGAAGTGGAAAAGCAAATTGAAATATTGCAAAAACAACTACCACATTTGGAAAGGGAAAAGATCACTTATGACACTAGGATCAGGAATATCCAAAAAGAGTGGGAGCCAAAGCTTTCAAACTTAATTTTTAAGATCTCTAGGTCGTTCAAGAAAAAGTTCCGGTCAGTTGCAAGCGATGGTGAAGTTCAACTTAAGAAAGCGTCCAAGTTCAAAAAATGGAGACTTGAAATATTAGTGAAGTTCCGTGAAGAGTCGGAAATGAAAGTATTGGATCGTCAATCTCAATCTGGAGGGGAAAGAGCAGTGGCTACTATTTTCTTTGTGATGGCATTACAAGGCTTAACTAAGGCTCCTTTGAGGATTGTGGATGAAATTAATCAAGGTATGGACCCTAAGAATGAAAAAACTGCACATCGGTTCTTGGTGCATACCGCATGCAAAAAGAGTGATAGTCAATATTTTTTGGTCACTCCAAAGCTTTTGACGGGCTTATACTACCATCCCAATATGAAGGTGCATTGTATTTACACGGGACCAGGGATGGATCCTTTAAATCCCAGCGAGAAAGACTTCATGGATTTTACAAGCCAAAAATCAAATCTATAATACTATTATATACATGCGATAGTGTCGGGGACACTGTGTACTATTTAAATGATTCAATACAGGAGTTGATTCTTTTTTCCACTTGTGGTAATGTAAGCAAGTTCACTAATTCTGGAATACGTAAACCTGGAACCCCGTTACTCAAGGCAAATCTGATAGACTGGAATATGTCTTTCTTCTTATATTCCATAGAAGGAATGGCATCTAAGTCGTAATTTAAATCACGGAACTTCTGCAAGATTTCCTTACACTTGCTTGGGGCCCTAGACATCTCATACTCAATGGGTGCAAAAAGATACTTATGCTGTCTCACATCCAACAAAGAATTCACGTTCGGTAATAATTCTCTCAAGACTGTCTTCAAGTACTCTTTGTCTTCGGACAAGTCGTCAAACTGTTTGGCCAATTCCGTAAGCCTTGATTCGTCTGCCACCAACAACTTCAAATGGTTCTTGTTGAAGAAGTTTAATTTGGCGTCGCTGACCTTGGCATTCCCTCGGGTTAAGTTGTCTAAGGAAAATTTCAGTATAAGCTCATCCATATTCATGACTTCTGAAACTGGCTCTCCAGGTGTAAGCCTGGGAGGAGACCATCCAAACAAAGCTACGAAATTGACTAACGCCTCAGGGAGAATTTCCCCCTTCATGTCGAGGATACCTCGAAGTCCATCTCTTTTAGACAACTTCTTATCTTTGAGCGACGTGAGTAACGGAATGTGGATGAATTGAGGAGGTGTCCAGCCAAATGCCTGGTAAAGTGCCTGATGTTTTGGTGTGGAGTTGAGCCACTCCTCACCACGAATAACATGTGTGACTTTCATTAGATGGTCGTCAACTATATTGGCAAAATGGTATGTGGGCATGCCGTCTGATTTCATAATCACAAAATCGTCGTATCGTCTGTCTTGTTGATTATATTGCGGCTGCAAATTTATAGTTCCGTGGATGAGGTCTGTTATGCTGTCATACTTCTCTGGAGCCTTGAATCTTATAATCAGCTGGGTCTCACTGTGCTTTTCTGGCAGGTGTAAACACTTTCTGTCGTATGTTACTGTCGTAGGAGGCTTCAACTTCATGGCAGACTCTCTCAAGTCCCCCAATCGGTCCTTGGAGCAATAGCACCTATACGCCAAGCCCTTGTCTATGAGGTCTTCGGCATATTTCTTGTATATCTCACCACGCTCAGACTGTCTGTACGGGGCGTGTTCCCCACCTTGTACGGGCCCTTCGTCTATAGTTATACCGCACCACTTTAGGGTATCATAGATATTCGATTCGGCATCAGGAACCAACCGCGTACGGTCAGTATCTTCAAGTCTTAAAATGAATTTCCCGCCTGTGTTCCGAGCCAACAAGTAGTTGTATAGTGCTGTCCGTAGCGACCCCAAATGAAGATACCCTGTAGGAGAAGGTGCAAATCTTGTGACAGCAGGCGTGGAGGGATGGATGGATTTCGAGACAGAACCACCGGTGCTAGACTTTACAGCAGCCTCTGTGCTTTTCTTGAACGAGAACTTGGAATAGAATCTTGTAAAATTCATGCGTTTTCTCGATTATGCTCCCCTATTCCACAGTCTTATCATCCAATAAATTGTGCTTTTTTAAGTAGTGTATGCGAAACTTTTGGCGTACTTTTTTCATTTGGTCCAGCGAGAAAAAGTTTTCTGCTTTACTACTTTTTACTTTTCACTCTTGCCAGCCAGTGAACTCGAAAGTCGTCTTGCATCTGTCCAAAGCGTTTACTTTTAATCGAGACAAACGCAGTTATCTTTCCACAGACATAGTTGTCACAAAAAAACACATTTACAAAAGCTACAAATTCCCACATCATGTCTGTGCCATATATGACCGAAGAACTGAGAAACCAGATCTTGAACATGATCAATAAACGGTTTTATGTGCACAAGTCGTTTGACATACAAAGCGATATGGAGTTTCTTCCACATATTCAGCCACCTGCATCTTCATACCCTACACCTTACACCGCTCCAAAAAACATTTCTCATATGGGCTACACCAGAGAAGACTGGTGAAGTATCAGCGCACAGCTGCAAAACTTTGCAGTGTTCTTGCCATTATCTTGCATCTTGCTTTTCCACAGGCATCTCTCCGCATGCATCCTGCACAGGTTTCTTTTAATCCAGACGCTTCTATCTAATGTTTTCAATGTTCCAGCATATATATTTCTAGCATAATAACCATAATACATGGCTGCAAAACGCCCCAAAGGATCAAAAAACCCCTAATTAACACAAATGGTCTGGTTCCGGACCTGCCATCCCTCTTTGAATGTATTTCTCTGTTTGTGTTTCGTACCCAAAATGCTGTTTTTGTCAGGAGGTTGCAATGGGCCTGCCACGTCCTCTGGTTTTTAGTGTGTCCTGCACCAAATCATATTTCCAGAAAAATCTAGTTGCAAATAAATAGATGATCAGTGCCGCATTTTATTTAATTTAATACACATCATCCCTTATTTAAGTTTTTGGAAACAGCTTTTAATAGGAGATAACAATACGCACTACAATGTCTGAAGACAAAGGAAGAGATCTTGATAAACAGCTTGAACAGGTCAAGGAAGACCTCAAAGCATTGGGCAGTTCGCTTCAGGGCTTAACAAACGAAAGTCTCCTTGATCTAAATGACGCAGCAAAGTCATTTTTCAATGACGATTTCAAGGATATGTGGAACAGTACTTGGAAAGAGTGGAACAATGCTTGGAACTCTACATGGAAGGAAGAATTCAACGAGAATTACAGAGACTCGTGGAAGGATAAGTTGCTTGAAATGCATGATAAGTTTCATAATGAGGATAAGTGGAAGTTCCCACTGTTTTACGGCCAAAACGACGATGTTGTACTCAAAGACAACGATATCGGTGGTATTGTTCCTTGGTTAGGCAGGGGTAACCGTCTGTTCCGTGACTCCTACAAGTACAGTTTGTTCTCCGCTTTTGGGTTGGTTAGCAAAGGTACTCCTTCGGTGAGAAAGTATAACGATTGTTTAGATAAGAATGGGCAACAAGTTTATGACATCAACGGGTACTGGAGGTGTTTGTTCCCTAGTTCTGAAATCAGTAACAAGTTGTTGAACTACAAGAAGGAACACTACCCCAACGAGGTGCTTACCAAGGAAGACTTTGTCAATGAGGTTCAAGCACATAATGTGGACTTGAACAGTAACAAGTATGACCTTGGAGACAAAGGCATTTTTTTCAAACAGTTCGAAGACTTGATGAACTGGAAGTCTGTCATGTACAAGAACATGAAGGACGAAAGACGGAGGTTAAGAGACCAAAAGAGACAGGAATTAGTAAAGGCTTCTAACGCAGAGGATACAGTGGCCAAGACTGACTCTGAAACTTCTAACCCAGACAAGAAAGTGGTGTCGACCAGTGTTGAGAGGACCTATTTCTACAGTGACGGGAAGCTGGACTACAAGGAAGTGAAAGTCGAATACTACGACGACGGTACCTCCTCCGTGAAGACCACCACCAAGCAGAACCCGGAGAATGTAGAGAATCATGATGGTGTGAGCGATCAATCGAAGGGCTGGTTTTGGAAGTAAGTTGTTTAGTTTTTGTGCCATTATAGGCCTGGTGTTTCCTTGTAAATAGTAACCATGTTTTAATTTCATATTTAGTTCATTTTTTAAACACGCACTTTTTTTCTTCTACAGTATCTTGCTTGATGAATCCCTTGAACAAGATCATCTTCCTTTCGGCTTTTTTGGCGTCCGGGTTCTTGTTGATCTTGCTATCATGTGCGTTATTCAATAACTATCAGCCATTGTGGGTGATTCTCATTTTTTTAATGGCGCCATTGCCTAATATATTGGCGACTTCCATCGAGAATTCTCGAGACGATTTCTTGACCTTCAGTAATGACCATAACAGTAATCCTACTGGTTTGCAAGAAATCTGCAAATATTTGACGGGGGTATTGATTGTCAGTGGGGTGGGATTGCCATTGGTGTTGTTCCACTGTTCCATTATAGACTTGGGGTCATTGATCATGAGTGTTGTGGGAGGTTTGATAGTGTATGTGGACATCATTATATTCATTTGGTTCTTTAGCGAAGAGGAGGAAGAGAACGACGATTTCAACTTCTGAGTGCCTAGATGACTTACCAGGAGTGGATATCAACCCAAAAAATTTTACAGCTAATACTTCAATTCTTGCATCCTTACACCATTGGTAGTTTACTATTGTATAAAAATATAAAGTTTTTACATGAAATAGAGCTTAGACAATTACAGATTACCATATGAAGCATTGTTTTGGAACCGACCTATGAGTTACCTAGTATCCTATACCATTTTATACTTTATTAAAACGCAACAAAACCTAAAATACAATGCTGTCTATCTATACCCCGAACTCTAATTCAATACCACAAGCAACAATATCAAAATCACCGTCAAGACGATGATTGTAACGAGTGATCCATTCTCCTGCACCCGAGACCTGAAATCATTTAGCCTGTGCACGGTAGAGTCGATTCTTCTTTGAGACGACCCTACGCCATTCTCCAAGTCCAGTAACAAGATCAAATGGTCGTCCAATTCCTGGTTGATATTGATCCCCATCAGCTTCTGGACCCTCACTGAATCATGAAGGACATCGAGGTCAGCATCCTGTTCCAATATCTGCTGTTGATGCTGCGCAAATAACTGATGGTTATTGAGATCTGTGGGGTCATTATTGTTGGAACTGGCCCTTATAGCAGCGATATTGCCGTGAGCAAACTCGGAGTCTTCTTCGCTGTCATTATTGTTTGCCACATCTTCATCTGGGGTATCTCTGTAAGGTTTGAACGTCCTCGTACCCATCAATTCGTTTCTCAAATCTTCATCGTCATCATTATCGGTAAACCTCACAGACTTATGCTCTTTTGGCTTAGGTTCTTCCACCTTGATCTTATACTCCTCAAACAGAAACGAAGTGTCGCTGTCCAACGATGACACTAACGCGTTGTACCTGGATATTAGTGTCTCTGTTTCAGACGATACTATAGCACTATTAAGACTCTTGGAGAGCTTGGATAACAAATTAGTGAGGTCGTAATTATCGTTGACAGAAGGCTGTAGGTCAAGTTGGAGGAGCTGCTGTCTTTCTTCAAGAGACGACTCTAGCTGCGATAAAAGCGTCTTGATTTTAGCTAAACTCATGAGGGCTTGTGGATGATAAAGACGGTAGGTGTGACTTTTAAGGATTTATTCTCGACTGCGAAAAAGGAAACTATTAT
Organism: Yamadazyma mexicana; assembly: GCA_030569415.1. Classification (NCBI taxonomy): domain Eukaryota; kingdom Fungi; phylum Ascomycota; class Pichiomycetes; order Serinales; family Debaryomycetaceae; genus Yamadazyma; species Yamadazyma mexicana. The sequence goes on from JAJMLA010000010.1 coordinate 516,736, forward strand.
TATACTACAGAACTCTATTAAAAACAATATTAAATAAGAAAGGAAGGAAAAGTCATAAGTCATGAGGCATATTAAGTGGGGTATGGAAGGTGGACTTTAGATTGCACGAGAACGCTGATGGGTCACAGAAAAGTGCAAAGGACAAATTTGGGGACCTTAAAAGGCGGAAGTGAATTTTGTCTGATAGATAGTCTCACTTCCTGGCAGGATTAAGATTCACGATATATGTATTATTGGCCACGCTTGTCGTGATATCCTGCACGAGAAGGTCCAATTGGTTCATTATAGCTTCGTTCTCCTGCTCCAACATGTCGTGGATACAATCCAAGATATTCAGGTTGTTGGCCATGCTATCTGCCATTATGGATAAGTCTCGCTGAAATCGGCCGTGGTTGAAGTGTTTGGGAGAATCCCGTGGCGGAACTGGAGGCTTTACTTCTACTCGCTGGAGCTTACTTGATATGCTGTGGATCCGAACGATGGAATGGTCCTGAACGAAGGAAGTATCGGGTGCTTGTTGTTTGTGTTTAAATGAATCGTACTGTGACAGAAGGTCCAGTATACTGGTATCCAGGGACCTGGAAAAAGAATCACTCATGGAATTGTTGGAGCTATGAGACGACGACGCCGAAGACGTCTGGGCATCCGAATAGTACTCAAAGTAGTCACCGTGGTCGTAGACGTCATCCAGCTCGATTTCGTCGTCATTGGACATCATGCCATCGTTTTCAAACGTGGTATCGTCATTATCGAATATTAGATCATCGAAGGTGATACTATCCAACCGCTTGAGGAGGTCCTTGGTACGAGGAGACATCAGAAGACAAATGGCAAGTTGACGCAGCTCGTCTATTCCCGGAAATCAAGGGAAACTATTATAAATGGTGCAAGAGGTCGAACAGACAAGTGTTCAAATGCAATAGACGGTATTATGGGGGCTGCAAAAAAAAAAAGGGTGAGTTTATGTGGGAAATGTGTGTGGGTGTTAATGTGTATGATCGTTTGAAAAAAAAAACAGGGGAAACACACATATATATATAACGCCTACAACACGATCTACAATCGTACGGTCCAAAACAGCAAAAAATAAATATTCGTGTGCACCAAATGCTAAATTGAATGGAGAATCAGCTAGACGAGACTTAAAAATAAATTATACTATTGATAATTACAGCACCAAATCGCGATTTTCCCCGTCAGTTTCTATTTTGGGGAATAACTCAATTGTTTAAGTGTGCATTGTGGAGGGGTGCTGATAATGACAGATTGCAACTGGGTGCTGCATCACAATGGCTTAGAGTTGAGCCCACGCAAGCCCGCATATTTGCTGTTTATCGTCTAGATGGCTGATTCACCCTTGGTGAAAAAGCCCTTATGGTACCCAACAAACATTGAGAGATCCTTACACCACACACCCCTTTAGTATGAGATGTGGGTTGCCAACCAAAGTGGCCCACAAAAAAGTTTTTGACACGACCAAAGCTCAAACTGCAGAGTAGTGGCCCTTTGAACCCAAAAGACCCTGTAGAACATACACGTTATGGCGTTTTTCGAGTGTGAGGCAGTACCCCTTCCCTGGCTGTGGCCCCTTGTTTTTTTTAAGGTTTGGAAATAGTAAGTTGCGTGTGCTTACCGTTTGCGACGCGTTGCAAAAAGGAGAGTGATAACCTATGGACTTACTTTTTTTGCAATTGCTAAGCACCGATCCAGGGAGTTTGTTATTTTGTGACTTTCAACCCTTTTCCCGGTAGGAATCTATGTGGTGGTACAGCAGGTGACTTTTTAGAGAGAATTTCTCGGATCTTGCACCAACAAGGCTTGGTACATGAGTGCCGGTGAGTATCTAAATATAGAAAATCTGAAACAGATCGGTCGAGGGCCCCCAAAATGTACAGTGCAACGTACTGATTAAGTTTGGGATTGTCTTGTAAGACCTTGTTTATGTGTTAGTTTAAGTTTGCTGTGTCATACCCAACACATCTCTATAAGTTCTGACGTAGAAATTGTGGATGACTATTTAGGTGGTGTAATTGGCAGTCTCATCGCAGAGTTTCCTATTTTGATTCTAAATGGAATTCTAGTAAAATTTATATTTTTGTAAACAAAAATCAAATCGAGGCGATTCAGAGAAAAATTTTATACCTGTTCAAACACCGGTTTTATTCACTACATAAGTGGTTTTTGGTTTTTCACTTGTTCGATTGTTTGATTTTGTGCATTTTCTGTTGATCTTTGACGCTAAGTGATTTCCTTATTGATTGGTTGTACTTTTGTGAAATTTCTTCCACTTTTATAGAGGTGTTAACCCATCTTTTTCACATTTCACTTTACACAAACAAACAAATTCGCTTTTATATCATTCGCTGAAAAACTGGTCATGTCCTACAGAAACAGTACTAGTTCCAAGAACTATCAGGAGTTTGATCCTGAATCTGGGGAATTGGGTAGAAAAAAGTCTTTGGTTAGGCCCGAAAGACAAAGAATCGATCCTAATCACCCAAGATACCATTATACCCAAGTGGCCAATCAAGAATCCGACCATTTGAAGATCCAGCCTTCTTCTACTGGGTTGGATCCTCAAGTTTCTAATGAACAAGGTTACTACCCACGTAACAGTCATCACAGTTATAGATCTTTGATAACGTCCGGTTCAAACGCCCAACCCAAAACAAGTATCGATGCTGTGAATAAGGAGCAAGAAGGGATCCCCCTTATGAATTTCGATTCTAATACTCCTCCAGTGAATGCTGAAGGATCAGACTCTGATTACAATCCAAATCCTGTCAACGACCACACGGGATCACCTGTTCGTGGTGGGAGGGAAGTTTACGGGTTAAATGACGAAGTTAACGATGATTACTCACCATCCAAGAGTCAGGTAATCAAAAAGAATTCGATAAAAAGGAAACAAGTCACCAGTAAAGAAGAGGATAAGATCTATTTCTGGAAAGTCTATGCATATGCCATTACTTTTTGGGCTCCTGGTCCTTTGTTGAGTCTATTCGGTATTAAAGGTAAAGACAGACAATTCGCCTGGAGAGAGAAGATCGCTTTGATCTCTTGTATTTTATACATTGGTGCCATTGTCGCTTTCTTGACTTTCGGTTTCACCAGAACCGTCTGTTCTAAACAAAAGATTCGTACAAGAATCAATGAAGTTAATGGAGGTTATTTGATTATCAATGGGAGATCATTTGACTTGACCAAGTCCCAACATCCAGGTGTGGCTGGTATCGATGCTGGTGCCAATATCTTGTACCCACCAATCAATGCTGGTGGTAAAGATGCCTCTTTGTTGTTCCAGAATGTTAACGGAAATTGTAAAGGGTTAATCAAGCCAAGAGATAACTGTACCATCCCCCGGAATCTGGACGATGAAGTGGCTTGGTACATGCCATGTCAATTAATGGATCAAGATGGATCTTCTAAGCCTAATTTCACTACTAATGAGTACTATGACGGGTGGGCTTGTCATACTTCCTCCACTGCCAGAGAAGCTTATTACGGATTGAAAGTCAATGGGGAAGTTTACTTCACTTGGGACGACATCAAGAACAATACCAGGAACTTAGTCGTATACTCAGGTGTAGTTTTAGACTTGGACTTGATTGACTGGATTCAAAGCGACGACTTGGAATACCCAGACTTGTTCAACAAGTTGAGAGACGATGATACCTATAAGGGACATGACATCTCTCTTGTGCTTTCAAACAGTGAAGAAAGGCATGCTGCCAGATGTTTGACCGAAATTATCAAAGTTGGTTCTATTGACTCTGAATCCATTGGGTGTATTGCCTCTCGTATTGTGTTAGTTGTTTCATTGGTGTTTATCTTATCTGTGGTTGTTGCCAGATTCTTAATGGCTTGCTACTTTAAATGGGTTATTGCCGTCAATCAAGGTGTTAGTAAGCGTGACAACAAAACAATGGCTGAAAGAGATCAAGAAATTGAAAAATGGGCCGATAATGGTTTAAGCCCTGGTGTCAACGATTTGGGTACAAATGGAATATCGGTCGTGCCCCCTAAGTCCAGGGCTGACTACAAAACTAGTAGACAATCTGTTTTCAACAAAAGGATGTCCTTGGCTCCTCAAGAGCTTTCTCAGTACTACAATGACGCCGACCATTTATCAAAGAACTTCAAGTACACTACTATGGGTACTCAAAACTACTTGTTGGGTACGAAGACTAAAAAGAAAACTATATCAAAGAGACAGTCGACTTTCTTAGGAAACGATGCTTTTGGAGGATCAGCCACTGACTTATTGAACATCAGGTCTAATACCAATTCCGTTGCCAATCCATTCGACATTGAAGAATTAGGCGGCGTTTCTAATGGGTTGTCTCCTGATATCATCCATCCAGACGTTGTTCCTCAACCCCCAGTTGAATATCAACCATTCGGGTATCCGCTCGCCCACACTATGTGTTTGGTGACGGCATATTCTGAAGATGAAGAAGGTATGAGAGTCACACTTGATTCTATTGCTACCACCACATTCCCTAACTCTCACAAGTTGATTGTCATTGTTTGTGATGGTCTTGTCAAAGGTTCCGGAAACGACATGACCACCCCAGAAGTGGCTTTGAGTATGATGACTGACTTTGTTACTGAACCTGATGAAGTTCCAGCACACTCTTACGTTGCCGTTGCTCAAGGTTCCAAACGTCATAATATGGCTAAGGTGTATGGAGGATACTATAAATATGATGATTCAACTATCCCACCAGAAAACCAACAAAGAGTTCCAATTATTACTATTGTGAAATGTGGTACCCCAGAAGAGGCTAGTTTACCAAAACCAGGTAACAGAGGTAAAAGAGATTCCCAAATCATCTTGATGTCTTTCTTACAGAAAGTTATGTTTGATGAAAGAATGACCGAGCTTGAATTTGAAATGTTAAAGACCATTTGGCAGATCACAGGATTGATGGCTGAACTTTATGAAATCGTGTTGATGGTGGATGCTGATACTAAGGTGTACCCAGATTGTCTTACTCATATGGTTGCTGAAATGGTGAGAGATCCAACGGTTATGGGTTTGTGTGGAGAAACAAAAATTTCCAATAAGAATAGTAGTTGGGTGACATTGATCCAAGTTTTCGAATACTATATCTCGCATCACCAGTCAAAAGCATTTGAAAGTGTTTTCGGAGGTGTAACTTGTTTACCAGGGTGTTTCTGTATGTACAGAATTAAAGCACCCAAGAGTAACGATGGGTACTGGGTTCCAATTTTAGCTAACCCTGATATCGTCGAAAGATACTCCGATAACGTTGTTGATACTTTGCATAAGAAAAATTTGTTATTATTGGGTGAAGATAGATTCTTGTCTTCATTGATGTTGAGAACTTTCCCCAAAAGGAAGCAAATTTTTGTTCCTAAAGCCATTTGTAAGACACTTGTCCCTGACAAATTCAAGGTCTTATTATCTCAAAGAAGAAGATGGATTAATTCTACCGTGCACAACTTGTTCGAATTGGTTCTTGTTAAAGATTTATGTGGTACTTTCTGTTTCTCAATGCAGTTTGTTATTTTCATTGAGTTGGTGGGTACATTGGTTTTACCTGCAGCTATTTGTTTCACTATTTACGTTATTGTTTTCGCTATCATATCTACACCAACTCCCGTGATGTCTTTGGTGTTATTGGGTATTATTTTCGGATTACCAGGGCTGTTGGTCGTTATCACAGTTTCTTCCTGGAAATACCTCGTTTATTTCCTTATTTACATTATTGCTTTACCCATTTGGAATTTTGTCTTGCCTTCCTACTCATACTGGAAATTTGATGATTTCAGTTGGGGTGAAACTAGAAAAGTTGGTGGTGATAAAGGTGAACATGGTGAAAATGAAGGTGTTTTCGATTCCTCTCATATCGTCATGAAAAGATGGAGAGATTTCGAAAGAGATAGAAAGTATGAGGAGCGTATGGCCAGAAATGTGGAAGAGGTGGAACAAGATGGTAACATATCTTTACCTAATGCAGCATGGAATCCTAACCATGATTTACTTGACTCATTGCATACCCCTTGAACACTTTTTAAGCCATTTCCAAAAGAAGAATAAAAATTATATTTATTGTATGGGATAATACACAATCAGTATACGGACGAATTCTCTTTCAGAAATATGCCCACAACAAGGCATCACAAAATTCACAGAATTAAAAACGTCAATTGGCAACTATAGTACGATGTTTCACATTACCAGCTACTGCCGTAAATGGTGAAGTAGCTTCAACACCAACCTGCGACATAAAAAATAAGGTTTTTAACGAAGGACGAGCGAGGCACAGTGCTCGCAACTATGCACAACACCTTAAAAAGGGATTGAGCTGGGCTTGCAACTCTAGCACCCTTTAAGACATCTCGCAGATATGAGAGCCGTGGCCCTCTGCCTTTGAACATGAGTTTAGCAATTTTGATGCACAAAATGGACGAAAGGTTTTAAATGTACTTCAAGTTGATGAGAATGGAGTTCTCTGGGGAATCACCAGGGGAGTTGGAAGGGGTATTTTCCCTGGACGACTTTTCCAAGTAGATTTCTCTGAACTTGTTCAATCTCCAAGTCACTTTGGGCCTGTTGATGGAAGGCTTAAAAGAGGAACCTTGAGTGGCTAAAGCGAAAAGCATTGTGAAGTAAAATAAAGACTGCTAAATATAAACCCCAACAATCACCTTGTTAAAAAGGTAAAGACAATAGACAATAGGCTATTGTTCTTTGGAGGAACCAACTCAAATATATATCTACAACCAAATCAAACTATATAAAAGATCACATTCAGGTTCTAGAGATGGTTAGTCCCTGGAGCTAACTTCCTATTAGAGAATAAAGTTTACGAGACTGTGCACCTTTTTATATGAAACGAAGGGAAAAGAACCTTTAAAGGCGGGCATTTAAGTAACTTAAACCTTAATATTAACCATCTACGCTTCATCAAAGCTTAGTTGAGAATAATTGAAGAACCTAAAAATGGGTCTGAAAGAAAATCTGGCTGGTGTAAGGAGGTTCCCGCTTGTTTGCGGCAAGATTATGGAATTTAATATCCTTTACCCCGGGCCTTTGCATAAAGAGCATTTACTTGCAACTCACCCAAACACCAATTACAAAAACGTCATGAGTCAATGAGACTATAATTGGCATCTACAGATGTGTGACTATGATCTACGACGTCACAATTGAGATGGTTGTCAAGTTTTTTTTTTTTTTTCTCTTTACGGTACAGCAAAAATGAAAAACTTCGAGAACAACCCCTTGCCTTCTAGAACTGTTGCCCGCAGTACAAAAAATAGGAACAATCCATAACATTACGTCATAAGCCATTTTTACCCATGGTATTTTTTTTTTTTAAATGACAGCCAATTATGCAAGGCTAATAAAGTAAAGTAGCTAGATTTATTTTTTACCTTTGCTATCATCCATTTTTGGGTCTCCTTTTTACCTTTGATAATCGTATTCTTTCCCTGTTAACATTTGTTAAATTTAGATTAGTTTTATATACCGCCTTTGTCCATAAAAAGCCGAATCACTTGTGAAATTTAAATACCAGTGCATTTCCTCAGTTTAGGCACTTTGTAGCTGCAATTGTTATTCCTTCCTTTGTTTTGGGGTTAGCCAAATTAAGTACTTATCTGGGTATATTTCAGTAAATTTTCAGCTGGAACTGAGAGAAAAAATAGAACAATCTGGAAATACAAAAATAAGATCTTTTACCTAAAGACAGCATAAGGAATATCATTAGTTAAACATACAACGTCACATTCTCGATCCATCTGACGTCTTTAACAAAGAGTGAAACTTTAGACTGAAACATAGTGACTTTGTTACAGCCCTTTGTTTACTTGAAAAATTAAGTCACCGACCGGCCTTTTTTTTTTCGCCTGCTCAGTTCCTCCCAAAAATAGAAACTTGAGTTCCAGTGTCTAAAGAGAGAATTTATAGTCATCAACTGTTTCTTTTTTTCCATTTATCATGGCTGATATGTCCACCATATATAAGGACACGTCATCACCGGTGTATTCAATGTCGTCCTCATCCCAACCTTCCGGTAATAATATTGCGTCTGCTGATCATCTAAAACCTAGAGATCGTCCTACCATATCTGTCACAACTACTACAGCTGCTGACTTTCGAGCTCCTTCTGACTTCAAATCCACAGACTTAAGAGGTTCCGCTTGTAGGAATTCCTCAGGTGTCGGTGAATCTCCAGGTTTCAACTTCACTCCTGCCACATCTGCTACTGTAAGTGAATCTCCTCCACAATCTGCATCCACCGTGTCTTCATATAATTCAGGATTATCACCAATGAACTTAAATTCTGCAAACACCGTGTCAACCGCCACACCAAGTTTTTTGTCCCCCAGCTTGTCATTGAACATGTCGTTCCCTTTCATGAAGTCGCCAGTGAATAAATCGCCTATGTTGAAATCTCCTGTGGTGAAAACTCCCACCACACAAAGATTTGATGCAAGCAGCTTACCGGTGAAAAAAGTGGCTGCCCACGAGTTGGAACTGTTTGTGCAAGAAAGAAAGCCTTTGATTATTGATACCAGATGCTATAACCAGTTCTTAGCATTCAAATTAAAAGAATCCGTTAACGTGTGCATACCTTCTACGTTATTAAAAAGACTGTCATATAAACTCCTGAACATCTTGGCATCTTTCAATATAGACGATTCTATCAAACAGGTGTTGTTGAATCTGAATGAAGAAGGTGAAAGATGTCCTAGTTTGTTGTTTGTGGATTCAAATTCCACTGACATGTTGAACTATCCCCTTTACCAAACCATTTTGAAATTTTTCAACTCCAATAGCAAATTCGATATTTGGTACTTAAAAGATGGAATAGATGGTCTTGATAAGAAGTGTTCTTTGGTTGAATTTGAAAGTCCCATTTCCAGTCCTAAATCAGCTGCATCTTCCATAAGTGATAAAGATTCAAACACTGACGGCTCTTCCAAACAGAATTACACCACGGATCCTCCCACTGTCCTTTCAGGATTCCAATTACCGTCTTCGACGCCTGCTAATCAGAAATTCATTTCTTCTTTAAAGAAAAATGTCCCTAAATTAGACTTGAAGTCCATCCATGATAACGAAGACGTCAAGAACTATGATTATCTGTTCAAATTCCCTGAAACAAACAAGTCTCTTCAGGAGTTGCCACAGTGGCTCAAGACCATTTTAGTAAAGGGCAATACCGAACAAACCCATCCAAATGACCAAATAATCAAGCATTTGAACATCAAGTTCAACAAAATCGAAAAAATAGAACAAATAAGATTAGGCTTGGCTGTTACCGACAGTCATATGGAGGACCATCATTCTGCATTTTGTTCTCCATCAACGCCATGTCCCAAATGTGATGATATCACCTATAAAATCCCCAAAGGTATCGAATATGGATTCAAAAACAGGTACAATAATATCTGGCCATACGAGCATTCCCGTGTCAAACTTATTCAATCACCCTGCATTTGCAATAACAATAGTACAGACAGTGCTTTTGATAGCGCTTTTGATGACAAGTTGAATTATAACTCTGAGGAGTACCAAAACTTCGATGACTATTTCAACGGTAATTACATCAACTACCCTAAGATTTCAAACTTGCAATACATTGCTACCCAAAATCCTTTGCCTTCCACCTACAAAGATTTCTGGAAATTGATCTGGAATAATAATATTAAGTTGATTGTGTGCTTGAATAGTCAAAACAGCTTGCAATTGAACTACTTTGATACCCAAAAGCTAGGCAAGTTCGAAGTTGTTGAACTTTCAGTGGAAAACCGCAAACACTTCAACTTAAGGACCATCAAATTGATGAAGAATGGCCAAGAAAGTATTATTTACCATCTTGAATTCATGATCTGGCCTGATTTTGGAGTTCCTGATATTCAAGCTTTGATTGATTTCATCGAATTCAAAAACGACTTGGTGAAACAGAAAGATTTGGGCAATCAAACAGTGGTACATTGTTCTGCTGGGTGTGGAAGAACTGGGTGTTACATTGCCATAGACCTGGTAATTGACTTACTCAAAAGCAAATCTCATAGTGCAGGTGATAATACTGATGAGCAATTCAACCCATTTGGAGACGTGGACTTGATTTATAAATCTATCCAGTTCCAACGGACACAAAGAATATCTATGTGTCAAAACTTTGATCAGTATATCGTCTGTTATGAAACGATATTGCGGTATTTATTCGACTATGTATTACAATAATGATTAATGAATAATGAATAAAAGTGAATAATGAGAATATAGTGTAAATAGTGAATAATAATGACTAAAAAAGATAGTTGCAAATTTCACAAATCAAGAACCAGATTTTGAAGTACACAAAAAAAAGCCAAAAAAAGACTGTAACACCATAATTATACTGGAAACACCCCCTTACTTTGTTTCCCCTTGAAAAACTGCAGGAAAAAGGCTACAGGAGATGAATCTGTGGGTAAGCTGCAGAGCTAAAGATATGGTCGTGCAAATACAAATATGTATTCTTTCAACTTTTATATTAATGTACATAGGGGCTACCGAAAAAGAGGAAAAGTAGCCAGCCAGATTGGGGAATTGCCAAGTAATGTACCCAGCTCACCGGGCCGCCTCTACAGCCGTTTTTCAGCTCCTCTTTAGGTTATCTTGCTCAAAAGGTACCATCGCGTGAAGGCCCATTGAAACGTCTCAATTTGGCAATTTCTTTAATCTAGTGAAAAACCGTATAAAGCATGGAGAAAGTAACGTATCTCATGAATCTTCTAGGAAAAGATATCAAAGACCTCCAAGAGTTTGAAGAAGTTACACCACCTTCAGTATTTGACCAAGTATCCAGCATGTTAGCAACTCCCCCTATAACAGATTCCTATGAATCCGAGACCACTCATGTACAATTAAGCACTGAGAATATCATAAAAGACATATATAAGGGAATTATATCAAGCAGAACGCACCATAATGCTCATTTCGAGACAGAGAATCACATACAGTACGTTGAAGCTAGCTTAGAAACTCCCTTACCGGACTATTTCTGTAGTTTAGATCCCAATCACTCCTGGATGTTGTACTGGCTTATAAACGGCGGTCATTTAATGCATCACCAGTTTAGTGATAAGATAAGAGGTCTCGCGGTGGAAAAGCTACAACACCTCATTGTGGACGGCGGAAAAGGAGGTATTGCTGGTGGAAATAACCAATTGGGGCATATAGCCTCCACATATGCTGGGGTTTTGGCTCTAGCGTCTTTAAAAGCGTATGACGTTTTGGAGTCTATCAGAGATAACATATACGAGTGGCTAATGAGCTTAAAACAGGAAGATGGGTCATTCATTATGCACAAGAATGGTGAGGCTGATACAAGGTCCACGTATTGTGCCTTAGTGATCTGTTTGTTGTTGGACGTGTTGACAGATGAGCTTACCGAAAACACCTTGCCATGGGTGGTGAAGGCACAGACATACGAAGGAGGGTTTTCTGGAGTGCATGACACAGAAGCACACGGTGGGTACACTTTCTGTGCGTTGGCGTCGTTGTTCCTCTTGCTAGGGAAACAAAGCTCGGACAAAGCAGAGTTTGCTCTGAAAATGAAGGAAGCTATTGATTTTGAGGCTTTGGTACGGTGGTTGACTGCTAGACAACTAAGTCTTGAAGGGGGCTTCAACGGTCGGTCCAATAAGTTGGTTGACTCTTGCTATAGTTTCTGGATAGGCGCAAGTTTGGGCATGGTAGAGTCTGTGTTGGGAACTGAAATTTACGATAAGAGTGCTTTAAAAGTGTATATCTTGAACTGTGCACAGAGGCAACAGGGTGGATTTCGGGACAAACCGGGCAAGAGTGTTGACTTCTATCATACCAACTACTCGTTAATGGGGTTGAGTATCGCTGAGCACGAAGTACGGCTTCTGCCTCACGTTAACGAAAAGAAAGAATACGATTTTTTCAGCTATCAGTTCGGTACTAAGGAAGTTGATGATGACACTAACACCTGCCCTGTAAACCTTGTGTTTGGTGTTCCAGTTGACATCGCATCTCTGTGCAAACAACACTTTTCTACTAAATAAGTAAATAAATACAATAGGTTAGTTTATTGCATAGCTGCAAAAAAAAATTGCGAATTCTGTGGATCGAACACAGGACCTTCAGATTAACTGTGACTAAAGTTGACTTCAGTCTGACGCTCTCCCAACTGAGCTAAATCCGCAAAGTAGAACCCACGCCGGGACTCGAACCCGGAATCTTTTGATTAGAAGTCAAATGCGCTAACCATTACGCCACGCAGGCTGGTACTTGATATTTTGCACCCTGGGAAAATTTTATAGTTGGAAACCACGGGAGAATGCCTGCCTTTATAGCCTTTAATGGTATAGGCAGAGCTTTCTTTCGTGTAACAGGAGCAAGGAAAGTACTTAAGGGAATCACTATATCGGAGGTGAAAAGGTCAAAAGCGTGGAAACGATAAAAATGTAGTAAAACAATACTAGTGAGCTAGGAAAGACAAGTGAAGATGTGCTGAAAGCCACATCTAGTGTCCCAAACTCAAGCAAGGTAACACCAGCCCTCCAAGTTCATAATAGGAAGCTTTGAAAGTCAATCTGGCCCCTCCCTTGATTTTGCCTATTTTTGCAGTCGGATTCTTTAGCGATAAAATGATAAATTATTTCTCAGTCACAAAAAATCACAACTAACTATGTCAAGCAATTGGTTACATAATTTCTTTCTGGGATACCAGCCAGTACAAAGAAATCCAGATCCTGCTGGGCCGGCATCTATGCCTGGAGCATTTCCCGGCGCCGAAGGGGTGGAACCAGCTCAGAGGAATGCATACAATTCCAAGAGGATAAAAGGGTACTTGAACAAAATAGCAGATAATTTACAGATCATCATATTCAAACCGGTTATTTTTGTGTTGTTTGTTATATTCATGGTGTTGGCCAAACTAATAAACTTGATATATTTTAGAGACAAGTTTAGCCGGCGGAAAACAAATACCAATTCATTGAATGAAGCAATAGACAGGTCCAATACTTTTGTGAGGAATTTGGAAGAGAACTTATCTGCCAGTCAGGCAGAAAACCAGGTGTTGCCGCCATTCTTCCAAGGTAGCTACACTCAGGCCTTATACATGGCCACCAATAAAGGGAAGTTTTTGTTTGTTTACTTGACTAACCCTCAAAACGAAGGGTCTAGTTCTATATTCCAGAAGATTATAATCAATGAGAAGTTTAGCTCATTATTCAAGGATCCCAACTTCATTCTTTGGGGTGGTGATCTCACGAACCCAGAGTCGTACCAGTTAGCGAACAGCTTAAATGTCACCAAGTTTCCATTCTTGGGTCTTTTATCATTAACGAGGACTACCACCATGTCTCCAGAGGGCCCCATAAAAGGAGCTGCCCGGATTTCGTTATTGGTGAAAATCCAAGGTGAAATAAGTGACGAAGTGGATGTCAACACCTTGATCCAGAACAAATTCATGAAGAAGATCGAGAAGTACGAGCCGGAATTGAAACTTATACGGAAGGAATTGATGGATAAATTCATTAACCAGGTGTTTGTGAAACAACAGGATTTGAGCTACCAAGCATCCCTTAAGAAAGACAAGGAAAAGAAGCTCAAGAAGCAACGGGAGAAGTTGAAGAAAGAGTATTTGGTGTGGAAATTGAACTGGTTCAAAAACCAACGACTCGATGACTCTACCAAGAAGGCTAAAATAGCCATTAAAATGCCAAACGAAGAAAGGGTAACCCAAATCTTTGCAGCAGAAGGAAAAATAAGTGACATTTTCGATTACATAGAGTTGTACCGGAACGGGTACTTTGACAAGGAGTTGGAGGTGGTGACAGATGACAGCAAGTTTGTGGATTTCAAACCCGATTACCATTTTAAGCTTATGTCCCCATTACCACCTAAAATTACCTTGAACGACAAATTGGAGGAAGAGTTACAAATCAAAGACTTGGATTGTGTGTACCCCAACGGGTTATTAATAGTGGAAGATCAAGAATAATGAAGAAAACTGAAGGAATCATTTTTATATATATTTTTTCCTTTTCATGAATATAAACGAAAATCGTACATCAGCTTCGTGTAAATGACTACTTTGAAATCTTAGACTTCTTTGTCTTCTTCTTCTCCTTCTTCTTTAACCCAACAAACCCTTTCTTTATCACTTGTGCATAATCTAACCAAAACTGAGCCAAGTTCTGAGACTCTACCACTGTGCTTAATTTTGTCTTTCGAGACTTAGAGTCACCGTTCATCGCTATTCTGATCAACACTGGGTATTGCTGGGTATTTTCTGGGAATTCGGAGCTGTGATTTATCACATTGCTGGGTAAATCTGTGATGGTGTTTGTGTCATCCACAGAAGGTGTAGTGAGTCTTTTTTGGGTGATATATACTGACGATTCGCCGTTATTCTTCGTCAACACATCAGTGACTTGAGTTAAGAACTCGCTCGTATCTAACCTGCCCATTGCTATATAACAATAAGGATGATTTTGTGTGGGAGTAGCGTGTTGCAGACGTAGTGCCGGTGGGTGAAAATTTTCGGGCTATTTTTACCACAGTTTCTCCTCGCGCAAACGTTATCAACGAAATCTATGGCCTTACAAAACAATAGAAAAACACATAACCTCTACGAGGCAGAAATTTAACCTACTTTTCGTTGTTGGAACCATGCAGCAACATTCTGAGGGCCATCATGGTGCCCTGCACCTTCCCAGAAGAATCACGGCTCTAATAATGTCGTTTTTTGTGGGATTAGCGTCTGGTACGCCTTTTTTGTATGGAGTATACTCTCCTCAATTAATCAAGAAAGTCGGAATGACAGCATCAGATTCCGCTACCATATCTTTGGCCATTAATATAGGATCCGGCGTTGGTGGTCTTATTGGTGGGATGATCATTGACCACAAAGGAGTGCCCTTCTCCATTTGTATGGGGTCTTTCTTTATCTTTGTGGGATATACTGGATTGCATCAAATATATCAGCACGAATTCAACGTGTTGATAGTTATTTGTTTGTTTGCAGTTTGTGTTGGGTTTGGATCCATATCGGCATATTTTGCTGCTTTGAAAGCATGTCAGGCCAATTTTCCCAGCCACAGAGGTAGTGCTGGGGTGTTTCCAGTTAGTGCTTACGGTTTGGCAGCAACCGTATTTTCGGTGATTGCAGCCAATTTTTTTGAAGGGAACACCGGTGGTTTGTTACAGTTTTTGAGCATAGTGTGTGGGATTACTGCTTTTGTGGGCAGTTTTTTTGTGGGGATTTTCTTAGAAGACAAGAGTGATGAAGAAGAGGCATTACCTGACGCTCCCCGCCGTACCCCTGCTGAATTGACCGAAGATTATGCAGTTGAAGAAGGTTCCCTGTCTCGTCCAGATTTGGAGAGGTCTGATAGTGAACAGTCGTTGACGGGGTCGTTTTCCTTTTGGGGTATTGGGACTCGTACGCCTCGGACCTCTGTCAGTTCAGATGTCTCAGAGGTGGTCCCTTTGCTTAAAAGCATCCAAAATAATGATTCACAGAAGACGACACCCAAGAGAGCCACTTTCTTGTCTGGAAACGACAGTTTCAGCACCAAGAACTCACCCGCTGCATCTAAGGTGAATACACCTTCTGTGTCAAAAAAGAACTCCTTGGAGTTTAATAAAGTTGTGTCCAAGAAGAACTCCATAGAGAACCTTCCTCTTAAGCCCAAGAAAAAATCAAAGAAGTCTCCGTTAACTATCATAAAAGACTTGCTCACCAATAAGATATTCTTGATCCATTTCTTAATGGTGGGGCTTATGGCTGGCATAGGGCAGACTTATATCTATTCTGTTGGGTTTATTGTCAATGCGCAGATAAACCATTCTCCTGGTGCTACTATCTCACCTTCTCAGTTACAGGCTATACAAGTTGGAATTATATCGACATTTTCCTTCGCTGGTAGGTTGTTCTCTGGTGTGATATCTGATTTCCTTTACAGAAGATACCATTTGCAGAGACTTTGGCTTCTTGTGTTGTACAATTCTGGGTTGGCAGCAGGTCAATTTCTAACAATGATCAATAACGGCAATCTCAGTATCATTTCATTCACTTCTGCATTAATTGGGGCTTCATACGGTTTGATTTTCGGGGTCTATCCTGCTATAGTAGCAGATTTCTTTGGCACTAAAACTTTTTCCACAACTTGGGGACTTATTTGTTCGGGTCCTTTGTTGTTCTTGTACGTTTTGAACAAATACTTTGGGTATATTTACGATGCACATACAGATCCAGAAACCGGTATGTGTTTTGAGGGAAATGAGTGCTATAAAGGTGCCGTGGAAGCATGCTTCATCCTTTGTTTTGTGGTATTGACTATCAATTCAGTGTTGCTTTATATTCATAGGAGAAAATAGAGGACTGGTAAAAGTTGCAAAAAAGCAAAACTGTCGAATTAGTGTTAGTTATTTATGTACATGGATTAATCAACGGTATTTACATTCTCGAGATTGATGTTGTTAAGTAACTTGAATTCATGATCGATTTTTTCAATCAATTCATCGAAGTAGCTCAAGCTGATATTGGAGTTTTTGATCTTCGATTCAAGTTCCAATTTGTCTTGACTCCTTTTATCGATGCTGGTTTGGAAGTTATTCATTACTTGCCTCAATGGATAATTGAGCACTTTTCTGCATTCTTTAGCGATCCTGTCACCATTGTGGTGCACGTACTCAAGCTCAACAATCTTAGCTTTCATTTTGCGGGCCTGCTTTCTTGGAAAAGCATTAGGGATATCACAAACCAAGTAGTACAACGTGAACCCTGTTATTCCCAAGATTATTGGAACAGCAATTTTCTTTAACACAGCAGGACTTAAGACGTTGGTCAAAGAGTACACTCTCTTAGCCACGGCACCTGCAGTGAGAATCTTAGTAGACGAGTATAATGTGTGCAAAGTCAACTGAGTTGGAAGTTGCTCTCTCAATGTTATTGCATTTAATGGGAGCTTAGTGATGATCGATGTGGGGTTGTAGTTGCTCAAATGGTTGACACCATTGGATACCAAATCGTGAGGTAATCCCACCCAGGTGAGACAACTCTCAAGCAGCGGGTCAAAGAAATCACCAAACTCAATAGGACCAAGAAGGTGCTTGCGTGCCACGTCTTTACGTCTACTGAACATCAAGTCACTCTGGAACTTCTTATCGTTCAAAAACTCTTCACCCAAAGTCTCCTTTCCAAGCTTGGTAATATGCTCGACTTTCTCAGTGGTTACAACCTTGGCATGTTGCTCACACATGTCCACTGTAGATAAGATACTATCCACCATTTTCCTTTGAGTTTCCATTGCGTATTCGTATGCAAATTGAATACCCAAGTAAGGTACAATTTGTTTGTCTCCGAGATTGTTAATACTATCATTCAACTCGTCCTTGGTGAACTGGTAGATTGATGAGCAGGTGTTCTCAATCAACTTTAAGATCCCGTCATTGATGTTGATACTTTTGCTTACTATGGTGTCATAGTTGGGCTCTATACTGTTCTTCAACTCATCCACCATAGCTTGCTTTTCCTCCAAATATTTCTTGCGGTTAATGTCTGCCAAAGTTTTGACATCTCCAAGAAAGTTCACGAGAAAGTTCTTTGCTGGGAGCAATTTAGAAACAGCCCTTTTTTCCAAAACAAACTTCCTTAACGAGGCCTCTAAATGGTCAAAGTCAGGATCCGAGAAATTATTGTCCGGGTTAGGATCACCATCATCACCACCGTCACCACCGTCTTTAGGCACCTTGGAAGAACTGATGAAATGAACAAAGTCACCTGCGTCCTTATATGAGTCAGGACTCAAATTTTTCACTTGACTTAAAATTTTCTGCTTGCATCTCTCTTTATCTTTGATATTATCGAACTTGTTCGAAACAATGAACAAGTACTGTTTTTCACCGGCCGCAGAACTAATGAAATCCTTCCCACTTAAGGTGAAATGATTCTCAGAGTTCACCACAAAGATCACCAAATCAATTTCCTCTTGTCTTGAGAAAACCTGCGTGGTCTGGTAAGAGTCCATGTTCAAACCTGGAGCGTCTATCAACCTGATGTCTATTACTCCATTGGACAAAAGACTCTGTGCTTTAGGCCGGATATCATTGAGGTATACCTTCAACAAGGAATACTTTTCCAGTTCGTAAACGATCTCTTCAAGGTCCTTTAACAGGAACACTTTGTAAGTAGACTCATCTCTAATATCGTAAACCACATCATGCAGAATAGCGTGCACTTCTTCAATCGAGTTATTATCTTTTGAAGCATCAATTATCTCACAGAAAACAGATGTACAAGGCTGTTGGTCTTCTGGTAAGACCTTTCGCCTAAGTAAGGCATTGCAGAAGGTAGACTTACCTGCGTTTAAATCTCCAGTAACAAACACTTTAGATGAAGTATCGTCGATTCTATCCTTCAAATTTAATAGAAGGTTAA
The DNA here is from genome assembly GCA_030569415.1 of Yamadazyma mexicana. NCBI lineage: Eukaryota > Fungi > Ascomycota > Pichiomycetes > Serinales > Debaryomycetaceae > Yamadazyma > Yamadazyma mexicana. The sequence continues at coordinate 535,185 of JAJMLA010000010.1, forward strand.
CTTGCTGATTGAGTTTCTGTTCCAATAAGATGGAAATAGAAGATTTATCCAAACTGTGAATACCGTTGGTCAAGTCTTTGGGACTGAGTTGTAAGTTGAGTTTTAAGATTTTAAAATTTGTATCGTCGTTGCTTTCTTGATCTCTCATTCTAGACTTTTCATACGCCTTGATCGATTTGTCAGTTTTCACAACTTCGCCTGTAGTAGGATAGTATATGGGTCTCTCTTTATTCTCATTAACTAGCTCGTAGATCAAGTCTATCGTTTTATTGATAAGATTATCCAATGCCAATTTGTTATCACTGTAGTGCAACTGCCTGAAAGAGGCGTTTAGACCTAGTTTCTTCAACTCGGGTCTCGTCAGTGGCATATCAAACTCTGTCAACGTTGCCAGATCAGAGAACTTCCCTTCATTAGACAAATATTGAGCCGTTGCTGCAGGATCATTAAAGTCATCAACCGAATCCGCAACCATGGTGTTTGTGTCCATTTCCGACCCATTTTCGTGGTTGAAAGCGCCATAGTATCCCTCAGAATGGCCATTCATGTTCCCATTCAGGTTTGAAGCAGAACTTCCTTCACTTCCTGAGCCTGACATTTTTATATTATTGTCACCTGTTACACGAGAAGTATCTTCTTTATGCCACAAATTTTAAAAGACAAACATACAAATCGCATTTGGGCGTGCATTTACCATAAATATATAATGACCATACGATTTACCGAACTGGGGCCACCGGCCCCATACATTAAATTCAAACTACTATACTATACGGCGAGACAAGAGCTCCCTATCAAGGACATCAAATAGAATAATCTGTTACAAATATCGTGAAAGCGGTGGAACTCAACGGTCTTCGGCCCACTCGTTCTCTCTTCTAATGGCAGCTTCTTCCTCTGGAGTAAAGTCATTGACTATGTTGAAGATCTTTCTTAACTCTTCTGGAGACTTATTCCTTATCATTTCAGCAACAGTCTTGCAACCAGCATCGAGTAAAGGTCTGATGTTTAAGTAGTTAGCGGCAGAAATGATCTCGTACAACATTTCTTGGTCCACTTTCAAGAAGTTCTTGTCCCATTCGCTGACAGGAGCAGACTTCTTAGCATCTTCATCATCATCTTCTGGGAACACAGTGTTCTTGTGATGCTCACACCATTCGATGATTTTTTCCAAAACGGTGGCTCTAACGTTGGGTACAGGCACTTCGAATTCTTCATCTTCTAAGCCGTCAGGATTCAAGTCATTGATCATGTTTTTAATTAAAATGGATTTTTCGGCCACTTTGACATCGATTGGGAATTTTTCATCATCAGATGAGACTAACACTACTTGTCCAGACATACTTTGTGTGATTTGTTATTAGTAAAAATGTGTAACTTCTAAAGAAAAACGAAGCCAGGAAAAAATGGTGGTGAGTACAAAATGCGATTTCAACTACACCTTTTTTTAGTTGAGTTATCTTTTACTTCTGAATATTCTACTCGCCAATAGACTATAGGAATGGCTGTCTCATACAGGAAAAAGGTGCACAAGTTCCCAGAGCCCGAGTCGAACGAAGAGATTGCAAGACAGTACAAGAAATTCCAAGGATCGCCTAAATTCGACTTGAACAGCGAGGAAGTGTACTGTATATGCAGAAAGCCAGATGTGGATGGAGCACTCATGGTAGGATGCGATGGATGCGACGAATGGTACCACTTCAAGTGCGTGGGGCTCGATGAGTTGTACAAGAACTTGATAGCAAAGTACTTTTGCAAGTTTTGTACGTGGCAGGGCAAGGGCGTCTCACAATTCAAGAGAAAGTGTAGGCTAGATACGTGTTGGAACTCTGTTGACGGCGGATCCAAGTACTGCAGTAAAGAATGTGGGCTACGGTTCTTTGAATCCCTTAAGGACAGCACGGGCAAAGAGCAAATCAAACATATCATAAACACTACCACCAGCTTGGATGAAATGAAAAGCCTTGGATCGCAATTTCCTGAGCTTCCTGAAGTCATGGACTATGAGAATAACATGGACAAGTTCCCCGAGGATGTAAAGGCCAAGTTGACACATATAGGCAACAGACAGGCCCAGGTGAACCAAAAGATTGTGGAGTATCAGAGCAAGACCAGCTTGTTAGCTAAGTATAAAGAGTTTGTCAAGCGTGTCAATGAAGAGGCAACGCGATCCAGCAGTAAGAAGAAAGTGGAATTATGTTTGCACAGTCGACAGTTATTGGAAATTACCGACGAGTTTGTGACCCAGGCCAATGCTGCCCTAGAGCAGATAGTTGCTGGGTTTACAGCAAACGAAGACTATGTTAATGAAATATGCGTGCATGAGAAAAGAAAGTGTCCTAGACACAATGGTTGGATGAATTTAATTAACGACGGGTTCTTGAGGACCATGAACAAGTTGAACGTGGAGCTCTTGGAGCTTGACGAAAGGCGACTGAAGGTCTTAAGAGACTATTCGGTCTCCGTGTACGAAAGCTGATGGTCTATTCCACTATAATAGTGCTGAGTGAAAGTCACGATCGCGATAAAAAGTAAAACAAATCAAAACAATGGACTCATTCGAGAGGTACAAGCTAGCGTCTGAAGCCAACAGGAGGGCAAGGGCGCACAATGGCAAGCATGGGACACCGAAGAATGGACGGGGTGTGATCCCCAAGGTCGACAGGTTTCTGATGATCCACAAGAAACCTCTCCATAAAAAAAATGAGAGCCTTCGAACACCTCTTGCTGCGATGGATCTGAACACAAACACAGGCAAAAACACAGAAAAGCGTCTAAAGACGGTGGGTGGCCACGTGAGGCGACAGCACAATGCTGTGAACTTCATTGGTGTTCGAAACAGATTCAAGCAGTTTATGGAGGAGTTCAAAGTATCGCTTAGTGATAGTGCCAGCACATGGGCCGCGTCCGTGGCGCCATTGATGTTTATCAACTGGTTTAATAATAACAAGTTCGATTACGTACTTCACGACAAGGAAGGTGTACAGAGAAGTGTGGTGGCTGGGACTTGGTCTGGGACAAAGCAGAAGCCAGAAGATCAGAAGCCAGAAGACCAGGAGCCAGACAACAGAACAAGGCCCTCTAAGACCACAGATATCATGAAAGTCCTTAAGCGGTCTCCATATATACGACCCGAGTTCACCAACAAAGCGGCTTTAAATCCCACACATCTAGTGTGTGAGGCACAGAAGATCGGAAAGTTCATGTATTCTGCAAGATTGAAGAAATTGAAAGACGGCACGGTGGAACAGTCTCTCTTGATTGCTGCAGATACTCGGTTTGATTTGGAAGAGAACTCGGCTGTGGTGTTGAAGGAGCAGAACTCATACACACAGCATTTTGGCGACGAGAAAGTCAAGGTATACGTAAGATGGCACGTCTACAAGGAAGAGCCGGTAGAGATTAATTTATGGAGATAAAAAGTTATAGAGAAGTTCAGGGAACTCGTTCGGAAGCAGGATCTGCCCAAACAGTAGTGAATTCCATTATCCACATCATGTAATATACATTAAAACAGGTACAATCATTTTTCATCAACTTCCATCTCATTCTTCTCTTCTTCTTTTTCTTCCTCCTCTTCTTGTTCCTCTTGTTCTTCTTCTTCGTAAATAGTCTTTGGTTTCCAGAACTCTAACAAGTGGTCGTCCCCACTAGTTATGAACAACGAATCGATTTGAGGATGGATGTCAACCTCATTAATTCTATTTGTGTGTCCTCCACTGATAAACTTGAGACAAGGGTCAGTAGCTTTGTTGTTCTTCTTCTTGGAATTCTCAGGTTGGTCGGTAGGGTAGGTAAATTCTTCGTCAAGACTGTTCAAATCCCATATGATGACCCGGTTATCTAATCCCCAAGACGTTAATTTGTTAGGGTTGTTGGTCTCATCCCACTTTAAACCCACAATACTATCATTATGACCAAACAATTTTCTGAATGGTTCCAGAGGGTTCCTTATATCAAAGAGGTTCACCACGTTGTCCCTACCGGCAGTGGCTAACAAAGTGGAGATTTCGGGGTGGAATTTGGCGGAATTTTGGATATGTTTGAAATCAAAGTTAATGGCGACATTATCGCTAGCAGCGCTTCTTAAATCGTGAATTTTCACAGTGTGGTCGTCAGAACTGGAAGCAAAAATCAGCTTGTGCTGTTTATTCAATGACAAGCTGTTGATTACTGCATTGTGGTGCTTGAAACAGTGCATTGGGGTGGAAGGCTTGGAAACATCCCACAAAGCAATTTGTGAGTCACTTGACCCGGACAAAAACTCATTGTCATTGAGCCACTGCAAGGCGTATCCTTCCAACTTATGGTATTTGAAATCTTTGGGGTCTTTGTTGCCGTTGTTCAAGCTGTATAAATGAACAATCCCTTCGTTATCGAAAGTAATAACATTTTCCTTATTGGGCGAGATTTCCAAGTTGTTAACTTCGCCGTTGTGCTTCCACGTAGACAATACCTTGAAGTTAGTGGTGTAGTTACCATCCTGTGGAGGGGCCAATTTAGTCAAGCCAGGGTTTTTCTCAGAAAACTCAGGTGATAAGGTGGCTGGGAGTTCAATCGACCCTAATTTCAAGTAATCCTGTGAGTGCTGGGACGAGTTTGTTCCGTATAAGAACTTGACCACAATCTTGCTGTTATCCTCGGACCAGCCGTAGTTTGGAAGCCATTTCACCGACAATGATGGATAGTCAAGCGCATGGGTGTGAATGGTATCATACAATAACGGCACGGTTTTTTTCCAGATTTTGAATTGTTCGTTGACCACTTTCTCTTTGGCTTGTTGGTCTTGAATAATCTCCCTTTCAACTTGTAGGACTTCACTTTCGACGGTCATTTTGAACTGGAATTTGTAGTGGAAGCGTAAGAAGATAGTTGTGGAGGTTTTTTTTGGTGGAGCCAGACAGGAAGCGCGATAGATGGGTATTTGGTATAAAATATACGCGTGTGTTACCATACTCTGCGTACATTACTGACCTAAACATTTGATAACGATAAGCTGTACAAGAAGCCAAAAGATGCATCAGAAGCTACAGAAGAGGGCTGCACGAAGAGCTTCGCCTTCTGGTGATGAGAAAACCGAGATATTAGCAGGTCTAGACTGCTTGTTCCAAATATTTCCTCCAAAGGCACTGCACAATTTGCAGCTATCTAGGTCCCAAATATCTAGCTCCCAGATTCTTCTTTATTGGTATTTTTAGGAGGTTGAAACCAGAAATCTTGTTTAAAATTGGGACGTTTCTTTGGTCTATTGGCACTTTCATTTGTGTTTGCCACCTCGACGTATTTTCTCTTCATAACCCTTACCACCGCCTCGCTCTTAATGCCTAGATCATCCTCTCTTCTTCCAATTCCCATATACTTCAAGTCATTACCTTGAAGTCTGATGTTGAGACATATGGGAAGTTTTCCCTTATGTTTGATTTCCTTTTCAGCTTGTTGGTCTTCCCAGCGGTCTGTTAACTCATCCCAAAGCTTGTTCTGTCTATCCCAGAGTCTTTCTTGTCGTTCCCAAAGTCTTTGAAGGTCTTGCCAATTCCTTTGGGACTCCTTCCACTGTCTTCTATTCTGGTCCCAACGCCTCTGCCATCCTTTCTTCTTGGTGCCATCTCTCTCAGCCAAAAGCTTTAACTCTTGCTCCCATAATTTGTCTGCTATCTTCCAGTGCCTGTCAGAACTTTCCCAGTATTTTTCTCTGTCTTCCCAAAACTTCATTCTTTGATCCCAAAAAATCTGCCGTTTCTCCCAGAATTTTTTACGTTCCTCCCAAAAGATTGCATATTCTCCCAGTTGGTCCCACGCTGGCGGCTGATACACAACCATCGGGTTAAAGTTATATGGCTCTCTCTCTAAGGAACCTCTCATTGATAGTATATCTCTTGTTGAATTCATTGTTATTTGTGTAACTTTACTTTCAAAGGTAGAGGTATTTATAGCTTTGATTAAAGTCTTGGACTTTCCTACTTTAGCCACAGCATTGCAAAATCGTACTATAAACGGTCACCACCAATGACACGGGTACATTCAATGGCGGTAAGAAGCACACGGATTTCTGGTTCTGTTCGGCGTATTGTAGCCTAAGGTGCAAAGGGTGTTAGATAACTAAAACAGGAATGACTATTGCAGCCAAAACCGGTCTGGAGATTTACGTCTATATGCAGGAATCAGAGATATCAACAGTTATGCACCAATACAGGTGCTGTTAATAATAGACGTTAATGGTTAAAAACTGTATATATTACCCATACCAGGTATGTTTTACTTGGTCGTTTGTTCATTTTTTCACCTTTCCAAAGACACCATAAGTGGAGCTATTAGTGAAAGACTAAAATTGGTTGAATGGACCCAAGTTGCACTGGAACGACCAAATGACCCGGTGTACCTAGCAATTCGGAGGGGCTTGAAGAGTACACGAATAGTTTCCAAGGGCTCCTTCCTAGGTTCCTGTAGATACTACACCATTCAAGAAATCTTTGAAAACATCACTTGGGAGTCCCCTTTAGTTAGTGCTAGCACGCAAGACGGGCCCTCCACTTAGAAGTCCTCGCAGTCTAGTCCTTGCAGTCTGACTCTCTCAGTCCGAATGCCAACTCAGATAAAAGTCTCGCCTGTATCCTCTTCCGGTTCATCGAAGTACGTGCTGAAAGTGTACACCGTACCGTAAATCAATCCACCTCCTATGATCGTCAACACCATGGCGGTTTTGGTCAAAATCAAGGAGTGGTGCAACAATATGGGAAGGTATATCCCCGTTATTATAAGGAAAGCAGAAGTGAATTGGCCAATCTCTTTTAACACATTGCCATGAGACAATGTCTCAGGATCAAAATTGTAATTGTAATCGCTGGAGTTCGTCAATGCTTTGGTGATAGCTACAGGTAGGTGCGCCACTGCACATATTATCCCGTTGATTATGGGGTACCAGTTCCCATACACACCGGCCAATACCACTAATAAGAACCCCATAGACAAAACGATGGATAATCCTATTATCTTGTTGAGGGGATTAGTTGTTATTCCCTCTGTAGAATTCATGATGCTCTTGCTAATTTGCGTTAGTGGATTCTTTTGTTGTTTCTATCGCTCAATTGGCGTTGAGTTTCTATTGCTATTGGTTCTTCCTTTTAAAAGGTCCCTCGTAAACGTTTAAAGAGTTTACTGACCCTTGCGCATTTTTGAAAAAAGAGGTCGAAGCTGTAACTCCTATTTAGTCCACCAGTCTATATTGAAAACCACAAAATGTCTTTAGACGAGTACTCTGACCTTTTAAGGCCACATATCAAACAGCCTTTGAGAACAAAAGACACGCTTACTGTCCCGGAAGGATTCAGCGACGAAACTGTATCCAAGAAAACTACGACAAGTCAGAAGAAACAACCGAACCTTGAAGAATTGAAGACAAAAAGGGCATGGGAAATCGCCACGGGGCCCGCTAAATCCATACCAATGAACTTGATAATGGCGTATATGACGGGGAACTCCTTGCAGATAATTCCAATTATGATGACTTTAATGTTGTTTGTGAATCCAGTCAAAGCTATCTTCACAGAGACAAACCAGGCATTCAAAGGGTTGGAAACAGATAAGAATGGTCTGGTGATACTACAGGCTAAAGTTGTGTTCGTACTCTGCCAATTGGCATGCATGTCCGTTGGGTTATGGAAACTAAATAAGATGGGGTTGATACCTAACAGTGAGGCTGATTGGTTATCATTCAAGATCCCAGCTCCTGTTACTGAAAAAATAAGGTTACTAAGTAACTAGGTCCAAAGTTGGAGGTCTTACAGGGATTGTTCTTTTGTATCCCTCTCAAAAATCTGTTGTAAATTATACTTGAAAAGTTGTTCATAATTCTCCACAACACTCATACCAATATTGGTCTTATAGCATTCAATTAAAATCAATTTGTCATAATTCTTGAGGTCCACGGAATGGCCATGGTCTCTTCCCACACATTCTGCCACGGTCTTTATGATGGTACTTTTTTCCACAGCGTTGAAGTTTCTCCTAGTGACGTTGATTGCAAATTTCAATGGTTTCTGATCTTCCTGATGGAAGTGAGGTGCCAACACTTTCTGACTCAACTTTCGGAGCTCCTCCAAGCTAGGAGACACAGAGAACGTTATTGGGGTCAACTTCTGGGTGAACCTCGTTGATTTTTTCTTTGTGGCAAGACTTTCTTCACATATTCTCTTGATAAACAGTTCAGGCTCGATTGGCTTTCTGGTTTTTATGAAAATTAAACACTCACACCCTAATTCTATAGGCGTAAACAACTTGGTCTTTGACTTTGTCTCCTTCAACTCTGCCACTTCCTTCTTGATTTGGTCTTCAATGGAAAGCTCCTCTTCCTCCTCATCTTGTTGTTCGAGCTCTGCGGTGTCAGAGTACTCTTCGGCCTTCTCAGTGAAAAGATTCACAAGTTCTTTGATACAACCTTGCTCTTTTCCTCTGGCACACGTGGCGTACACCCCTGAAGTACTGGGATCGATAAACCCACTGGGCTTGAACTTCTTGTTCCCTTTTCTTCCTCCTTCAGCTCTTCTTTTCCCCATATTAGAAACAGTTATAAGAGAACGATATTTTCAAAAATCTGCGAAGAGATAAACACGTTAGGAACAAAGCAGGTCTAATGTTGAAAAGTCAGTGATGATAAATTTCCCTTTGGATATATGGAAAGAGATTATAGCTCGAGGTCAGTTGTCTATTGAGGATGTTCTAAACTTGATGCTGACCTGCAAGACCTTGTGTACGGTGTTACGAGAGAACTCCATGTGGTATACACTTTTATACGATAACTACTTGTGTATGATGTTGCAGTACGAACTCCCCAAAGCACGAGAGTTAGTGGAAAAGAGGGGCTGCAGAGAAGCTGAAGTTGATTTCTACCGGGAATGCATAAAATTTTACAAAAAAGAGAAAGAGTTTTTATTGTTCTTGCATGGCGTTACTGATGCAAGAGACGAATTCACATATGATCAAGACTATATTCCGATATTGCATAAGCTACACCGCCAGTTACCCCGGAGCTACATTAATATGCTTCGGAACGATGAGTCTGTGCATTTACGAGATGCCAGTATCATTTTAGACTATCTTAAACGGCAAACATTCGGTTTAGGTTACTCAGTTTTGAAGGGAAGAATCAATCACCCCGGGCCGTCGTTCGAGTATTTATGGCTAAATATCGGCTTATTGGACTCCTCTGCTGTGTTACAGATTGAACTGCGTCAGAAGGTGCTTGACTCAATATTCAAACTATTGAATGTAGAGATAAGAGGCAAGTTATTTCATAATAACCTGGTGACGTCGAAGATACAACTCTTGCCTGGGGAAAAAAAGGATATTCTTCTCCTACAAGATGAAAATACATTCACCACTCTTATACAGAGAATATTCAAGGTTGCTTTGTCGTGTTTAAGATTTCACAATCCCCTAGTCCCAGTTGAAGACAAGGTGGTGTATGAGAAGTACATCAAGTCCTATTATTTTGAAGACTTTAGCATTTTACGAGTATACGGTGGACAAGCTAAGGGCCATCCGTTCCTTATCCTGGCGATCTTGATAAAGGTCTTGCACCAGTTTTTATTGACCAATTATCAAATTCAGTTCATTGGCTCGGATAGCTATGAGGATGTGCCTATGGATATTACGGCTAGCTACTTGAAAGTCAAGAACCATGTGTTTTTGCTTGACCGAAAAGTGCTTCCTACAGGCACTGATTTCATAATGTACAGTATCGATGAGGTTCAACAGAGCTTGAGAGCCAGAAACTGGGAGATATTTAGTGCCCTAAATCCTATCAGGGCATTTGATTTTGTCAAGTCTTACTTATTCTTAAAGAAGATTCTGAGCGAAAAGTCTTTATCTGAAATAACAAGGCCGTGTTCCTACTTCGAGAATGACAAACATGCTGCAGAATTAGGCGAATATACCTGTGGGCTGATGACATATGATAATTATATGTATGCAAAGACTATGTACCGTTATGTGGATGAAGCTGGAACCGAACAACTGAACCGCTTGCTACCACTTTTGCATGTCAGTTACATACGGAACCCAATTACGAACTTGCCACAGATTTCACACTTTTTGAGATCATTTCCTAGTACGTTTGACTTCCGTAACCCCAAGTGTCTAAATTGGTATACTGACAGTCATAAATTCTACCCAGTAGAAGATACAGGAGAGAACATTTGCACTGGGTCAATCGTACAACACAAAAGATCATCCAGCTATGGCGTTGTCTTAGGCCAATATCTTGCAAATGATGGCCTGCCTGGATTTTTCCACGTTTACACCATTGGGAAGACAATTGGATTTTACTATGCGCGGTCCATAAAACTAGTCGACTCTAACACCAAGAATTTGCCGCAAGTGTTAAACTTCGTGATTAAAATGTGTGGAGAAGAACTTCTTACCGCCTTTTGTTTCGATACACTTGTTGATCCCCTAACCCGTCCCCGTTTCATAAGGACGTACTGACACTTCTAGATAACCCTGTGTATTAATAATTATATCCTGCATACAATGAATACATTTTCTCATCCTGTATAAATCACCATCAGTTCTCATTTCTATATCCGAAAGCAAATGCAAACCTAATATCTATCAATGTTAGCATTACAAAGATCTTTATCAAGGCACACACTAAGAAGCGCCTACAAGGCATCCATAACACCACATCGGTTCCATCACAATGTCATCGGGATCGATTTGGGTACAACAAACTCGGCTGTGGCTGTTGTACAAGGTAAAGAAGCCAAAATCTTGGAGAATGAAGAAGGTGGTAGAACAACACCTTCTATAGTTGCATTTGATGAAAAAGATCCTTCACATGTCAAAACCCTTGTGGGATTACCGGCGAAAAGACAGGCGGTAATCAATCCTCAAAATACATTCTTTGCTACCAAGAGGTTGATAGGTAGGAAGTTTGAAGATGCGGAAGTTCAGAAAGATTTAAACAATAACCCATATAAAATCATCCCCGGAGACAATTCAGAAGCTTGGTTGCAGACGGTGAAAGGCCAGAAATTGTCTCCTTCTCACATTAGCAGTTATGTGCTTAAACAAATGAAAAAAGTAGCAGACTCACACCTCCCGGAAGAGGTAAAGCACGCAGTGGTAACAGTTCCAGCCTATTTCAATGACTCCCAGAGACAAGCCACCAAGGCCGCAGGTAAATTGGCAGGCTTGGAGGTTTTGAGAGTGATAAATGAACCTACAGCTGCTGCATTGGCATACGGGATCGATAAAAAGCAAAGAGACGGTGTCATAGCCGTTTTCGATTTGGGTGGTGGAACCTTTGATATATCCATCTTGGATATAGACGGTGGGGTATTTGAAGTTCGTGCAACGAATGGGGACACCCATTTGGGAGGCGAAGATTTTGATATACTTTTATTGAACTACATTATCGACACCTTTAAAGGAGAAACTGGCATTGACTTACTGAATGATAGGTTGGCGGTTCAAAGAATAAGAGAAGCTGCAGAAACATGCAAAATTGAACTAAGCCATGTCAAAGAAACAGAGATCAATATTCCTTTCATCAAGGAGGATAAGCATATCAAGATCAAACTCACGGAAGACCAATTGGATGAAATGTCATTGCATTTAATACAAAAGACCATTGATCCTGTCAAACGGTGTGTAAGAGATGCTGATTTGAAAATGAAGGACATTGACGAAGTCATTTTGGTGGGAGGTATGACCAGAATGCCCAAGTTAAGAAAAGTCGTCAAGGAATTATTTGGAAAAGACCCTAATACTTCGGTGAACCCAGATGAAGCTGTTGCTTTAGGTGCAGCCATCCAGGGAGCTGTTTTGTCAGGTCAGATTAAAAATGTTGTTCTTTTGGACGTCACGCCACTTTCTTTAGGAATTGAGACTTATGGGGGTATATTCAGTCCTTTAATTCCTCGGAATTCTGCCATCCCTATCAAGAAAGAGCAAATCTTCTCAACTGCCGTCGATGGACAAACAGGTGTTGAAATCAAGGTGTACCAAGGTGAAAGAACTTTGGTCAAAGACAACAAGCAGATTGGCCATTTCAAATTATCCAACATCCCAGTAAGCCCTAAAGGGACACCACAAATCGCTGTCAGTTTTGAGATCGACGCAGATGGTATAATCAACGTAGGTGCTACTGACAAAACGAAATATCCAGAAGATTCACCTCATTATGGAAAGGAAAATAAGGTTTCCATCACCGTTGCAGGTGAGAACGAATTGACAGAAGAGGAAGTTAAGAGGCTATTAGAAGAAAGTGCAGCCAATGCCAAAAGAGATGCCGAGTTGAAGCAGCACATTGAAAATGCCACAAGAGCTGATGTTATTTGCTCCGATACCGAGAATGCGTTACTTCAATTCGGTTCTTTGATGGAAGAAGAAGAAAGAGACATAATTCAGAATAAAGTGAAGGAATTGAGAGCCAAAGTGGACGACGTGAGAGAGAGGGGTATTATCCACGACCCTCTGCAAATAAGGAAAGATGTGGAAGAGATCCAGAAGGTCTGTTTGACAGCCATTCAAAAGGTTGCAGTAAAGCAGCAGCAACAACAACAACAAAGGAAGTCAGAAAATTGATCCACTTTGTTTCCTGTATATATTTTGAACACGATTTTTATTGTCAATCTGATCTCTTCCACTTGAATCGATAGATCTTATTATGGATTAGACGTATATGTATTTGTATTCATTGGAGCTCTATGTTACAAGGGATAGTTGTGACAATCATTCATCAGTCTCCATTCTGTCTTCAGTAGCATCAGCTGTTTGGTCTTGGGTGTTGGTGTCTTCAGCAGCAGCAGTTTCACCATCATCATTACCTTCGTCATCATCATCGTTGTTTCTGTTGGAGGAATTCGACACAGAGTCCAATTTGTCGAGCCATTGTTGGACGTCTTCATCATCGTATATGGTGAATTTCGTGTCTTTTCCCACCACACTCACAGAGGTGTTCTTTGAGGTTAATTCCACATCTTGAGATAACGTGTCTCTTAAAGCATTCAATCCATGCACTATCAACTGTTCCACAGTTTCAGAGTCCTTGATTTGCTCTAAATTTCTTTCCAAATAGGTTCTGGCGGCTTGAGATCTGGCCCCAATGGAGGCTCCATAGTATTCTAACACTGATCCAGATGGTTGGAATTCATATAAATGTGGACCACTTTCATCGTAACCAGAGACCAATAATCCCACACCGTAGGGCCTGGAACCATAAGATTGAGTGTTTTCTTGTGCTTTATCAGCAATTGATAAAACTGCTTTGGATGTCAGTAATGGTCTGTTGAAAACCATCTTGGAGTTCATTGCCTGTTTTCTCAAATAATTGGACAACACTCTTGCGTCAGGGGCTAAACCTGCTAAGGCAACACCCATGTGATCGTCTATTTTGATCAATTTCTTTTGATAAGAGCCTAACTCTTCTGCATTTCTTTTCAAGGCCACTAAAACAACATGTTTCTTAGATGCAACTCCCACAGCTGCACTTCCTTGTTTGATTGCTTCCAACGCATACTCCACTTGGAACAATCTTCCCGTGGGGGAGTAAGTGACGGAATCGTTGTCGTAGTTATTTCTAAACATCCTAAACAAGTAGCTTTTGACCGGTTCTAACTGACTTTAGTTAACGATTTAATTTAGCTTTTACTCGCCACCATTTTTTGCGAGTTCAAATTGTGTGTCCTGTCAAAATTTTATCCACTGAGTAAAGAACATGTTAAGGAGATTATATGCCCCTTTCAAGACAGGTGTCAGACGATACCTGAATATCCCCTTCCCACAGGAGTTCACTGTGGCGGAGAAACCTACCATCAACCAATTCAAAAATCCTTTAATTCATACTTTTCTCATTGCGTCTTCAACATATATGATCATTCATGTGTTTGTAACAAGTCACGAATACGAAGAGGAAAAGAAGAGGTTAGAGACGGCGGAAAAGGCTCTAGAGAAGGAAATGTATGCTCTTGTGGAAGAGAAGGCGGCCAAGAAGAGAAAATGGTACTTTTTTTGGAGATCTTAGACACACATACAAGTGAAAAGAAGATGAGGAGAGGCAAGTAGTGAAACAGTCACCGACGTATATTATACATTACCCCTAAACCTATTGCTGAACTTTGCAAATTTGGCAGCTGTGGTATTGGAAAGGGTCGATTGTTGGTCAAAGCTTTGTCCCGAGGTATTGAAATCCTCAGTCCCTGACATCGTGTCATCTGCTTCGGGCACATACATCTTGTTGATTAACCTGATTCCATCCTCATATTTGACCTGATTGAACTTCCTAGTCCTCAAAGATGGATTCTTCCTGAAGTCATCGAAGTTGTCCAACTTCAATAAGTCAATACTTTGACGCAATTCTTCAAATGTTGACTGCAAAGAAACAGCTCCTTCATCACTATTATCATCAGATAAGGCATTAATAGAGGCCTCAAGATGCTTGACATCCAAGTCAAAGTTATCAATAGCAATCCTGTTATACCCTTCAGCTTCCCGTAACACGTTCAAAAAGTGTTGACTTATGAAATCATAACTCCTGAAAAGACCTAAGGTTCGGAAGGTCAGTGGTAAGTTGGAGAAAATAGATGTAAATAAATTCTCCAAGAATAGGGCAAAATCTTTGATGGAAAAGTTGGGTTCGGTGTTCGGTACTGTAGGATACCAATCGTCGTACTCTACCAAATCTAATAATTCCTTGACCTTGACATCCACCATCTTGAAAATGGATTCTTCGGCATATTTTCTTAATTGAGTGAACAATTCGATAGACTTCAAAGTAAGTGTCCCGTTGACATCGATATTGTTTGTTCCTATTCCGTTGTATAATCTGAGCCTTCTGTTGATCAACTTGCCGAGTTCATAAAGACTGTATAAATAGTACTCGAAATTAGTGTAACTTTGAGACAACACCTCTTTGTTGCTGGAATTTTTAGTTATGAAATCTCGTAAATCATAGACGATACCTATGCCTTTTGTATCGCCCAACACTTTCTCGAATATATCTTGCACGATTATGGTGTTGAGCTCATTGACCTCGTAGCTATAATAATCTTTAATAAACAATATGATATCTTCCATCAATGAACGGATCCCCAAACAGAAATGAACATAATCTTCACTGAATGGGAAGCTCATAGGTAAGGACTTTAAATTCTTAGGTGCAAAAGGTGCATCATCCTTGTACCAACAGATCTTTGTCACACTGTCATAATCCTTTCTATCGGAGACTACCAACGGCATGTAATGGTCACTTTGAATGGACATGAGGAAATCGTACCTAAACTGGTGAATCAACTCAATGGCTAAGTAGTCTTTAACTAGAATCATCATCACTTCATATAAGTCAGTGATTCTAAACTCATTATTTTCCATTATCTGAATAAACCTCCCAACTAGGTTTTTGAATTCTTCCAACTCGTCGATATTGAGGGACTTTGTCTTCAAGAAATGGAATAACACAGGTTTCAATTTGGACACATAACTCTCCCAAAGATCATCTGAACTTTTGTTCGATCTGATCTCGAACTTGGTAGCCAAATTGATTTGCTTATCGACGACGAAAAAGGCAGCTATCTTCTTGAGATATTCATCGAGTGTAGATAGGTCAGCAAACTCCGCTACCAGGGTATCTTTATACCGGCTATCAATTGTACTCGTTCTCACAGACGACGTCACCGGGTAAATCACTCTATTATACTTCTTCAACCATTCCCTATGATATAATTTGGCCAATGTGTCACTTTCATTCAACGTCTGGTAGGCCAATATTGCATAGTACATTGTAGATAAGTCGATATGCAAGTCTGGGTCGTTTAATATGTTGTAGTTAAGTGAAGGATCTCTCATGGATATCTCCACCGGAGAATTGATCTTGTGAGAGAGGAATGTGGACCCATGCTTTTCTGTTATTTCCTTCCAGTTCCTTTGTATGTCAGCCAAATTTGAAAACAATGCCAAACCTATATCATAAAGCTTTCTTTCGACATTCACAGACAACCATTTACACAAATTATCAAAAGATTCATCTTTGATGGTTTTCCTGAGTAATGGGATCGAATCATATATCTTGATGGCAAAACTGAAATTCTCTACCTTGGGGAAATGCACATTTGTTAACTCATCGATCAACTTTAATGCACTAAAGTACTTATTCTGTTTAATTAATTCATGGATCCGATTCGTTATCTCCAACACCTGTATACAAAGATTCAACACCACCGTTGTCTCGTTGATCTTGGAAGTAAGTTCTTTACTCTTCAACAAGCTCTTCTTCTTTGAAACAAGCTCGTATACTGACTTGTTCAAAAACAGGCTCACTTGTTGTAAATTCCTATTCAAATCAGTGGAATCAAGGTGGATTTTATCAATAGAATCAATACACGAATTTATATCCTGAGTGGAACTTAATGATAGATCGGCGAGCTCTTCGTCTTTACTCTTTACTATCCCATTGAGTTTAATGATCAAGTCAGAAAGGCCATTAGTTTTCAAGGCGTCTTTGACGATTGGTGCTAGACTTTCGAGATAATCTTCTGAATTCAACGAAGTCTGAAAAATATCTTCATCTCTGATCAAAAGATTCTCTAATGGCGAATTCTCAACCTGTGAAATATTCCCGTTCTCTGCAGCTGAGCCATTGGATGCAGATGGTGCCATAATCTCTCAAATCCAGGTTGATTCAAAAGTTGGATGATTTGAAACTAGTTAATAAAATGTTGATGTGAAAATAAACAGTGCGGATTTTTGTAAGTATGCTTCCCAATCATGTCTTGATACTAGGAGCACCACATACGGGTAAAATCAGGATAGCCGAGTTGATTCTGGAGAAAAGGGTTCAGAGTGATGAAAAGTCACATAGTGGGATCATTGTGAAGACAGCGTTAAAAACTAAATACTATGCGTCTGATTTGAGTATAATGATAGATGAGTACCCCGAAGAAAGGTCTGAAGATATAACCGGTCAGGACAAACTTAAAGGGTTAAAACGTTGGCTGGCCGAGTTTTTATCAGATGAGTGCCAGGAACTTCGTACCTGTATTGATGGGTTTATATATACCATAAATTTGGACGATGAAGAGATACAGGATATCGAAAAGCAATTAGACGTTATTGAAAGAGTGAAAAGTGCCCTTGACGAAGAAGACAAAGAGCGCTTCTTTATGGTAGTGGGTATATCTGAAAGTACTATAGCATACGAAGAGGTGGAAGATGCTATAATTCTGAATGGAATGGAGTTTATTTACTTCAATGAATCAGGAGTCAACGAATATAAAGACAAGGTTGGTAAAGACCGGCTTCTAGAGATACTACAGACACATGAGTGGACGCATACCTCAAAGTTGTCTAGTCATGACTACGAAGAAAGTAAAATCAAAATGTCTAACAGTATGACGAAGGGGTTATTAGAGGACGATGATGATGACGTCGATGACAGTATTGATTTGGGGCCTATATTACAGAAGCTAAGAATAGCTAAAGAGACTGCCAGTGGTTTGGAATCTGAAAACAAGGAAGAGTACCTCAAAAGTGTTATAGAAGATGTGATAAATTATATATAGTACTTCTTTCTAGTAAACTCAATAAACTATGCAGGCCTTAGAGCTTGGTCTGCGGTGCCATTGAATACTTGATAGTGTATCCCGGTTCAAAGTAACATTCCTGTGTATCTTCGTCGGCCACACCATTCTCGTGAATGAATACTGCAAAATCGATGTGGGGAATATCCTCGTCAATAACCACCATTGGAGCATGCCAAGTGCCTGGCCCATAAGTGATCGACTGGTTTCCTTTGCATATGAATGCTTTCACCTGTGCAGGGTTGGGCAATTTATCAGGACTGGACTTGTCAGTCTTAGCCACAATGACAAGATACGATTTCTTGTTCAAATCTTGACCCATAGGGACGAAAGTCTGTGTTGTAAAGGGATGTCTTTCTAAGACTTTGGCCTTGTACGTCTTTTTCACCAGGTCTTTGCTGTTTATCAAATGCTTGGGAGCAGTACATCTGAATATGTTCCAATTTGCTGTTGGGGCCTTGCCACTTGGGCAATCCTTGTAGTTATTGATAACAGGTGCTACTTTATGGATCTTTTGGGCAGTCCCATAGTTTGCAGCGCTGCTTTCGACGTTTTTTATCTGGTGGTCCGCACTTATAACACCCCCATATTGTTTGAAGTTCTCAGGTGTCAATGGCACAGCCTCAATTGGCGGAATATTATTCACTGTGAATGTTTTTAATACCATGCCTGTAGATCTAAAAGCTTTTATCTATCGATTTTTCCTCAGCGGCTTTGTGCGAGGAAATCAATCTGTTCCTGCATAAAGTTTTTCCTATCAAAAGTGCGAAGGTCTTTATTTTGACTATCCGTCATCTGACAAAGGAGGACAGTGAATGGGAGCCCTAAAACATGGCAACATCCTTTGTAGCCAAAATAACATTGGATAGTCAATTTCTAGATATCAAGTTTTATTCCCTGATTTTCTCAGGTTTTTTAGCTTGCTTTTAATACCGACAAACTTTCACCATTGAGCATTTTGCAACCGATATTTGTAAAAATCACTAATAAAATATTGAAGTTTGAATTCTATAATGCAATATCATGAATAGAGGGTCATTGAAGTAGGAAGCAATCCACTATGGTGTTGTTTTATCTCAGCCACTCCAAATCTACATTAAGTTCTTGTCATTAAGAAAAAGGGCTAAAGATGTAGTCATTATCAAACTTACAGCTTGTAGATATTAACCAAATTCCGTATGTCAAATTACTGGTTTCACAGAAGTATGTCATTGGACCCGGTATACTATCACCACTATTGCTAACCCCATACCACCTTATAAACCCCCAAACCCAGAGACACCTTTAACAACATTAGAAAATGTAGCTGATGCTGACCTCAACAAGGCTTACAGAGAACATGTCCTCTTCCTTTTTAGCATGCGTTATAATGAAGCTCAAACTATTATATAATATGGTCAGATTGAAAATCAGAGCTTGTGTATCGATGGTGTGACCCTGTCTACTTACTATAGTATGTAGCCAAGTGTTATGTTCCTTCGTTAACCCGATTGAAAACCAACTCAAATCATTGTTGAATTAAGAAGCTCCTTTAATCTGGGTTACCAACAAAAGTACTAGGTTCCTGAGTTTGGTCATTAAAATATCAGGGTAGTGTGATTACTGCATCTTCCTACTCTAGCTTTGACAAAATAAGCGACGACCTTCCTGCAAAGTTTATCCCATCGTTCTCATCTTTAAAGTGTAGCATGAAAGGCATCCAAAATGTACCCCTCTTGGGCAAGTAAATGGAACAGATAAGTCACCCTTGTCTATGGGTTAATCCGGTTGGGTATATCAAAGAATGAGCCACAAGTCAAGATAACGTTAGTAGTCGCGAGTAGCTCTTTCTTCTTTCCATTCTGTTATAAGTCAATAACTCACAGAGAAGAATAAGCCACCTGTACATGCCCCCAAGGCTTATCTCTTGATTGTTTATTTTGGCTTCTCATTATTGGTTGTGTGAAACTATAACCGAGTGATGGCATTTCGAGCGGCTCAATGCTATTTCCGTTTTCGGCATAATTGCTAAAAATACAGATCTCTGCGCTTTGTTTTGCACAATAAGATACGAGTAACCGATGTCTCGCTTTACCTGTTAAGCTTCTTTGTAAAATTTTTGCTAAGCAGGACTTGGAGTTAAGAGTACAAACAGATAACTGTGATGACCACTTTATATCTGTACCCTGAGTTGACTAAATTTTGAAAGAAGAAACGAAAAAGAGAAATGAAGTTATACGTATCTTGCCCCGCAAGAGATAACAAATTTTATTGCAACTCTTATAAAAAAGTCGGGGCTCACCCACTTTTTTCCAAACATAAAAAGGCAGAAAATCCCCCTTGATTCTTTTTTTCATGTTAAATTATCTATCAAGAAGAATCTATGTCTAAATCTGTATTTCAATCCAAGTCACTCAGAAGTGACGAAAATATCGACAAACCAAGAAAGAGAAGGCCAAGAGAGAGTAAACAGGATGGAATTCAGAAGAAGAGAATACCTATACTTCTGTCTCTCGCACTATTAGTCCTGAAATAAATGGATCTCCCAATAGTCCCTACCCAAACGAAATTATCGATGTTAACGGTACTACACCTGCTGGTAGTGATTCGGGACAGAGTCTGAGTGATTCTGCACGTGGAGGCGATGGGGGAAATCGTGCCAGTCATGGTTACCCCTTTTGTGAAGACCCAATGTCGTCACCTACGAGAAATAAACCTTCATGGAGTTCTTCACCTCCCCGGCCCAAGGCAAGTCCCCAGCAGAACTACGTGTTATCCACTCCTCCTCGTTCCAGTGAAAGATCCTTTAAAAATTCACTGTCACCTCTTACCAGTCCTGTTATCTCGTCTGCTTGGAAAAACGAAAGAGAAGAGGAAATCGTTACCTTTACTGACTTGAAATCAATTAACCCATCTTTTTTCAAAGATGAAAGAGCCTTCAAACTTGAACAAGTTAGGGTTGTTGAGATCCGCTATATCCCATATGAAGCTTGCCAAACATGTAAGAAGAAAAAGTGTGGGCATTTCGGGGAGAAGAAAAAAAGCTATATCTTAAAGCTCAACCTCCTGGTAAAAGAACACCAGTCTATATGGGCAACAGTTTTCGAAAACATTGCTTTTACTTTGTTTCCTGCGAAAAACCAAGGGATGTTAAAAAGTGAGCAGATGGTAAAGTTGGAAGTGGAAAGTCTTGAACCAGCATTTCAAGGGCCTCTAAATGTCTTGCTTAGAGGAAACATCTATAAAGGAAAAAACGGTTCTAAAGTCCTTGAATTCCAGACCGAGGGACCTAAATAAGCCCAACAGATCACGCTGTGGAATATTGTTTCAATTTGGTTTTGCGTGCTTTATGCATTTGCTTCATACTACTCATGCAATTAATTGTTTCCTTATCTTTATGTTTTGTCAAGCTTGTGGGCAAGAAACCTCGTTTCTTTTCGATACACATTTGTTTTTGCAGCCTCGACATCTCTATTTCCATTTTCGGAAATCTAAAACGTAGATCGCTTCTAATTGTTCGATTGAGTCTTACGCGTTGAAATGCGAAAGGAAGTCTTATAATGTGTCAAAAGGGTTTCATACTATCAGTGTTCACCATGTTCACCATGTCTACCATGTATTACATAATGCATATGACTGGCACTCTAATTGCACTGATTTAGCATCAATATTATTAACTATGTTAATTGTTCCCCTGAAAAAAAAGGAAAAATACCTGAAACCCACATGAAAAAGATTCGATTCTGAAACAATTGCACGTAGGACCTTAATAAGACGAACTCATTATAAATAGACCAAGATTCCCACATGTTGCCTCTACTTATTTCTTTCTCTTCTCAACCACAATGGGGAAATATAAAGCTTCCAAGGTAACCAAGAAGAAGAAGGACAAGAAAGGGCGCTCATCTGGTGGAATCTTCAAGTCATTAGCGGCTACTCTCACCAATTTAGCAGCAGCCTTCACAGCTGCTGCCAACAGTATTGCTGAGATGAATTCTATTACCCCGGGGATCGAGGGTCAATTTGTTGTAATCAATTCATCGAATAATGACAGTAGTAGCGATGATACTAGCGACGGTAAAGAGAGTGAAAGCAATTCCGAATCAACTTTTGATGCAGTTGATTCTACTGAAATGATTATTCCGGATGTTTCTCGTGCCAAGGAGGAGAAGTTTGGTGCTACTGTTAAGCCGGTTCCTGCTATTGCTGCTGTTCCTTTTACTGCTACTTCTGTTTCTGCACCTGCACCTGCATCTTATGTTCCTACTGCTGTTTCTGTTCCTACTGCTGTTTCTGTTTCTGCTACTGCTTCTCCTGTTTCTGCTACTGCTTCTCCTGTTTCTGCTACTGCTTCTTCTGTTTCTGCTACTGTTCCTGTTTCTGTTGGTGCTACTGACCCTGCTAGTCTTTCGGCTATGGTTTCTGCTTTAAGTTCTAACCCTGCTATGGTTTCTGCTTTAAGTTCTAACCCTGCCGTGGTTTCTGCTATGGGTTCTGCTTCTGTTCCTGTTACTCCTGCTTCCATTAATCGTGCTGCTCCTATTACTCGTGCTCCTGCAAACCCTGTTGTGAATTCCGTTATTGACAACTCTACTAAAGAGACTGTTGGTGACACCGCAACAGAGTTACAAAATGTTCAGTCTCCAGCTAATACTGCCCCAGTTTCACCCTTATCGTCTCCTGTTACTTCTTTCTCAGCTCCTTTGGGTAATCCATTTATTACCCCAAGTCGCTCAAATCGAGGTTCAGATGATACTCCTGCTACCAATGTAGCTTCGTGGTCCCCTTGGACTAGTCCAAAAGCCCATAATTCCAGAGAGTTCGATGACGTGACTAAGGTTCCTGATTCCTTTTTTGAAGATAGACAAGCTTTCAAAATGCTTAATGTGAAAATTGAAAGAATTCGGTACGAAACTTACGTAGGTTGCTCCCAATGCAGGAAAAGCAGTAGCAAAAATTGCAACTGTCTCAATGGAGAAACAAAGGATTGCTATAAGGTTTTAGTCCAGTTTCTTATGTTAGCTAACAAGCAAGTTTTCGAAGGTTTAATCTTTGAAAATAAAGCTGGAACAATGTTTGAAGCAACGTTTCAAAATACCTTTAAGAACGTGAGAGATGAAAACGAACGTTTAATGATTTTGAAACCCCATTTTAAGAAACCCTTAAATGTTCTAATTGAGCCACATTTGTTTAATGATTCCAAACAGTATAATATTGTCGACTTTCAATACAAAAAGCCACCATTGACTAAAAAGCAGCTCGATTTATTGAAGGTTGTCGACGAATTTTATGCGAATACTCAATGAAAGTGTTCGTCGTTCTTAGTCTTCAATGGTGTTTCTTATTCTGTTAACTGTATCTGGTATTTTGTTGCTTGGTTTTCTTGACTGTTACTTTCGTGCATTCACTTGTTTTTCTTCACTTTTCATTTCGTGCATTCAATTGCTTCTGTTTTATTATCCCACCCGTGTTCATTCGTTTATTATTTTTGTGTGTGTTTGTTTGATTTTTTGTTTCGTTCAACGGTTCAAATCACTATATATTGGTTATTTTCCTCTAGGGTCTCTAGTTTCTTTACAATATATACTCGTTTGCCGTCTTAGATTTCCCAGAAACTTTTCATACTGCAATATCCACGCAAAACATAAAAGTGGTAGTGTGCAACCATTTTCAGCAAGTATTCACACCAACAAAACCAAATCTCCTACCCCAACATTTACACATACCTTGCATTAAGCTGTCCATCACAACTGCCCTCATTAACAAAATTGTTAAAACAATCAACAGCTCCTGCCTTCAGCTTCAATACTTCTCATTCCTTTAAATGTCGTGGGTACCCTCCCATCAGTTTGACATTGTGAAAAGACATAGAGGGTGTAGAATAAGTGGGAGCTTCGGCGCCAGTGAAATACCACTACCTCTATAGTTTTTTTACTTATTCAATTAAGCGGAGCTGGACTTCA